>CM061133.1:33419686-33565185 GCA_030789695.1 Scilla litardierei
GAAGAAAAGGAGGACAGAGATACGAGGAGAGCGAACGATTTTTATTTTTTCTTTTTGATTCGAGATCCCCCCGCGTGAGAGATTTGTGTGGTTGGTTTCGAACGGAAGGAAGAAGTGTTCATGAGTTTGTTGCATCAGTCCCGCTTGCATGGGTTGTGGGTTAAGATCCCATCAGATCAGCGTGTTAATGGGGCATGCGCAAAATGCATGGGATCACACACGAGATCCTATCAGATCCGCGGTGTTCGGAGTTAGTTATATACGTGGGCTTGTGGGTGAGGGTTAACCGCATGCAAAGCGGAGATGTGGTTCTAGTTATGGTTTAGATAATCATATATTTATTTGTTAAGATTCGATCAGAAAATCAGTTAATAGTTATTGTTATTAGAATAAATCTTTACTTATGATATTGGGAAATCTTTAGTTAAGATTTATTAAGATAGTATGATACCGATTGTTAAGATTTTAAATTAAGATTCTCTTACTACTTATTAACATTCATTAACTTATATATATGATAAATGGATTAAGAGAAAGATAGATATGGTCAAAAGAATTCCCATTATTACAAATTTTGCCATCGTACACCCATGATGTCCAAAAACGACAAAATTAGTGTCAGCGCGATCATGGAGTCAAGTGGGTCGCAAATACAGCAATGGATCACGCATACAGGTTAAAAATCATAATGCGAATAATCTCATAGTTCAATACATCACAAAATACATACAAATACATACGATGAATACCGGTCGTTACATCCTACCCACCTTATAAAAATTATGTCCCCGGAATTCTATCAGCTATGGTTCAGGAAATAAATGAGGATAGTGCTCACGCATTTCCTCTTCCCGTTCCCCGGTGGATTCTCTAGGTGATCCGTGATGCCACATCACTCTAACAAGATTGACAACTTTATTCTTGAGGGCCTTCTGTCGTCGGTCCATGATCTGAACTGGCTGCTGCTCATAGGTCAGATCTGGTCGGACAGTAATCTCGGAGTAGTCAACTACATGAGTAGGTTCACTGACGTAACGACGCAGTTGGGAGATATGGAAAACATTATGAACTCCCTCCAATGAAGGCGGTAGAACTAATCGGTAAGCAACTTCTCCAACTCGCTCTAGCACATCAAATGGTCCAATGAATCTCGGGCTGAGCTTCCCTCGCTTCCCAAATCGTATCACTCCTCTATTTGGAGATATCTTCAAGAAGACATGATCTCCTGGTTGAAACTCCAAGTGACGACGCTTGGCATCAGTCCAATGCTTGTACCGGTCCTGTGCAATGCGTAGCTTGTCTCTGATACCACGCACTACATCCATAGTCTCAACAATCATCTCTGGACCTAATAATTCTCTATCACCAATGTCATCCCAGCTCAACGGGGATCGACACTTCCTTCCATATAGCACCGCAAACGGGGCCATGCCAATACTGGCCTGGTAGCTGTTGTTGTAGGCAAACTCTACCAAATGCAGGTGATCTTCCTACGAGCCTTTGAAATCCAGCATGCAAGCTCGTAACATATCCTCCAATATCTAGATGGTACGCTCTGACTGTATGTCAGTCTGCGGGTGAAACACAGTGCTGAAACTAAGACTGGTACCCAGATTTGTAACGACCCGTATTTGTCAATACATCTATTTACATATTTCACGCATTTTCACATTTTTAAAAGTATTTTATAATGGCTGGTCAGGAGTTTTATATCAAAAATGATTTCAAAATTCCTTATAAAAATATTTTGAAGCATCAAACTAGTTATGGTGTATTTCAGTAAGTTCGAGTATCATCAAATACCTCTAAATAATTTTATAATAATCCATTTTCAATTGTTACTTGTTTCAGAGTGTTTTCTCACTACAAAAGCGTTGACCGTGGACAACCCGGTCAACGTGGTCAAGGGGCCTGCTTGGGTCCCTCGGGTGTGTCGAGTCGGTGCAGACGAGACGCGAGTCGGAGTTGCGGACGACGTGGAGCGCGTCGGCTGGGCCGAATCGGGATCCTCGGTCGCAAGGGGGGCGAGGGGAAGCCTCGACCCGGGTTGAGACGCTCGGCCTCGGACGGACGTGCTCAGCCTCGGCGATCGGACGACGAGGGGTAGCCTCGATCGTCCTGCTGGTTACGTGGCCGGTCACGGGGCGGAGGGGAAGCCTCGGCCCGTGGATCTGATGTCCTCCTGCGCAGATGAGAACACTCGTCAGGGGGGCCGGACCTTGGTTCCGGCCAAATCCCCTCCGATGCCTAAGTCAGACAGTGATCTGAAAGAGGAGGCCCGGCGGAGACGGTTCGACTCGAGAGGAGATCGGAACGACGTCTACCGGTGCGAGCGGAGGATGAAGGAATTTGGAATGGGGTAACTAGGTCGTTGATGGAGTACCTTAGGTTTTAGTTACCTGAGATGCGGTCCTTTGTTCAGTCGTCTTTCCAGCCCTTTTATAGACCTCCCACCGTGATTGCCCCCGGCCCATGTCGCTCGTCCGCCCTCGATCGTGCCCCCTCAATCCGCCCCCCCCCATCGCCGCTCCCTGCGCCATGCCAGCACCTCCCCATCACGGCCATTAAGTGGTAGCGGGATCAGGGGAACGGTTATCGCTGGAGTGGGCGGGTGACTCGTGCGTTATCGGGGCCGGGTCGGGTTGATATTTGGGGGCCCTCTATGGGACTTCGCAGGGCGGGCCTGATCGCGCAGATGGGCCACAGATCGGCAGTCGGGCATCCAGGCTCGTATCTTTCGGGCTTCGTTTGGTGGGCTGTGCCTTTGGGCCTATGCTGTTGGGCCTTCGCAAAATGGATGTCTCAATTGCCCCCATCGGTGGGGCCGATCGGCCTTGGCCAGCTCGGTTCGACCGATGTGACTCCTGGGATTCCGAGTGGTGCTTCAGTCGAGGCGTCGTCATAAATGGAGGTCATGATGGGGCGGATCGATTGGACTTCCCTTGGCGCCGATTTCGAAGCGTCGCCGGCTCCTTGAGGCCTGCCACGCGTCCCTGTCAGGCGTTTCGAATTCGCCCCTGGGTCTGGTATATAAGATCCTCGGCTGTGTTGATCCCAACTTCTTCCTTGCACTTTCCTCTGTTCTAGGCTTTCCACAACTCGGAGTCTCTCGCCGCCTTCGTTTCCTTGTCTTCTTCGAAAAGATAAAAGGTAACTCCTTTCTTATTTTCATATCATGGCCGCTCTTAGGATAGGTGGTTCCGTCCAGGGAGCGAGGGATCCTCCGGAGTCCAGGCAGGGCGGGCCCCGACTTGTGGGATCTGGTTCCTCCTCTGGGAGCCGTCTCCTCCAAGATAAAGGGAAGGGGAAGCTCTTCCCGGACTATACCGGCGACGATGCGCCGTCGGTTGCCGCACGGCTTAATGTACCTCCGGTTATCCTCCGAACGCCGTCGAGGACTCCTCCTCTATCGGCCGCGGAGATCCGAGATAGGTATCTCTGCTACCCGTACGATGTTCGAGTCCCCTTTATCGATGAGCGGATCTGCCTTCCGAGGAGCAATGAAGTCGGCGTCTACGTCGGGATGTTCCGCCTGGGTCTTCGTTTCCCGCTCAATCCTTTCTTCATCCAGGTCATGGAGTATCTCATGGTGCCCCTCTGCCAGTTCACCCCCTGCTCGATTGCGGTATTGACGGGCTTCGTGACGCTCTGCTGCACCCGTGGTCTGGAGCCATCTCTCCCCCTTCTCTTCCACTTTTATCAGATCCAAACGGTCGGCCCAGGGTCATGGTTGCACCTCCGAGCCCGCTCGAGGAGGGAATGCCTGATTGGGCTACCCCGCTGGTCGGGGGATTGGAGCTCGGATTATGTCTTCGTGACCTTCCTAGAGGACGCCCAGATTTTGACAGGTTGGGGTGGGTCCGTCAGGCCTCGCCCAACGCTAGCCCTCTCTGAGGCCGATCAGGTGGCCGCCGCGCAGCTGTCGACCCTCCCCTTGGAAGCGAAGTCCATCTGGTCTTTGTTGGATGACCTACTCCTGAAGGCCATCTTGTGGTCTCCGAGTAGGCCACTTTTTTAGTCCTGAATTGCCCCGTGGCTTACCCTGATTTCGGTTTCCTTTGCAGGAATGGCTGGTCGCGAGTTCATCCGTGATGTCGACGAGCTGATCCGTCGTGGAGCCGCTCGGAGCCGAGGCAGTACCTCTGGAAGGGCGCCTCGACGGACCGTTGAGGAGGAGGTGCGCCGAGCCGAGCCCTCCGTGGGAAAGGTGGTGGCCGCACCTCCCGCCTCTTCTTCTGGCGATCTCCTCCCCGGGGGGGGGGGGGGGGGTCGTAAGGGTCGGATCCGCCCCACAAGTTGATTCGAAGTGAATATTGCGTATTTAACCCCCTAATTAGCCCTATTTTGTGCCTACATGATGCTTAATTGTTCTCTAATGCATTCGTATTTTTCTCATCATCATTTATTAGAGAAATTACTCTATTTGTGCACAAAACATGAATTCTATTGAGTATTTCTGCATTTTTATATTTTTCATGGCAAGGTCTTGATCTCACGATTCCAACGACTATTTATTCGTATTTTTCTGAGATATGTGCTAATTACTATGTATTTTTGAATGCAGAATACCATTTAAATACAGAAATACGCTCGAAAATACGATTATACGGCCGCTGCCCAATCATCGCTTGACACGTGGCGCGATCTCAGTCGTTCCCGCTCAGATCAGGCGGCTGAAGTTAAGGGGCGACGCGGCTAATTCGTAACCGTTGGATTTCGAATCCGACGGCTTCCATCGACGAAGCGTATGCGGGCGACGTGGGCGTTTTGTAAGCGTTCGATGGTGATCCGACGCTCGAGATTGAAGCGTATGTAAGCGGGCGACGTGGCCATTTCTTGAGCGTTCGATTCAGATCGAACGGTGCACAAGCCGCCCGCTCGAACTCGAATGATCAGCGACGCGGAGAGAATTAGGGGCGACGTGGCGGACTTTAAACCGCCGGATGCGAATCCAACGGTCATGAGCGGCTCTCAGCAGAACGGCGACGCGGCATAGTCTGGGCCATCCGATGGAGATCCAACGGCCAGAAGCTCTCCGAGTTCGATCCGAACTCAAGAACGAAGCGGGGAGAATTCGCAATCCGCCATGCCACGTGGCACGCCCACGAGCGATCGCGCCAAGATCGGACGGCCAGAATTCAACCCGCTGCGTGGGTTTGGGTTTTGGCGTATTGGATAGCGGGTTTCGAACCCGTTAAGCCCCAAACCCGCAAGGCTATTATAAAAGCGTATTTCTAGGGTTTTTGGGAGAATTCTGGCGTATTTTGGGACTTTTGGAGCGGCTACTGTGCGTATTTCTCCAGGGAAAAATTCTCAAAAATTCCAGAGGCTATTCTTCCTATTCTAAAGGAGTTTTGGGTTCTAAAGTGGAGATTTGGTGATAAATTCTTGAACTTATACCCCGTATTTGGTGTATTTTATCGTATTTTGGCTATTATAACGATGTATTTGGCTATGAAATCTGATTTTCTTTGCACCATGCGTGGCTAATCTCCTTGTGCTATGGTTTTGATGTAATTAGGAGTATTTAATTGATGAATTTCATGTCTTTAGCCCTATTATCATGTCCAAATTGCTAGTAATGTTGATTTCTACAACGTATTTGTTGGGTATTTGGTGATTGTCGTTATTATTTACATCCCGTATGGCTAGGCCCTGACAAGGCTAGCCAATTCATGTTCACTAATCTGAACTTATTGTTGCATTTATCGTTTAATGAAATCAATGTTGCTAGTGATACATATACGGCTATTTTGACTAGTTTTCATCGTGTCATCTTCCGACGTCTTCGTGCCCTGACTGGACGAAGCGTTGAGCTATATAAAAGACGTGATATTTCAGCGATTATTATCTCCTAATGAAATCACAACCGTAGCACATCTACTTCATATGTGTTGGTGTTGACGTAGTTAGGGTGTCGTAATTATTGATGCTTATATCTTTTCGCCCTATTTGCACTTGATTAATTCTTTGGCACGATTTCATATGCTTGATCGCCGTACTTTCCGACGTTCTCGTGCCCTGACCGGACGAGACGTTGAGTTATAGAAAAGGTATTGATATTCAGTGGTTGCACACACCCTAACGAAATCAAACCCAACACAAACTCCCCATACTTGTACCCCTGCCAAAGTCACCGTAAATACCATAGGATTTTCATTTCTTATTACACACTCTTGATCCTATACTTTTGTGCTCGATAGGTGGTTGGTTAACATCGTATTATTACTCTTTTCAGATTGACGTTCGTAGTTTTGCAGGTCAGTTGTCCCGCGGATTCGATACCTGGACTCACCAGGATATTACTTGCACGATCTCCTGCGCCTGGGAGTAGTTCTCACATCATTTGAGACGAGGCACCAGTCCAAGAGGCGGGGGGCAACGACGGGTCCGGTGCAGCTTCCCTTGTGCTTGACGTGCCCCCTCTTGTCCCCGAGGGTGGAGGTGGCTCGAGGCGGAAACGCTCCCCTTCGGCGCCTGCCGAGCCTCACGAGGGGAAGAGGATGAGGGAAGGTGAGGCTCCCTCCGATCCGGCGTGCTCCGTGCCCCCGGCGGTGTTTGCCAGGGATCTTCCGGTGGCCCTGACAACCACCCCCGTCGCGGCGTCTCCGCCCCCAATATCGGGAATCGGTGCCCTACTGGCAGGCAGCTCGGCCTCCCTCGAGGTCACCCCGGGGAGTTCGGTGTTTGTCGACCGAGCCCTGGCTCAGCAGTTCGCCGAGGGTTCCGTCCTCCCCCGGGACCGCAGTCTCCTCGAGAGGATCCCCGTCGACAAGGTGTCAGACACCCTGGTCTGGATCCTTCAACAGGTTCGGCTATCCTACTGTCCTTTCCTTCGCTCTCTTCTTGGGCTCATGTCTTGTTTTCCAGGGTTCAACGCTCGCTGTTGAGTCGCAGCGTCGAGCCGTCCATTTGAGGGAGCTGGAGGAGTCCTCTGCGAGGGCCCATGAGCGGGCCGGGGCGGCGGAGGTAGCTACGGTGGAGGCCCAGATGGAGTCTCGGCAACTCAAGCTCCGGGTGGCCGAGCTAGAGGGACGAGTGGGTGACCTCCTGGGAAAGTTGAAGGACGCTCGGCAGTCGGCCGAGGAAGCGACGGAGTCGTTCCGCCTGGAGAGGGAGGAGCTTCAGAGGGAACTGTCGGATCGACGTCAGGTGGCGCGGTTTGCGGAGGAGTTGGAGAGGGGCGTCGTCGCGACTTTGGGGAAGAGGATCTTCGAGGTCCTCAGGGAGGCCTTCGGTACATACGAAGGCCTCATCGGCCCCCGGATCAACGAAGTCGTCCAGTCTTCCTTCCGGGATTGCACGGAACGCGTTCGGCAAGCTCCTCCACCTGTCGATCCCCCTCGCTCCGAGCAGGGCGAGGCGCCCGAGGATGTGTCTTCTCGAGCCCGGGCCCCCTAGGTCATCCTTGTCTTTATCCTCAAATTTTTTAGCATCTGCTTCGCTTTGGCCCAGTCTACTTGAAATGGATCCCGGACCTCGCAATCTCCTTCGGCTTCGCTACCGGTTCCCGGCTTCGGGGCGAATAATTGCTGGTTGCATGGATGTTCGCTTAGGCCAGCAACTTTGTGTTCTTGGTTGACAGGTTTTGCTCTGTCGTCGCTACCCTAGTTTCCGTAGGTGACAAGTCTTGTCGTCCGCCGAGGGCGGATTATATGTAGGGAGGCTTCCCCGCTTCGATTTCCTGTAAATAAGACACACTTCTGTACATTGGTTAATTATTGGAAATGAAATGGACTTACTTGAACTTCCCGCGCATTTTGCTTTGTTGCTGCGACCTCGGCTTCTCTGCTGACGGTGGTCGCTCCCCTCCTTTCTCCGGGGGATTGTCCCTTGCCCCTCGATTGGACAGGTCGGTCGACGTCCTTGATGATAAGGGGGGCTGCCCCCAGTTTTATGAGCAACGAAGTCGGTCCGTGGGGGTGTAGCTCCTCGGCTATGGTTTGGTCGGAGTCAATGCCGGCCGGGGGAATTGCCCCCCGAACTTACGAGCGAGGGTCAATCGCCGCGTTTGGTCCCCCGTCTGGCCTTTCCTGCCTCAATGGCTAAGGTCTCTTCGGTCAGCATGAAGCGTTCGGCCCTCGCCATGATCCCCGGGAGGTCCTTTGGGGGATCGTTGTGCAGAGATTTCTTCAGGCCTCTGTGGCGCAGCCCTTTCTTTAGGGCTGTTTGGACGACTAGGTCGGGGGGGCTGTTCACGTTCAGCCGTTCCACGTTGAAGCGACGCATAAACTAACGGAGCGGCTCGGTCGGGCCCTGCACTATGTTGAACAAATGCTCAGCGTCGGGCATTACCTGTCGCCCTGCCATGAACTGTTTGCAGAATAGCTGGGTGAGTTCCTCGAAGCTGTCGATGGAGCGGCTGGGTAGGCTGCGGTACCAGGTTCTCGCCGCCCCCCAGAGGGTCGAGTAGAAGCCCCTGCAGAGCAAGTCATCGTCGGCTCCTTGGAAGGACATGTCACCCTCGTAGTCCATCACGTGGTTTCCCGGGTCTCCTATCCCGTCGTACTTCCCCAGCGCCGGGATCTTGAATCGAGAGGGGACCCGTGCGTTGGTTATTCTCCTCGACAGAGGGCACTGGTCTCCGTGGATGCCCCCGGGGGTCCGACACCCACCTACCTCCAGCTCGTTCGGCGGTGGAGGGGGCACAGGCGTCGGCGGGGCTGGCTCCACGGCCCTTGCCACACTGGGGGTCGGGCTGACCCGGCGTTCCTGGCTCCTCCGGCGGGAGCTCCCGCTCCGCCGTGATCGGTCTCTCGAGTGGTGTCGATCGCTTCTTCTGCGATGGGGTGATCGTGGTCGACGGGACGACACGGTCACCGACTCGTCCCCCGTGCCTTTGGTTTCTCTTCTGCTCCTTTCACGATAAGGGGAGGAGGCGTGTGATCTCGCCTGACGGGAGCCAGACCACGCGGACCGACGCTCTGTGTTCGGTCTTCGGTTCCCGTGGTCATCGACCACAGCGGACCGTAAGAGCGGGGGGCCCCCCGCCCAACGATGGCCGTCGCCTAACACGTCTCTGTTGGCCGGCGCAGTGCCGACGAGCTGCTGTACCGTTGCGACCAACGTCTGGAGGCTCGCGTTGGTCTCTTGGGCCAGGGTGCGGAGCTGCCCCTGCATGGCTAGTTCCGACCCGCCAGCCTCTTCGGTTGAGGGGGTGGGGCGATTGTCGTCGGGCGCGTCCTCAAGGTTGCTGTTGGGTGCGCCATTCCCCTCTTCCGGGATAGGGGGCATGCGTCTCTTTCCATTGCAGGCTCGTGCCATTGTAGGTGTGGTTTGTTTCTTCGTGGGACAGTCGGTTCCCACAGACGGCGCCAGATGTTTCAGAGTGTTTTCTCACTACAAAAGCGTTGACCGTGGACAACCCGGTCAACGTGGTCAAGGGGCCCGCTTGGGTCCCTCGGGTGTGTCGAGTCGGTGCAGACGAGACGCGAGTCGGAGTTGCAGACGACGTGGAGCGCGTCGGCTAGGCCGAATCGGGATCCTCGGTCGCAAGGGGGGCGAGGGGAAGCCTCGACCCAGGTTGAGACGCTCGGCCTCGGACGGACGTGCTCGGCCTCAACGGTCGGACGACGAGGGGTAGCCTCGATCGTCCTGCTGGTTACGTGGCCGGTCGCGGGGCGGAGGGGAAGCCTCGGCCCGTGGATCTGATGTCCTCCTGCGCAGATGAGAACGCTCGTCAGGGGGGCCGGACCTTGGTTCCGGCCAAATCCCCTCCGATGCCTAAGTCAGACAGTGATCTGAAAGAGGAGGCCCGGCGGAGACGGTTCGACTCGAGAGGAGATCGGAACGGCGTCTACCGGCGCGAGCGGTGCAGGAAGGAATTTGGAATGGGGGAACTAGGTCGTTGATGGAGTACCTTAGGTTTTAGTTACCTGAGATGCGGTCCTTTGTTCAGTCGTCTTTCCAGCCCTTTTATAGACCTCCCACCGTGATTGCCCCCGGCCCACGTCGCTCGTCCGCCCTCGATCGTGCCCCCTCAATCCGCCCCCCCCCGTCGCCGCTCCCTGCACCATGCCAGCACCTCCCCATCACGGCCATTAAGTGGTAGCGGGATCAGGGGAACGGTTATCGCTGGAGTGGGCGGGTGACTCGTGTGTTATCGGGGCCGGGTCGGGTTGATATTTGGGGGCCCTCTATGGGACTTCGCAGGGCGGGCCTGATCGCACAGATGGGCCACAGATCGGCGGTCGGGCATCCAGGCTCGTATCTTTCAGGCTTCGTTTGGTGGGCTGTGCCTTTGGGCCTATGCTGTTGGGCCTTCGCAAAATGGATGTATCATTACTGATTTAGCTGAATTAATTAATTTTCTATACAAAAATCATCAAAACGATTTCAAACTTCTACAGTGTGATTCTATAGTCGATTAGTGCCCTCCACATTAATTTCGTAATTTTCTGAAATCAAATCGACCTAGAACCTGCAAACCCGCATCCTAAACGTTTTGGCCCAAAACGTGTATCATCGTAGCTCAAACCCCGAAATGGATCTCGTATTCGCGATCCTCGTGACGATATAATCACATGGCTATGTTTTCGTAATTTTTCGGAGTCGTATGCGAAAACGGGATTGTTTTCCTCCGTTTTTACTACTTACATCCCCTAATTACTTTCACATTCACTTTTACTAATCACCTTTTACCCTAATCCCCCAACCACCACCCTTTAACCCATCAAATGATCTGGTTGAGATCCAAATTTTTCGGATCTCAACCCCCCACCAAATTAATACCATACCAATTAAAGGTGTGATTTTCTAAACCTATATAATAACCCGCAACCCGTTCACCCTCAACCCAACCCCAGGTTCTCCTATCTCTCTATCTCTTTCATTCTCTTCCCTAGACCCGAACCCGAAACCCATCCCCTTCGAAACTCCTCTCCATTTCTCTCCCTCTCTCTTCCAACGTAAACCCATACCCTCCCGTTCCTCTTCAAACAAACCCATCCTCTCACCCTTCGCTCACTCTCCCCTCTCTCGCCCTCCCCCGGTGGGCCGTCGTCGCTTCACGTCGACCGGCGCAACCCCCCGCCAACGCCCTCCTCCACGCACCCAAGCCACACACACGCAACAGCTCGATCTCTCTCTCTCTCTCTCTCTCTCTCTCTCTCTCTTTCTCCCCGCTCTCGTTTAAAAGCCCCCCTCACCGGTAGCATCCTTTGACAGCAAACCCATCCCTGACCTCCCTCGAGCACCGTCCGCCCTACCTCTCTTCGACCACCCACGTAAACCCCCAAGCCCGAACGAAACCCCCAACCCCGACTATCCCAACGGCTCCCTTGCCTTCCCCCTTCTCCGAAGAGTCAACCGTCGTCACCCTCTCCCCCTCCGCTCTCCGACAACCCCCACCGCTCAGCCCCCCAAGCAACGCCTTCCCCCCTCTGTTTCTAGCCATCACCACTGCCGCTTGCCCCGTCGTTCCCCTCCGGCCTCAACGCCGCCGCCACCACCCTCCTTCTCCCCTCCGTATTAGTCGCCTACCATTCACAACGCCGCCCCGCCAACTTTGCCGCCGCTCTGAGCGTCACCGAGCATCTCAACGACCACCCCTCCGTCACTTGAGCCCGCTACTCCGCCCATTTCACCGTGAGCCCCTCTCCGACCCAACAGCACCCCACACGTCTGCCTCAGTCCTCCGCCACCGTCGTCCAGCACGCCACTTCGCCTGCCACCTTTGCCCAGTCAGCCCAGCCTGCAGCACCGTCACTTTTCCGCCTCCGCCAGCTCCGCCTACCCGACGCCCCCACCGACCGTCGTGCCACCAGACCCCCAGCGGTCTGTGTCGAAGCAGCCCACCCCCGCATGCAATGTAAAACGAAACGAAGGTGGGGTTTTAAGCTTTTATACGTTTTTAATACAAATACGTATAAACGTATTTTTCCAAGTAATTATGATTATATAAAATGGGGTTTTTGATGAGAAATTAATAATAAATAATATACGTATCAGAAAATTACAAGACCAGGCCCAGAAAATCAAAAATGACATTCTAGACCCATTGGCGCTAGTTTCATCTCAATTAGACGAGCAGATTTTCCACAATAAATTTTAAGCCTAGAATTTAAATATGTTGTTTTCACTTAATAATTCATAACTTAATATTTTCACATAAGCTGATATGTGGATAAATTATTTGTTGTAGTACTCTTTGAGACGGTCGTTTTGACAGCTTACTTGAAACTTTCTGATACGTATTTCTTCTAAAAGAAATCATTGAATAAATACAATAACTAATTAAAATTAGTTTTTAAACCTAAATCTCTAAATCTCTCCAAATAGATCCTAAATCTCCTTCAGATGATGGCTCCTGCCTCTGTATCCAGGGCCTCCAAATCTCACGCCAAAATACGGCTCCTAGAGCCCCAAATACTACAGAATACCCCCAAAACCCTAAAAATACGTATATATAGGAGCATTGCAGGTTTGGGGGCCTTAGCGGGTTCGAAACCCGCTTAAAACTAACTTGAAACCCGCTTAAAACTAACTTAAAACCCGCTTCATTATGTCGGCGCAAATGTGAGCCGTTAGATCCGAGCGGGATCTTCTCACAGGCTGCCACGTGCCCCGGGTTAGCGGATCCGTGCCCACTTCGCTTACAAATCCGAGTTCACTTCGGAGTGGATCTAAGCCGTCAGATGGAGGATCCGACGGTCTTCGTGTCGCCACATCATCCAAGGGACTGCCTGCATCTACTTCGCTTCGTTCTCTCCAATTCGCCTTTGGGCTGATAACAGTCGTTGGATCGAAATTCAACATCGCTCCTTTAGCCGCGTCATCACTTAACTGTGTTCGTTCGATTGAGCGGGGAGACGCTCGATCATGCCACATGGATCACGCTTTAATTCTTTCGATCGAACCCAGTTCGATGCGGGGACGACGCTGGCCGTATGGTCGAAATCCATCGCTCACAAATAAGCCACGTCGCCCCGAATCACACTCTTCGTTCTCCAATTAATTGGTATTCTGCATTCAATAATTCATAGAAATTAGCACAGTTCTCAGAAAAATATGAATAAATAGTCGTTGGAATCGTGAGATCGAGATCTTTGCATGAAAAATATGAAGAGCTGAAATACCCAATAAATAAAATGCCATTTTATGCATAGAAAAAGTGATTCTTCTAATGACTAATAATAATCTAAATACATTCACATTAGAGGTCAATAAAGTATCATATACACACAAAATAGTGTTAGAAGAGTGATTAAATATGCAATATTCAACCCGATTCAGTAACCGCATCCAATTTACACATAAAGGGCTGCTGCCAGCAGCCCCTTTCTTCTCTTTTTGCAAAAATACGAATCCTTACTTCTTTCTCAGGAATTTGAAGCTGTCGACCATAACCAACCCACCAAAAAAGCTTGGATTAAACACTTACCGTCAAAAATCATCGGATCCAACACTATCGGGTGCCGGAGAAGCCTCGAAACAACCGGATGTAGCTTGATATAGATCATTTCTCATTATTGTAAGGTTTTTCGTTCCCTCTTTATAAGAAAAATTATTATGAGATTTACTTGAAAAAGTATATATTTGTTATGAATAGGCCTTTGTAGACCCATGTAGAGCCCATGTAAGGATAAGGTATCCACCAAATTGTAACCTTTCTACTATAAATATAGTGCTACGGGTTTAGTAGCCGTCACCTGTTGGATATGGACGATATGTATACACCCATGAGGGGATGTATGAGGGTCTACGGATCTCAGATGTCGCGTGCATGAAAGCATGTGCGAAGGGAACCTTTTCATGTGTGAAAAGGACCACTCGATAAGTGGAAAAAGTCACATTATAAGTGCATAAAGGCACTTGATAAGTGCATGAAGAAGAGGATAAGCAAGGGTGTTAATATAAGCTAATAAGCTTATATCTAGTTATTTCCTACAATAACTACCCCTAAAGCCTATAAATAGGACCCAAGGATAAGGCATTTAAGGCTAATCCTTCATGCCATAAGTTTGCATAAGGCAATCTTCTTTCCTCTTCTCCCTTCCATTAAAGTTCTTCATCCAAGTAGAGATTTAGACGGTGAAACGCTGCTTCGATCCTCTGTGACGAAGTACCGACCGTTGTGGTGAATCCAAGGGCGAAGTTCAGAGATTACAGCGAAGCATACGCTAACGTAAGTCTCTTCTCTCTTTCGATCCTCCATCATCGCATGATGGAAGAATCCAACATTGGTATCAGAGCCACACGGGTTCGTCCTGGTCTCACCGATGAATGACACGTTGTCTCTTTCACGAATGAGTTTCCTTCCATTATGGATATGGTAGGAGCGCATCGTGACGGAGAGAACGTTAAAAGGTGTTCCTTTCACGTTAGGGTCTTTTGCCATTACGGATATGGCAGGAACTCTCCGTGACGGGAAGAACTGACTGTTCATCTCGCCAAACTCACACTCTTCATGGATGCTGAGTCTCCATTCAATAGGGAATGTGAACTCTCTTCATGTGGAGTGTGAAGTTTACGACCGCGAAAGTGTGTTTTTGGCACACGGCCATTAAAGCATAACCACTTTCTCAATGAACGGGCGTCTCATCGGAGAAGATGATGGTTACCAAAACTTCTCATCAGAGAAGAAGATTGCCATGGAAAGGCATGGTGCAATGCACCCCACCTCTGCATTGGGGAGGGGGTTGGCTTCGGCCAATGACAACCAAGCACACCCCCCCGAGGGGGGGGGGGGTGGACTCCAAGAAGGGAAGGCCGGCCGGCCAAGGCCAAGGCCGGCCCTGGCATCGGCCAGGGCGGCCGGCCAGGGCCACCCTGGCCTCGGCCAGGGCCAAGGCTGGCCCTGGTTAGGCCAGGGCAGAGGCGCCCTGGCCTCGGCCAGGGCCAAGGCCAGGCGAGAGGCTGGCCCTGGCCTCTCTGGCCAGGGCCACGGCTGGCCCTGGCCGAGGCCAGGGTAGAGGCGTCCTGGCCTCGGCCAGGGCCAGAGGCCGGCCCTGGCCTCTCTGGCCAGGGCCACGGCCGGCCCTGGCCGAGGCCAGGGTAGAGGCGCCCTGGCCTCGGCCAGGGCAAGAGGCCGGCCCTAGCCTCTGTCAGGGCCAAGGCCGGCCCTGGCCGAGGCCAGGGCCAAGGCCGGCCAGGGCAGAGGCGCCCTGGCCGGCCAGGGCCTCGGCCGAGGGGGCCAGAGGCCGGCCTTGGCCTCTGCCAGCGCCAAAGCCGGCCCTGGCATCGGCCAAGGCCGGCCAGGGCAGAGGCGCCCTGGCTTCGGCCACGACCCCAAAGGGGGCATACATGGTCGGCCGCGGGATCCCTATGCAAGGGGGAATCCGGCCTTGGCACGGCCACGGTTCGACCCCGGCAATGGCCGGGGCAGGCCACTACCTCCCGCTGCAAAATACGTTTGCAAAATACGATTGCAAAATACGTTATTCAAATACGTTTGCAAAATACGTTTTTCAAAAACGCTTTTTCCGCTGCAAGTACTATAAGAGTACTATTGTTTGATAAGTGATGGGGAAATATTGAAAGTTGTTCTAGATGGTGATTGGGATTGTAAATCACCTTTCCGATTCTAGAGCAACATCTTCAATATTTTTCGAAAGTAACTTGTCAAATATAAAATTTTATGCAATGTTTTTGATCGAATTTTTCTTATGTCTTTTGCAGCATTTTAAAACTTAAATGTCTTCCGCTACTAAGAACATCGTTGTTGAGTTGAACAAAGTTGAAAAACTCAACGGCGATAATTACAAACTATGGTCCATGAAGATACAATATGTTCTAGAGGAGCAAGATGTGCTCGAAACTCTGAAGAACATAATGATTGAACCTGAGTTAGGCACTACAGCCCAACACAGAAGAGACAAGGAAGCTTTTGATGCTTGGTCTCGGAAGAACAAGATTGCTCGCATAACGTTGTTGTCAAGTATGGCCGATGACATAATGCGAATCTTCCGAGAATATGACCTAGCTATGGACATATGGTCCAAGCTAGAGGAGAAGTTTGGTGGCACCTCGGTGACCAAACTTCGCTCTTTAACTATAAAATTCGATTCGTACAAAAAGAGTCGAGATCATTCCATGGGAATGCATCTACGACACATGGCGAATCTTATTTCAGAGTTAAAGGATGCAGGTTGTCACGCCCCGCTTCCCAAAGACACGGAGGCGAAGCGTGACGAAGGCCCGCTTAGGCCGGGGCTAAGAGCCCAGACCCAATAAGCGTCTGTAGTTTTCCATAACGAAGGTACAGGTCCCTGCAAGTTAGTACGAGATAACAAAAGTACTGAAAGGAAACATTTCATTTTATTCCAAAATTTATCATCAAAGTACTGAGAGTCTAAAAATGCCGTAAACGGCTACAACTGCTGAAAGGGAAACTAACGGTGCAAGCACCCAACCTAGACAAGAAAGCAACAGGTGCTACCCACCCAATCTAAACTGGAACAGAAATCTGGATCAGCAACAAGAGGCCTCTAACTCTGGTCCTCCTCCGGGTCGTACTCCGGATCAACGTCCTCCGGCTCTGGGTCAGCTGGCAAGTCCGCCTCGTACTCATACTCTGGCTCCACACCTGACGTACAGCACCAAAAGAAGGAAACTGTACGTCAGGCAAAGTCTACACAAACTGTCAGACTCTACTGCAAGTGTATCAACTTTTAACAATGATTTACTGGTTGTTTTAACATGCTGGGGTTATAACTGAGAAACGAAAAGTAGCGTAGCAGGAAAAGTAAACGTAGCAAACAGTAGACGTAGCGTGTGCTACATACTACGGGACTAACCTACAGGTGTCAGGACAAGACGGGACGTGACGGACAAGACAAGACAAGACGGGACATGACAAGACACGAAAGGGTTCACGCCTTACGGTTCGAGGGGGATCAGACCCTCTTGCCGTGCGCACGCTCAACCCAACCCCAACCCAGGAACTCAGGACAAGACTCACAGGGATCATTTCCACTAGGGAAACATCCGAAACGCCCGCAGGCTTTTTGTATCACGGGGATCACTTCCGCGGAGGGAAGCATCCGAAACGCCCGCAGGCTTTTTGTATAACAGTCACGGGGATCACTCTCGCATGGAGAGCATCCGAAACGCCTGCAGGCTTTTTGTATCACGGGGATCACTTCCGCTAGGGAAGCATCCGAAACGCCCGAAGGCTTTTTGTATCACGGGGATCACTTCCGCTAGGGAAGCATCCGAAACGCCCGAAGGCTTTTTGTGTGACAGGACACGACATGACAAGTGTAGGGAAAGTTATTCTAGGGTGTCCACACGCACGCACACACAAGATAGTCCTATGTTGTCAGCAGTTCATTGTTGTCAGGCTCAGACTTCGTCGTCAAGTCTGAGCCATCACGGTCGTCCCGGACGCTATCATTTCACGTCCGGTTCTCATCACACACAACTAACAGTTCTACGACTAAAACTAAGGCACAGTCAAATCGCAAGTGAGTACACTTGCCTGGAATAGCGAGTGCGTCGTCTGTCCGGGGCGTCTCGTCCAGTCGTCGCGTCCGCGGTAGTCCGTCTGAAAAGAGATCACGACGACGGTGTCAAGTCGCGATTTTTGTCAAATCCTATTTAGGTTCATTTCTAAGTTGAACGTGGTTACCCTAACCGTCACGAGTCAAGTTGTCCGATCAGCCTATCCGACGATTCTATCCTATGTGCACAGTCAAAAAGTCCAGCGTCGGTCTACGGTTATACATCGATTTAAGAGAGCAGAAACTAAATTTAGCGAGTTAAGTTGCCAGTTTTAGTTAGGTTCTCAGTTTTGCTATTGTGGGGGTTTCGCTACGAGATAGAGGAACCAACCTGTCCGGAGTCTGGGGTAGAGCGGACGTAGTGTCTGAACGGCGACCGATCTGACTGGCACGGCTACGGATCGTCTCCTAGCGGTGTCTCGGCTACGGGCAGCGTAGCCAGACACGTTTCGGGCAGCGGACGGGACGCGTGAACAGCGAGCAGTGCGTCGGGAAGGCGTACTACGGCTTCCGGAGAACTTGCAATGACAACCGTGATGAACGGTTCGTCGTACCCAACGCCTACAACGTCGGGAGTCGTAGGAAGAGTCCGGGATGACGATGGATACTCCCAGGAGGTGAAGGAGACTGTCGGAGAGCTCCTACAGCGAGGAGAGGCGACGAGATCTCGGCAGCGCGACGGTACGACGCCAAACACGCAAAACAGCGAGTATACTCGTTGTTTCAGAGGGTATCGCGGCCTGGGGTCGCTGTCAACGGCGAGAGGGGGGCAGAGGGGGTTCACGGCGACGGAGGGGAGGCTCCGGCGGCGGCGGCAGCGGCGGCGGCGGCCGTCGCGGGCTGCAGCTTCTGCTGCGCGGGTTTTGCGGCGTTTCGCGGCGACGGGGGGGCGATCTCCGGCGGCGCTCAGGTCGACGGCGAGAGAGGGGAGGTCGGGGAGCAGGTCGGCGGTGGCGGCGGCCTCCGGCGAGGCTCAGGTCGAAGTGAGGAAGGGTTTTGCGTGAGGGGCTTGAGCTTTTAGGGCCGGCGCTAGAGGGGGGGTTGCGGCTGTGAAAAAACGTGAGAAGCCCTAGTTTCTTAAGTAGGGGTGGGGCCCACGTGACTAGAAGGGGGTACACGTGAGAGGGGTTGCTACCAGCTAGGTTTAGGGTTAAACTAGGGTTTAATAGGATTAATTAGTTAGGGGTAAACTCGTAATTAACGGCTCTACTAGTGCACAAGGGTCAAACGGTGTCCAAAAATTATAAGAAAAATACCGGGGCGACCGGGGAGACGAGAGCAAGACGTCGGAAGAGACGGATTACAATTTCGATGTCGGGAAACAAAATTAAAAATAAAAACGCCTCAAGTCAAAAGTGCGATACGCGACGTCTTCTCAGATAAGGTCCAATCGTGGACGAACGGCCCGTGAATTGACGTTGCAAGTCAACACGACATATGTTGTACTCTCAGAGAGAGTCACAACGACATATCACACGATAGGGTTCGGAAACAAACAATGTCTAAAATAAATACGTGCACGGTCAAGCACACGTGCACGAAGGACTTACGATCGAAAACCGACCGTTACATCCTCCCCAACTCAGAAATGATTCCGTCCTCGGAATCAACATCAAACATCACTCGGGAAAATATGCGGAAAGCGCTCCCTCATATCATCCTCACGCTCCCAGGTGGACTCTCCAGGTGATCCGTGACGCCACATCACTTTCACCAGGTCGACTACCTTATTCCTCAAATGCTTCTGTCGACGGTCCAAAATCTGCACGGGCTGCTGGTCATATGTCAGATCCGGGCGAACTGTAATCTCTGAGAAGTCCACAGTGTGCGATGGATCACTGTCGTACCGACGTAACTGAGATACGTGGAATACGTCATGAACACCCTCCAAAGATGGTGGCAGAGCAAGGCGGTAGGCCACTGCTCCCACACGCTTTAGCACATCAAACGGCCCAATATACCTCGGACTCAGCTTTCCCTTCTTCCCGAAACGAATAACTCCGCGGTTCGGAGAAATCTTCAGGAAGACGTGATCACCAGGCTGAAACTCCAAAGGTCTCCTCTTGGCATCTGCCCAATGCTTGAAGCGATCCTGTGCAACTCTAAGCTTCTCCCTGATGTCCCTCACGACATCCACAGCTTCCACTATCATCTCTGGACCCAACAGCTCCCGATCACCGATGTCATCCCAGCTCAGTGGTGAACGACATTTCCTTCCATACAGAGCAGCAAACGGCGCCATGCCAATGCTCGCCTGGTAGCTGTTGTTATATGAAAACTCCACCAAGTGAAGATGGTCCTCCCATGAACCCTTCAAATCGAGCGTACAAGCTCGCAGCATATCCTCCAGGATCTGAATAGTCCTCTCGGACTGGCCATCAGTCTGCGGGTGATACGCCGTGCTGAAGCTCAGACTCGTACCTAAATTCTCCTGCAGGCTTCTCCAGAACTGAGATGTGAACCTCGTGTCTCGGTCAGACACAATGCTCACAGGGACTCCATGTAAGCGTACAATCTCCTGCACGTACACGGTTTACATCACGACCATTTCAAAGAGCAAATCAAAATGGAAGTAAAAGTAGAACGGAACTTTACCTCCAGATATTTCCTCGCCAAAGCTTCCGTAGACTGGCCCACTCGGAAAGGGATAAAATGCGCAGACTTGGTCAACCGATCCACGATCACCCAAACTGCGTCGTTCTGCCTCGGGGTCCGAGGTAAACCAGTCACGAAGTCCATCGTAATATGTTGCCACTTCCACTCCGGAATGGGAAGCGGTTGCAACAACCCAGCAGTACGATGGTGCTCAGCCTTCACCTGCTGGCATATCAGGCACTTGGCAACGCTCCGTGCCACGCTCCTCTTCATGCCAATCCACCAATAATTTAGACGGAGGTCCTTATACATCTTGGTACCTCCAGGATGTATAGAATAAGGCGAGCTATGAGCCTCGCTCAACAGCTCCTCGCGAACATCACCTGCAGGTACACAGAGCCTACTGCCGTACCACAGAGATCCATCCTCATGAATCACGAACTCCGTCCGTAATCCAGCTTCAACCTGCCTCCTGATCCTCTGCAGCTTCGGATCTCCCGCCTGTGCTGCCTTGATCCGATCCACGATCGTGGACTGAATCTGCAGATTCATGAATGAATGAACTACACCAGGTAGGACAACCTCCAAATCCATCCCCCTCAGCTCCTGCTGAATCCTCCAGTCGGCTGTATGCATCATCACGACGGGGAGTCTACTCAAGGCATCAGGCACAACGTTCACCTTCCCCGGATGATACTGCAAGTCAATCTCGTAGTCAGCCATGAGCTCTAACCATCGCCTCTGGCGCATGTTGAGTTCCTTCTGCGTAAAGATGTACTTCAAGCTCTTGTGATCGGTGAAAATCTTCACACTCTCACCTAGCAAGAAGTGCCTCCAAATCTTCAGTGCGAAAATCACTGCTGCCAACTCCAGATCGTGCGTCGGGTAATTCTTCTCATGAGTCCTCAACTGACGAGAAGCGTACGCGACCACGTGGCCATGCTGATGCAAGACGCACCCTAAGCTCTTCCCTGAAGCATCACAATAAACCTCAAAGCCTCCGCTTCGATCCGGTACTGCCAACACCGGTGCCGTGGTCAATCTCGCCTTCAAGATACTGAAGGCCTCCTCACAAGCATCTGACCAGAGAAAATCCACATCCTTCCTTGTCAGCTTCGTCATCGGCTCCGCAATCTTCGAGAAATCCTTGATGAACCGCCGGTAATAGCCTGCTAATCCCAGAAAACTCCTGATGTCTGATGCTGACTGCGGAGTCGGCCAATCTCTGACTGCTCTGACCTTCTCCGGATCCACAGATATGCCATCACCGGACACCACGTGTCCCAGGAACGCGACTCTGTCCAGCCAGAACTCGCACTTGCTATACTTGGCATAGAGCTTATGTCTCCTCAGCGTCTCCAGCACTGTCCTCAGATGACAGCTGTGCTCCTCTTCAGACTTCGAATAAATAAGAATGTCATCGATGAAGATGACAACAAACTTGTCCAGAAAGTCATAGAATATCAAATTCATCAAATTCATGAACACAGCCGGCGCATTGGTCACGCCAAACGGCATGACCACGAACTCATAATGTCCGTACTTCGTCCAGAAAGCCGTCTTCTGAACATCGTCCTTCTTCACCCTCAATTGGTGGTACCCACTCCTCAAGTCCAACTTCGAGAAGACTCTCGAACCTCCAAGCTAGTTAAAGATGTCGTCGATGCGCGGCAGCGGATACTTATTCTTCACGGTGACAGCATTCAATCCTCGATAGTCCACGCACATCCTGCGGGACCCATCCTTCTTCTTCACGAGTAGAACTGGTGCGCCCCATGGCGACACACTAGGGTGGATGAAACCCTTCTGCAACAACTCATCCAACTGCTTCCGCAGCTCCTCGAGCTCAGCGGGAGCCATACGGTACGGCGCCTTCGAAATCGGTTGCGCTCCCGGCATAAGATCAATTCCAAACTCTAAAGCTCGGTCGGGTGGCAAACCTGAGATATCCTCTGGGAAGACGTCGTCGAAGTCCCTGACGACTGCTGGTCTCTCGATCTCCATCTCCATCTGCATGGCTGTCACAATCGGCACCACCGGCGTGGCCCGATACTTGATGGGTCCAAGCGACTCATCTCTGCTACGGAACTCGAACTCTGGATGGCCTGGAATCCGGAACACCACCCTCTTGCTGCGACAATCGATCGAGGCGTGGAAATCTCCCAACCAATCGATGCCAAGGACGGCATCAAAATGTGGCAGGTCGTGGACAATGAAATCTGCAAAGAGCTCGTGTCCACTGACCACTAAAGGAATCGATCTACATCCCAAGTTTACTGTCACCACTCCGTTCCCTGTGGTGATGTCCCAACACTTGGGAAGTGTATGGGTGGGAATGGAGTGTCTTGTCACGAATCTCCGGGACAAGATGCACATGGATGCACCGGAGTCGAACAAGGCCAGGGCTGGGTGAGAAGACACTAGAATGGTGCCTAAGATATTAAAAGGAAACTATGGTCAAACCAAGATATTCTAACAAACAAGTCAGGCAAACAAGACTAACAATTTAAAGCTAAACTATGAAATGAAAGGCTAGAATTAAGGAGTTACCTGCAATGACCCCATCCAGCTCCTCAGTCTCAGCAGCAGTCATGGTATACACCGGCCTCTGGGGCTGCGCTGCTCTCTGAAACACCTGCCTCTGTGGCGGTAAAGGTGGTCCACGAACGGCAGGTCCTCTCTGAACTGGAGCGGGCGCTCTCATCTGCAGCGGGGCTGGCGCTCCAACTACAGCATGACGGGCTCTCGGACAGTCCTTCGCAGCATGCGAAGCATCTCCGCAAACTAGGCACAGTCCCATCCTCTTCCGACAATCCTTCTGAACGTGTCCCAGCTTCCCACAGTAATGGCACGGTCCCTTGCTCTGACTCTGAATGGGTGCTCCAGGCCTCTTAAATGGTACTGTCTGAACTGGCCTCATCGCCGGCCTAGCAGGTGGCCGGTACTGCTCCATAGGACGCTTCCCCTTATCAGCTGGAGGGTCAGGTAGGAGTGAAATAAGCTCATAATTCTTCGCAGCATCCAGCACCTCCCTCATAGTCGTGAAACTCGCCGAAGACATAGAAGCCTGAATCTTCGGACGCAGTCCCTGACGGAAGCGATCATCTCGCTTCTCCTCCTTCTTCACCATATGCGGAGCAAAGCGACTCAGCATCTCAAACTCTGCCTCATACTCCTCGATGGTCATGTTCTCCTGCTTCAGGTCTATAAACTTGCTCAGCAGCTCCCTCCTAGCAGTCTTGGTGAAGTACTTCGTCCTGAACATAGACCTGAAGGTCTTCCAATCCACTGGCTTCACCAGACGCCTCTCCTCAAGACGCCACCAGTTCCTCGCATTCTCCGTCAGCTGCATCTTCGCTATCTCCACTCGGGTATCGTCTGGAATCTTCGCAGCAACTAATTTCTCCTCCGTGCTCTGGATCCACTCGTCAGCAGCTAGTGGTCCCTCCTTCCCCGAAAATGTCTTCGGCTGGAGCTCGTTGAACTGCTTCACTCCTGGAGCAGCTCGAGGGGCAGGTGGAGGTGGCGGTGGTGCAACTGGAGCAGCCTGGGCAGCACGCTGGGACTGCTGAACCAACTGATGCTGCACCTCCAGCATCTCTCTCATCACACCCAGAACCTGACGGAAGTCTCCGCCCTGGTCTTCCTGAATCCCATCTCCAGAGCTCCCCGATCGGGTAACACGTCGTCCTGCCATCCTATTGACAGAAAGACACGGATTAGAATCGTACAATTTCTGGATGATAATAATAAAATGAAATTTAATACTTCAATTATTTCGTACTCGCAGAAGAGGGGACCTGCATGGGCCACCACTAAAACCTGTCACGCCCCGCTTCCCAAAGACACGGAGGCGAAGCGTGACGAAGGCCCGCTTAGGCCGGGGCTAAGAGCCCAGACCCAATAAGCGTCTGTAGTTTTCCATAACGAATGTACAGGTCCCTGCAAGTTAGTACGAGATAACAAAAGTACTGAAAGGAAACATTTCATTTTATTCCAAAATTTATCATCAAAGTACTGAGAGTCTAAAAATGCCGTAAACGGCTACAACTGCTGAAAGGGAAACTAACGGTGCAAGTACCCAACCTAGACAAGAAAGCAACAGGTGCTACCCACCCAATCTAAACTGGAACAGAAATCTGGATCAGCAACAAGAGGCCTCTAACTCTGGTCCTCCTCCGGGTCGTACTCCGGATCAACGTCCTCCGGCTCTGGGTCAGCTGGCAAGTCCGCCTCGTACTCGTACTCTGGCTCCACACCTGACGTACAGCACCAAAAGAAGGAAACTGTACGTCAGGCAAAGTCTACACAAACTGTCAGACTCTACTGCAAGTGTATCAACTTTTAACAATGATTTACTGGTTGTTTTAACATGCTGGGGTTATAACTGAGAAACGAAAAGTAGCGTAGCAGGAAAAGTAAACGTAGCAAACAGTAGACGTAGCGTGTGCTACATACTACGGGACTAACCTACAGGTGTCAGGACAAGACGGGACGTGACGGACAAGACAAGACAAGACGGGACATGACAAGACACGAAAGGGTTCACGCCTTACGGTTCGAGGGGGATCAGACCCTCTTGCCGTGCGCACGCTCAACCCAACCCCAACCCAGGAACTCAGGACAAGACTCACAGGGATCATTTCCACTAGGGAAACATCCGAAACGCCCGCAGGCTTTTTGTATCACGGGGATCACTTTCGCGGAGGGAAGCATCCGAAACGCCCGCAGGCTTTTTGTATAACAGTCACGGGGATCACTCTCGCATGGAGAGCATCCGAAACGCCCGCAGGCTTTTTGTATCACGGGGATCACTTCCGCTAGGGAAGCATCCGAAACGCCCGAAGGCTTTTTGTATCACGGGGATCACTTCCGCTAGGGAAGCATCCGAAACGCCCGAAGGCTTTTTGTGTGACAGGACACGACATGACAAGTGTAGGGAAAGTTATTCTAGGGTGTCCACACGCACGCACACACAAGATAG
The DNA here is from genome assembly GCA_030789695.1 of Scilla litardierei. NCBI lineage: Eukaryota > Viridiplantae > Streptophyta > Magnoliopsida > Asparagales > Asparagaceae > Scilla > Scilla litardierei. The sequence goes on from CM061133.1 coordinate 33,444,707, forward strand.
TCCTATGTTGTCAGCAGTTCATTGTTGTCAGGCTCAGACTTCGTCGTCAAGTCTGAGCCGTCACGGTCGTCCCGGACGCTATCATTTCACGTCCGGTTCTCATCACACACAATCTAACAGTTCTACGACTAGAACTAAGGCACAGTCAAATCGCAAGTGAGTACACTTGCCTGGAATAGCGAGTGCGTCGTCTGTCCGGGGCGTCTCGTCCAGTCGTCGCGTCCGCGGTAGTCCGTCTAAAAAGAGATCACGGCGACGGTGTCAAGTCGCGATTTTCGTCAAATCCTATTTAGGTTCATTTCTAAGTTGAACGTGGCTACCCTAACCGTCACGAGTCAAGTTGTCCGATCAGCCTATCCGACGATTCTATCCTATGAGCACAGTCAAAAAGTCCAGCGTCGGTCTACGGTTATACATCGATTTAAGAGAGCAGAAACTAAATTTAGCGAGTTAAGTTGCCAGTTTTAGTTAGGTTCTCAGTTTTGCTATTGTGGGGGTTTCGCTACGAGATAGGGGAACCAACCTGTCCGGAGTCTGGGGTAGAGCGGACGTAGTGTCTGAACGGCGACCGATCTGACTGGCACGGCTACGGATCGTCTCCTAGCGGTGTCTCGACTACGGGCAGCGTAGCCAGACACGTTTCGGGCAGCGGACGGGACGCGTGAACAGTGAGCAGTGCGTCGGGAAGGCGTACTACGGCTTCCAGAGAACTTGCAATGACAACCGTGATGAACGGTTCGTCGTACCCAACGCCTACGACGTCGGGAGTCATAGGAAGAGTCCGGGATGATGATGGATACTCCTAGGAGGTGAAGGAGACTGTCGAAGAGCTCCAACAGCGAGTAGAGGCGACGAGATCTCGGCGGCGCGACGGTACGACGCCAAACACGCAAAACAGCGAGTATACTCGCTGTTTCAGAGGGTATCGCGGCCTGGGGTCGCTATCAACGGCGAGAGGGGGGCAGAGGGGGTTCACGGCGACGGAGGGGAGGCTCCGGCGGTGGGCGGCAGCGGCGGCGGCGGCCGTCGCGGGCTGCAGCTGCTGCTGCGCGGGTTTTGCGGCGTTTCGCGGCGACGGGGGGGCGATCTCCGACGGCGCTCAGGTCGACGGCGAGAGAGGGGAGGTCGGGGAGCAGGTCGGCGGCGGCGGCGGCCTCCGGCGAGGCTCAGGTCGAAGTGAGGAAGGGTTTTGCGTGAGGGGCTTGAGCTTCTAGGGCCGACGCTAGAGGGGGGGTTGCGGCTGTGAAAAAACGTGAGAAGCCCTAGTTTCTTAAGTAGGGGTGGGGCCCACGTGACTAGAAGGGGGTACACGTGAGAGGGGTTGCTACCAGCTAGGTTTAGGGTTAAACTAGGGTTTAATAGGATTAATTAGTTAGGGGTAAACTCGTAATTAACGGCTTTACTAGTGCACAAGGGTCAAACGGTGTCCAAAAATTATAAGAAAAATACCGGGGCGACCGGGGAGACGAGAGAAAGAAGTCGGAAGAGACGGATTACAATTTCGATGTCGGGAAACAAAATTAAAAATAAAAACGCCTCAAGTCAAAAGTGCGATACGCGACGTCTTCTCAGATAAGGTCCAATCGTGGACGAACGGCCCGTGAATTGACGTTGCAAGTCAACACGACATATGTTGTACTCTCAGAGAGAGTCACAACGACATATCACACGATAGGGTTCGGAAACAAACAATGTCTAAAATAAATACGTGCACGGTCAAGCACACGTGCACGAAGGACTTACGATCGAAAACCGACCGTTACACAGGTCATATGATCACTGATGAGCAACAGATCCAAGCGGTCATACGTTCCCTACCAATCGAATGGGACAACATGAAGATGCATCTCACTCATAATGAGGGCATCAAGAACCTCAACAATGTTTCTAAGCACCTCGAGTTAGAGGAAGAGCGGCTTGCGGCCGCCAAGCTAAGTGCAGAAGTGCACATGGTTGCTAGTTTCTTACACTGGGGAACGAAACGTAAACATCACTCGAAGTTTGCACATGACCAGCAAAAGCAACCAGTGTCTACCAAGAAACCCAAATATAAGGGTGGGAACAAGAAATGGCACAAGAAGAAGGACTTAAAGAAGATCAAGTGCTTCAAGTGCAACAAGTTATGTCAATTTGCCCATTCTTGTACGGATGGAGGTGACAAGGTAACTTGTAATAAATACTAGTTACATATGTGTTTCTAGTTCAATATTTCTTGTAAAATCTAATCCATTTTGGATAATTGATTCAGGTGCCACCGACCACATAGCAAGGGACATACGGTCCTTCGTGGAGTATCACCGGATACCCCAAGGAACGAAGTGGATATATGTAGGAAACAACACACGTGTTGAAGTGAAAGGCATTGGGACGTGCAAGCTCGTCTTGGACAACGGCCGCACTATCTTACTTCATGATGTTCTCTTCGCTCCAGATATTCGAAGGAATATTATATCTGTGGTTGTATTAATGGGTCTTGGTTATAGTTGGTTCTTTCATAATTGTAATGCGGACCTATCTTGTAATAATTCTTTAATTGGTTCTGGGTATGTTTTTAAGGGATTCATTGTATTAAATACTATGTACGATTCCTCTAATCTTAATGAAAATTTCCTTGTTACAAATTCCTCGGTTTGTGAATCTGATGTAATTTGTTGGCACGCAAGGCTTGGTCACATTGGACCAACACGTATGGATAGACTTGCCAAACATGGCCTTCTATCCAATGTTTCAAAGGTCGAAATGTCGTCTTGCGAACATTGCCTTGTAGGGAAATCTTGTCGCAAGCCGTTTGGAACCGGCACAAGAGCCGAAGTTCCATTACAGCTCATCCATTCGGACATATGTGGTCCGATGAATGTCAAGACAAGACGCGGGAGGTCCTACTTCATCACTTTTATTGATAACTTCACCCGATTCGGACATATCTATTTGATATCCCACAAACATGAAGCATTAACCTGCTTTAAAAACTATATGAATTTAGTGGAAAATCAATTAGATCGCAAGATTAAGGTCTTGCGAATCGATAGAGGCGGTGAATATCAATCAGCCAGTTTTAAGGAACTTTGTGATGATAAGGGCATAGTTCATCAAATAACTATGCCTTATACTCCACAACAAAATGGTGTTGCTGAAAGGAGAAATAGGACTTTAATGGAAATGGTCCGTTCAATGATGGCGCAAGCTAACTTGCCAATCACCTTTTGGGGTGATGCATTATTGACGGCTGCTTTCATCTTGAACAGCGTACCCTCGAAATCAGTTAGCTCCACTCCTTATGAGTTGTGGAACCAAAGGTCTCCTGACTTAAGCATTTTAAAACTTTGGGGGTGTGCATCCTACACACATATTTCCTCCCATAAGTATGGCAAACTTGGGCCAAGGGGGAGGAAATGTATCTTTATACGATACACAGAAAACTCCAAAGGTTATGTTTTCATTGGTCAGGAAGACAATGGAGGACTGATTGAATTTGATTCGAGGGATGTTACTTTCTTGGAAAATGAGTTTCCAAGACAGGGGGAGATAATTCAGGACTTATCTCTATTTGAGATTTATGATCAAGATGGATTACCTCATTCGAGTGGGAGAATTCTTGGTGAAGACGAAAATACGTTTCAACCTTCACCAATGGATGATACGAATGATGCGAATCCTATTCCATATGGGAATAATGATCCAAGTGGGAGCAATTCTAACCACATTCAAAGTGGGAGTGATATTAGAATTGATCCAAATTCGAGTCAACAAGAGCTTGAAGAATCTCAAATACGACGTAGTAGTCGTACAAGGTTAACTCCTCTAAGATTTGAGGATGAATTCCCACAAACCTTTATGACTTTACTACAAGAAGATGACGAGCTTGCTACTTTCAAACAGGCTGTATCATGCCCTGCAAAAGACAAATGGATGGAAGCGATGAAGGAGGAATTAGAATCCATGAAAATTAACCGAGTCTGGGACTTGGTTAACTTACCCAGAGGACGTAGAGCTATTGGGAACAAATGGGTTCTCAAGATCAAGCATAAAGCTGATGGCTCTATAGACAGATATAAAGCTCGCCTTGTCGCGAAAGGTTTTACGCAACAGGAAGGGATAGACTACGAAGAGACCTTCTCACCTATTGTTCGTTTTACCTCGATTCGCTTGATTCTGGCTTTGGTAGCTTGCTTAGACCTCGAATTACATCAAATGGATGTAAAGACTGCCTTTCTCAATGGAGAATTGGACGAGGAGATCTATATGGAACAACCAACAGGGTTTGTAAAAGAAAGAAACAAACATAAGGTTTGTAAACTTCGTAAGTCCATATATGGTCTTAAACAATCCTCGAGGCATTGGTATATACGATTTCAAGAAGTTGTCTTATATCAAATGGTTTTACCATGCTTGATGAAGATAACTGTGTATATATCAAAAGGACCAAAAACAAGTATGTTATTATGTCTCTATATGTAGATGACATTTTAATAACCGGAAATGACAAGGGCTTTTTGATGGATATCAAGGCTTGGCTTTCATCAGTTTTTAAGATGAAAGACATGGAAGAAGCCGCATATATTCTTGGAGTTAAGATTTCAAGAAATCGTTCGAAGAAACTTCTTTCTCTTTCACAAGAGACTTATATAAAAAGGTTCTAGAACGGTTTAATATGCAGGACTGTAAGTCCATTGATACTCCTATAAGCAAATGCGATAATTTATGTCTGAAAATGTGTCCAAAGAACCAAAAGGAAAAGGAAATTATGGAAAAAGTTCCATATTCCAGTGCAGTTGGTAGTCTTATGTACGCTATGATGTGTACAAGACCGGACATATGTTTTGTCGTTGGAATGGTAAGTCGTTACCAATCCAATCCATGGCAAGCACACTGGAAAGCGGTTAAGAGGATAATGCTGTATCTTAAAGGGACTGCGGACTATGCTTTATGCTATCAAGGAAATGCCTTAAGGCTCGAAGGCTACACTGGTGCTGATTGGGCGGGTGATCTCGATGAGCGACGATCGACCTCAGGACATGTTTTTCTACTCGGATCTGGTGCAATATCCTGGAGTAGCAAAAAGCAATCCTGTATCGCACTTTCAACTATGGAAGCCGAATTTGTAGCATTTGGCATGGCGGTCCAAGAAGCTGTTTGGCTTAGGAAGTTCTTAGACAAGCTAATTGATGCAAGTGACTCAGGTGCTGTACCAATATACAGTGACAGTCAAGCATCTATAGCCTATGTCAAAGATCCAAAATTCCATTGTAAGACCAAACACATTGATATCCGCTACAAATTTGCAAAAGACTATGATAAGAACAAGAAGGTAAACATTAGATACATATCTACGCATGAGATGATAGCGGATCCGCTTACGAAGGCTATCCCCAGAGATGTGTTTTACAAACACTTATCATCTCAAGGATTGCGTAAGAGCTGAGTTGTATCAATGTATATTCCCATGTCTATGAAAGATCAAATTTAATAAAAGAATAAGTTCTTTTTTAACATTGCATATGAATTTCTTGAAAATATTTGTGTACATTTCTTTTAATCTCAGCTATGTTTTTCTAGTATGTCGGACAGATTGAGGTTGGCTCTCTCACATGAGCAACCGCCTTTATTCTATCAGACGGATAAGATAAAGATGATACCTGTTTAAAGTCAAAATCGTCAGACGGATGATTTAGAGTCATGACTTAAACAAAATGGTCGTATGAAAGATCTGCATCATATGGATGCTTACAAAAGATCTAAGAAGATTTTTTAAATCTTATCTGTCTTATGCGGGATGTGGGTCCAGGAAATTACTGAGTAGTAAAAGGGACCCAAAGTCAGATAGTGTGGTGTCTGATCATCATCCTTACAACATCATTAAGACATACGCTCCCTGGGAAAGGAGTGATGTTGTAATACGTATTCATACTACGTATGCATTTGACCATTGAGTTAGAATAGTAATTGTGTTTACTATTATATGAGACCCAAAGACCACATGGGTCTTAACTTCTTACCCTTATGGACTCTAATTGGTTCCTTTAGATTTGACTGGGTGATCGCTATCTTAGCATGTTGCTTATGGACTATGGTCAATTCGGTCCGGCGGGGCATGTTAGAAAAGCGAGTCAAGTCAAGATCGAAAGGATCGCAAGAAGAGGAAGATTAATTTCATATTCACATTTGGACTTTAGAGATTCAAAGCTGGCCAGCCTATTGTATTCCAGATGGGATTCAATTGTTGAATATAAAGTAAAAGAAATGTGAAGAAATAATCTAGGGTAAAACATGCGTTAATCTACTCAACTTTGCACCCCAAGGAGTGTTGTGTATCTCTAACAAGTGCACAACAGCAGACTCTATGCGCATGACGGTCACACGGTCTATTTCTCAGTATGATAAATAGAAGAACTAAAGGAAAAGATGTTTCCTTACAATCCCCTCAAGTGTGAGTGGGAGATGTTGGATATGGACGACATGTATACACCCATAAGGGGATGTATGAGGGTCTACGGACCTCAGATGTCGCGTGCATGAAAGCATGTGCGAATGGAACCTTTTCATGTGTGAAAAGGACCACTCGATAAGTGGAAAAAGTCACATTATAAGTGCATAAAGGCACTTGATAAGTGCATGAAGAAGAGGATAAGCAAGGGTGTTAATATAAGTTAATAAGCTTATATGTAGTTATTTCCTACAATAACTACCCCTAAAGCTTATAAATAGGACCCAAGGGTAAGGCATTTAAGGCTAATCCTTCATGCCATAAGTTTGCATAAGGCAATCTTCTTTCCTCTTCTCCCTTCCATTAAAGTTCTTCATCTAAGTAGAGATTTAGACGGTGAAACGCTGCTTCGATCCTCTGTGACGAAGTACCGACCGTTGTGGCGAATCCAAGGGCGAAGTTCAGAGATTACAGCGAAGCATACGCTAACGTAAGTCTCTTCTCTCTTTCGATCCTCCATCATCGCATGATGGAAGAATCCAACATCACCTTCACAACACATTATTAGCACGCTTCGATCAACTGAGAATTTTTGCGGCGATCTTTGGTAGACAAAGAGCGATTCGTCAGATCCACCGTAGGCATCTCAACCATCGCTAGATCTGAACGACAGATCTAGAGGTAATAAATCAAAAACTTGATCTAAACCTATTTTTATTCAAGAATACGTTTAGATCTGATACTTTATGGACCAAAATCAATGTTTTTAAACAATAAAAATCAAATTTTTATGATACAATGTTGCTTTCAATGATAAAAATTGGTAATTTTACAATAAAAATCACATTTTTATTTGAACAAAGGGAAGATTTTTGAGGGGATCTCACGCATACACTTCTTTTGAGGGGAATCTCACGCACGCCCTGAAGGCGACGCCTCTACCCCCGTTGCATCGAAGCCCCATCTGGAGGGGGCCCCGCCGCCCGCAGGCGGCGCCCCTCCCGTCCCTTCGACCCAACGGAGGTAACCCCACCACCCCGCAAGCGGCACCCCCCTCCCATCCCCTCGACCCCGACGGAGGGGGCCCCATCGCCCCGCAAGCGGAGCCACCCCATTTACTAGGGTTTAGATCCCCTGCTGCTGTTTCGATTCGGGGGGTGGTAGCCCCCCCCCCCCGTTGTTTTCGTTTCGGGGGGCCGGCAGCACCCCCGGCTGATATTACGGGGGGGGTGCCAACAGCACCCCCTGCTGTATTTCGGGGGTGCCGATAGCAACCCCCTCCCCTGATTCCCCTTTGCAGCGGCCCCATTTGCGTGAAATCTCAGCCCCGAAGACCGTAACTCTAGCATGGTGTTTTTCGTGGCCCCACAGGCCGCCACCGCGTCCTTGCACATTTTTTGCGACCCGGCCGGCCGTCGCACTGCAAACCACGCGAAAACCAACGCAAACCCTAATTAGGGGTTTTAGGACGGATTTGTATGACGGGTCTATAAAATTCTATACGGAGATTTTTTGGGACGTATAATAAATCCTTAATTTATTTTCACCTTTATTTTTGGTCTATTCTATACCTATAACACAAATTTAATTGCATGCAGCATGCTTAATTTCTATGATGCAAATTATTGATGCCTGAAGCATATCTGAATGCTTGATATGCAAATTATTAATGCATGGAGCATATTTAAATGTCTGTGATACAAACTTTATATGCCCGATGCATATTTAATATCTGTCATGAATATTATTCGCTTAGTTTTGGTTTGGGATCGGCTAGTTTGTCACCATTTTATCTTTCCTCGCATTTTCTTTTTTGAGCAAAAATGTAGTGAGGATTACTTTGTAAATAACCAAGGCCAGTGGCACTTCCCATGAAGACGGAGACCAACTTGCTAAAAGATGGGGCACACATGGTTCCCAAGTTGTACTTTTCTCTTTATTCTTTTCGGGAATGTATATGGACTTTGGACTGTATTCTGTTAATGGTGACTAGCCGATCCACACAACAAGCTTAATATGTCCGGTTTGCATAATTATTTATCTCAGAAAATATTTAGTTATTGCTAATTTACATGCTTAGATAAAATGGCCAAGGTAGCGAGTAAAATGGTCAAGGTAGCGAGTGTTGGTTTCGACATCCTGTATGCTATTGGCAAAAACTACCTGAGTTGGCAACTGGACATAAAGTTCTACTTGCGCTCACAGGGCTTGAGTCTTACTATCACTGCTGATGATAAATTAAGTGATATAGATAAGGCGAAAGCCATTATCTATATCAGACGTCACATTGATCGGACCCTGAAGGCTGAATATTTCACAGTGGAAGACTCATATAAGTTATGGACTACACTCGAGGAGCGGTATAAACATCAAAAAGATGTTATCCTTCCTCGAGCAAGCTACGAATGGGAGAATCTTCGACTTCAGGACTTCAAGTCCATAGCCGAGTATAACTTGGCGTTGTTTAGTATTACCTCATGCCTGAAGTTGATTGGTGAAGAAGTCACAGAGACACGCATGCTTGAGAAAACTTACTCATCCTTCCATGACAAGGATGTCATCCTCATGCAGCAGTATCGTGAACGAAAATTCATGACATAATGTTGGACTGTCAACCCCAATAGCTATGCCATTTGTTTCAAGCCTAGGGTATGGTCAAACTGTCAACCCCAATAGCTCGAAGCCGGTTAGTCTCCATCGATCTTTAGTCAAATAATATTGGACTTCTTCCAACACACTCTGGCCAGAGTTTTCACTATAGATCGAACTAACACTACGACACTAACTCCCATTAACCGGGAGAGACGAATCCTATCTTGGTCATTACTCTCCTCGCACGCTTCAAATATCACCCAACCAAAGACCTTTCACGGGGCTTACCCGAGGCTAGATCAGTGATCTAAGTAACATCGTTCACGTACAGGTTTGTACAATGACCTCAAGTCAAAAGACCAACTTGCCTATCAGCACTAAGAATTATCATTGACAGATTGGTCAATCATAACCATATGATAACTCTTTTTGGGTCGTTCAGTGAACTCATTCTCCAATGAGCACATGTGTCTCATCTTCGACTTCGCCAAGTCAAACGATCATGAGATCATCGTCACCACTACACGGTGAAGACTAAGACACAATGGTCTATCCGATGTTTCAATATCCTTTTCTCGAAACATCTTTGACCACGAACCTTTTTAGACTTATGCTACTAACGGTCAAACACTTCTCCATGATCGAGATCCTCATCTCGATACATGTTTGACCTTGCATTAAGTCTCAGGACTTTACCTAAGTTTCTAATGATTACAATGTTTCTATTAACTTAGATAAATACTTACCAAACAGCTTACTATTATTTCGAACAAGATGTCTGTATAAATACGCAGGGATGAATTTGCCTCGAGGGCATATCCATCTCTCAACATAAAATGGCACAGGGCAAGCCCGAAGGCCCACAAAAACATTGCCACGAAGGGATGGAGGGGGAACCGAATCCCGAACATAAAATTCTTCACGTACACCCCCAACCTCACAGTCGCTGGGGAAGAAAATCCTCTTGTTCATCTGAGGGGCCCTGACACACTGAGGGGGAAGGAGGAACCTGGCCCGGAGCGATCCAACAGAGGTGGGACTAAACACCAATGGCCGCTCCATCACCGCTGAGGGCACACCAGAAGGGTTCCCCGTCCATATGGATCTCGAGGCCCGAACCAGGACGAGTTGCGACCGCGATGGCAGAGCCCACCAATGATCCCCGGCACCACCGATCGGCTCACCCTGAAAGCAGAGGAAGAGGATGACAATGAAGTCATGGCAGAGCACTGCGGATATCAACGGTGAATGGAAAAGCAAGGGAAGAGAGAATAGCATTAGAGAGGCAGGACCTTCACTCAAAAGGTAACCAACCCCCTTATATGGTTCCCTCTGAAACCCCTTGCATCATCACCGACCGTTCGTGTGCGCACACGCGTCAGCATCCTCGAGGAGGTGGCCCATCGAGTCCTGCACCCAAAAGGCGGGAGGATCCCTAGTGCCCGATGCCATGATGACTTTTATTTAATGCGACGCCTCGACTGTCGCGTCAGTCAAATCCCAGCGTATCACGTCCCTCAGACCAAACCGCCAAAACCAAATGGCCCGAGCGATGGAGGCAATTGATACGACCCCCCGAATGGGCTGAAGAAAGTCGGTCCAGTCACACGAACAAGAAGTTGAACTGGACCCGAGACCAAAAGGCCCCATAAGCGAGCCCAGGGCATCGAGGCCCAACACCATCGCCTGGTACACCGTTGGCCTCCCGCCCTTCGAGGAAATCGCTCCCCAGATCACGCCTGCTTTGATCACCATTGAAGGGACCATCAAAGCGGGCAGGCGCAAAGGGCGAGATAACAGGCCGCCATAAAGGCGTTGACATGAAGACTCCTACAAGAGGCAGAAAGGACGAAGCGCAAAGGGTTCGGATCTCGAATACTCACAACTCTGGTATCCTACCTCTCAGAACCTTGTCTTCCACCTTTGATATTTCTCCTCCATAGCTCGGCTCGACAACTCGCACTTGGTCTCTCTGTGAACCAAGTTCGATTCCACTGAGTACTTCTCAGTCACCATCTGACTTATGCATCGGAGGGGACTTGGTCAGAACCAAAGTCCGACCCCCAGACAAGTTCTCTTGTCTGTGCAGATCTAGAAAACACCAATCCGTCGATGCTACACTTCGATGGACCACCGACCGGATCCGAACATCGCCAACTTCTGAGCCCGTTTGACCGATCGTTCGAGGAAGCCATCGCTCTGCCGAAGCTACCCTTCGGCCCATCGACGCTCGGGTCTGCGCGTTCTCAACCAAATGAATGCTCGGTTTACCGATCCCGGAGGCCGCACGCGTCTCACGTGACAGCGACGACCCCCGGACCTCCAAACTACCAACCAGCGGTGAGAAAACACCTCCAAACTACCAAACTACCAAGCATGTCTTTAATTATTATTATACTATTTTCTTAATCCACACATTACATATAATTTCCGTTGTGACACTGATGATTATGTCATGCTAGTAGGTACTGAGGTTTATGAAACAGTTGATGCATAAGTATAACCATTCATATACAGAACGATCAATTGCAGAGAGTTATGCATCGAATAGCTCTTCTATATTAGGGACATAATGAAAGATGATGTTTGAGTTGTGCTTAAAAATCTACCAAGCGCCTATAGATAGGATGCAGTTCAGAATGAAGGCATCAATGAAGATGATTACATTATAGCCATGGCTAGGGATGAGAATGGGCATGCCCAAAGCCCGTTTGGGCTTCCAATTGGGCATGCCACATCATCATTCCTACAAAATCCTTCACACATCCTAGTAGGATGTGTGAAGGATTTTGTAGGGATGATGATGTGGCATGCCCAATTGGAAGCCCAAACGGGCTTTGGGCATGCCCATTCTCATCCCTAGCCATGGCCAGTGAAGCTATGATCGATATTTTGGTTATACAAAATAGTGACCCAACGAAAGACATTACACCTGTGCATATGGATGAACATCAGGGTCTAAAGGATCAGCATTAATAATTATGGTAATATATTTGCTAGTTCATAATAATTTCAAAGTCCATATTATTTGCAGTTGTTAAGGCCCTGCTCAGTCATTCCCCATGGCGTATTAGTTTTATTAATTTTTAAGAAAAAGCTATCGGCTGTAGGAAAAGTATGGAGAATACCGTGGCTATATGAGGATGAACAGAGAAACAAAATACTTATCGGATGTAAGTGGAAGCGATGTGGTGTGGGATGACCACTGCCTTAAAAACAATTACGGCCCGACCTCGGTGGTAATCGGAATTGCCGGTTGCTCCCTAATGTTAACATAACAGCCCCTGAATGCGTCCACTCGCAGCCAGAATCTTTGGAGATTGCACAACAATACCCAGGAGTGGGAGATCAAGAGAGGAAAAAATAGACCGTCTTCCTACCAGGAATGAGGCCATGTAAATTTATATGAGTTAACAAAAACTGTTACAGAATTTCAAAGGGTCGCGTAATAAAGAGCTGCAATGAATGGAATGCAAAACGTCTTCATTAACACGTAATAAACAACAGATTTAATGGACGCAATAAACATGGAAAGTTAATGGCTCAATCAATGCCAATTAACGCAATGAATCTGCATGGGGCCAAAAAAGGAAAGTCGTACCATCCAAAAAAAGTAATGCGCACGCACAACACAACACAATGCATCACGCGCGACGCGGCGAGGTGAGCGCACGCGTGTGTGGTGCTTATGTGCGTCCTTGCCCGTTCACAAAAGAGTTGTACCCCTTGGGGCACACCCCAAGTCTCTACAACTCCCTTAATAGACACCTCCAAGGCATATTGCCCAAGCAATGTGTGACAAAAAAACAAAAGGAAAAATGGGAGTGAACAAATGGCTAAAAGAGCCATTAATTCCAACAATCCCCCACTTAATAGCTCAAGAAAGAGATGAGAAAGTTCATGGGTAAAGAGGGATGAATACTTAAGTATCAATGTCTTTCGATTGAATTGATACGTAGTGAAGTGAGGCAACAACTTACTTTCTAATGAGTGAATTGCTCTTGAACCCATTAGAGTTCGGTTGAGACCCCCACAACACATATTGTTCCCTTGAGATTGTGCAAACTCTGCGATACATAACAAGCGCTATAGGCCATGTGCACACCTTGGGTCTCGTGAGTGCTCTAGAAAGACTGCCCTTATCTTTCATAGAGGGCGGCCAAACCCTCACTCCCACATAGGTGGTTCATCAAGTGCTTCTCCATAGCACCACCAAAACTGGATATGAAAACATTAAGAGCATACAGCTCAACCTCTGCTTAAGTCCATCAAGTGCTTCTCAATAGCACCACCAAAACTGGTTATGGACTTATCTCAAAGTGAATCCATCAAGTGCTTCTCAATAGTGCCGCCAAAGTTGGCTATGGATTCAAAGAACACTACCACACACCATAGGGATGGAAATGTAGTGTTTGTGAAGGATCATATTGTTATGATATGATTCACCAGATTTGGTTTTGGATGATGAGCAAACATAAATAATGTATACTAACTTATTTGTGAGCGCAGTTATGGAGATCGGCGCCAAAATACCACGTACAACAAAAGCGACGTCTCAAGACTTCTCAATACGCGTGATCGTGTGCATGGAGCTTCGTTGAAGCTCAAGGAGCAATATTGAAGTCAAGAGGAATGAAGATTGAAGCTTTGAAGACGGCTCGTAAGGTTTATTTTATAGTCTTCTAGCTTCATAGATTAGAATGTTAAGCCTTGAGTAGGACTTACTTTATAATCTTTATTTCGCTCATATCTTAGAGCTAGGATTATCATAGAAGCCATTAGAAACTTTCCCGAAGCCTATCGCTTCTTCCCTTGGCTTCGTGTGCATGTTAGTTGGTTCAAGAAGAGTCACCAACCGACTAGATGACGATCTAGTCGGTCGGAAACTCTACTTAAACCGACTAGTTTGCCTTCTCTAATTCAGCTCTTTATATGACTACAGTTAGTCGGTCAAAGAAGAGTCACCGACCGACTAGATGACGATTTAGTCGGTCAGTAATCCTTCTTTGACCGACTAGTTGTGTACAGTCATTTTCTGCCTGAGCTACTGTTTCGAGTTAGTCGGTCAAAGAACGTTTCCCGACCGACTAGTTGAGAAACTAGTCGGTCAGAATTTGTTCTTAAACCGACTAAGTCATCTTGAAGTCAACCTATTCTATTTCGACGTTAGTCGGTCAAAGATCATTCACCGACCGACTAGTTGTGAAACTAGTCGGTCGGCAAGTCTTCTTAGACCGACTAGTTGTCTTTGCCTGTACTACGACTTCTTGGCTGTTCTTCCATTAGTCGGTCTACATTGATTGATCGACCGACTAGTTGATGAACTAGTCGGTCGGTGGTTGTTCTTTGACCGACTAGTTGGGTTCAGAAAAGAGCCGTTGGAGTTTCTCTTCAAACGTTTTTCTCTCTCTCTCTCCTCTATCCTATATATAGTTGGAGGGGCTCTTTCATAAGATCCAAGGCTGCCATTTTAGAGATTTGGAGAAATCTAAGAGAAGCTATTCAACTCCATTCTAAAGCTTTCTCTTCCTCACAAGAATCTCTCCCTCAACTCTTTGAGCCATTTCCTCAAGAGAGATTCTCTCCATTGTGAGCCTTCCAAGCCAAGAGCTTGATCCAAAGTCACCATCCTCCATCCTAGCCTTCCATTGCTGGTCATCTTCTTGAAGCTAGGGTTTGGTGACATCATCTTCCTCAAAATCCCTCCTTGCCCTAATTTGGTAAGTATACTCAAGGCATAGGATTTTGTAAGGTAAGAGTTTATTTCATTTCATATTTGAATTGTAAGTTTCACTCTCGGTTGTGAGAGTGTGGTTGTGATCCCGGGTTGTGGGAGTCACAAATTACTTTGTGTATGATTTGACTTGTGAAGGTTTTTCACAAGTACTTCATAGTGGAAATCTTGAGTTAGGGTTGCTAACTCAAGTATCCGGAGGGGATCCGGGTGGTTGGGACGTAGGATCACCGGGAACAAGTCGGGAAGACTTGGGTGGATCCGAACCCAGTAATATTGTTTGTTTGCGTATGTTTTAATTCTTGTTGATAGTTGTTTAATTCCGCATTGTCGTTTGTTTCTTGCACAATAATTAGGAATAACTATCTTGATTATTTTAAGTACTATTCACCCCCCCTCGAGTACGTGTGCAGTAGCTACCACAGGGCACTACACATATGGCTTCGTTAGACCACACTGGGTATCAACCATATAACCTTAACTCATGGGCTTTAGCCCCATCACCCTCGACGAATCAAGAACCACTTTTCTTGGCAATCCTTTGGTTAGTGGATCTACAAGATTTCTTTCAAACCTTACATATTCCAAAGATATTACTCCATTTTTCAGGAGTTGTTTAACCACACCGTGTCTGATGCGTATGTGTCTTTTCTACCCGTTATAGACACTATTTTTAAGCAACTCCAATGGCTACTTGAGAATCATAATGAAGGAAAACTGCCGCAGATTCTCCCCCCCACAATGGCACGTCTGCTAACAAGTTCCGTAACCATTCAGCTTCTTGTCCTGCCAACTCAAGAGCAATGAAGTCAGATTCCATGGTGGATCATGCTATACATTTCTGTTTGGAAGACTTCCATGAAATAGCGCCTCCACCCAAAGTAAAAAACAAAACCACTAGTTGAACTTCTTCAGCACTTTTTCAATGTAATGAGATTGACTCAAGGAGATGCCACTAGAGTTTCTAATAACTCTAACTCCTAAAATAACATCTACTTCTCTTAAGCCTTTCATCTCAAATTGATATGACAAAAAATTCTTGGTATCTTTCACCACGTCCAGATTGTTCCCAAAAATCAACATGTCATCTACATATAGGCATATAATCACACAATCTGAGCCTATACGTTTAGAATAAACACAGAAACCAGAGGTATTCACAATATAGCCATTCCTTACTAAAGTGCTATAAAACTTCTCATAACATTGCATAGGTGCTTGCTTTAGACCATATAGAGATTTTCTAAGCTTGCATACCTTATTCTCTTGACCAACAATCACAAACCCCTCAGGCTGGGACATATAAATTTCTTCCTCTAGGTCACCATTTAAAAGGCAGTTTTGACATCCATTTGATGTACAACTAACTCATGAATTGCAGCTAAGGCAATTAAAGTTCTTATCGTAGCAATCTTGGTCACAAGAGAATAAGTATCGAAAATAGTCTAAGCCTTTCTTTTAGGTAAAACCCCTAATCACAAGTCTAGATTTGAACTTTTCAATTGAACCATCAAGTCTCATCTTTCTCTTGAAGATCCATTTACTACTAATGGGTCCACTACCTTTAGGTAAATCAGACAATACCCAAGTTTGGTTAGAAATAACAGAATCAAGTTCGCTTTAAATAGCATCTTTCCAAAAACTAGTTTCAATGGATCACATTGCCTCAACATAAGTTTTTGGGTCTTCTATCATGTAATGCATGTATATGTAAAATACTGTTTGTGTGTGTGCGTATAGTAATTTTGTTGTGTGTATAGTCATTTCCTACATGTATGGCTATCAGGTGACTATGATATGCTTTGGATATATAGGTGAATACGTGTGGTTGGATAGTAAATTGATATTTTTGTTAGTATGCTATTAGTGTTTATTAGCATGATTAGCAATTTTAGTTGGTGAGTGTGTATAGTAAAATGGTATGTTCATGATACTTGGTGATACTGGGATAGTTATTACTGAATGATATTAATATTATTGATGTTGGTTATTATTCTTGGTAATGTTGTTAGTAGAATCAATATTAGTATTTTTATCCTTGGTGATGTTGATTAATATTTCACTACTATTATGAAGGCCATAGTTAATTTTGGTAGCTAGAGTTGGGCTTGAATTATTGTTAGTTAATGTTGGTTGTGTTTTAATAGTGGGCTTGGGTTATTATGAAGAGAGGAGAGATGTTTAATAGAATGGCAAACTTGTAAATACCCATCCCTTCTACAAACTTCTCCCAATTTCTCTTAACCTTTATTTATTTTTCTTTCTCCCTTCTTCTCCCCACACCCAGGCCGAATGCCCTTGCTCCCTGCCGAAGCTCTCCCCCCCCATGGCCGAGTGTCCCCAGTCCGAGCTTCCCAGGTTCAAGACTTCTCCAAAACAATTTGTAGTTTAGTTTTTCCTTCCCCTTAATCTCTCCCAGCCACCGCCGACATCTTTTCCACCTCTCCCCATTTCTGGCCGAAGCACCCAGGTCCTCTTATGGCCGAAAAATGGCATCATTCAACAGAAAAAATGAAGGAAAGAAAGGAAAGAGAGGAGAAGAAGAGTAGGGGAGATTTCCAAGAGGAAGGTTAGGGTTTGATGCTTGATGATGGATTCTAGGGGGAATTTCGAAATTAGGGTTGAAGCTTGAGATCAATGGGGGATTTCATCCAAATGGAAGAGGATTTTGCAATTTGGGAGAGGTAGGATTCCAATCCCCTCTCTCATGTTTCATTCATTTCCTTTTGAAGTACAAAATTTGCATTTTTAGGGTTTGTATAGAAACACCTTGTCATGATGCAATTGGGTTGATTTTATTTGTTGTAGTTAGTTATTTGATGCCATGATTATAATAGATGATGCTATTGATGCCATCGAATGTTTTGTTTCACTATTCATAGGGAATTGCTCTCATTGTAATGTTGACTGTTGTATTCCCTACTCCCCTTTACATGAATAGGGATAAATAAATGAGATGTGAACTATGGTGTAACGACTGGTTTTCTTGTATCTGGATTTATTATATTATATTATATGTTTTGGTGGATTTTCTCCTTATATGTGGTTTTCGTCTACGTAACTTTCATTTTCGATCGTTTCGTCGTGTTTTCTCGTTTCTTCCTTAGGATCGTCGATTTCGGAGTAAGTCATTCGTGACGGGCTTCATATCGGTCATATCTTATTGTTAGATCAAGCCTAGGAGTCTTAGGAATCGATCCCGGAGCTTCGCGCTCCATATCGGAACTTTTGGTGCACGTTAGCCGGTATAAGAAAGGGCACCGACCGACTAGATGACGATCCAGTCGGTCGGAAAACCTTCTTGAACCGACTAGCGGGCTTGAAAAGTTGTTCAGGAGTTACTGTTTGTCGTTAGTCGGTCTAAGAACGTTGGTTGACCGACTAGGTTGCAAACTAGTCGGTCAGCAATGCTTCTTTAACCGACTAACTCATTTACTAATTTTTGGTATCAGTACTGTTCATTCTTAGTCGGTCTAAGTTCATCTTTCGACCGACTAGTTATTAAACTAGTCGGTTAAGTTTTGTACTCAGACCGACTAATTCTTAGTTCTTCTGTACAGTCGAGTTACTGTTTACTCTTAGTCGGTCTAAGAACGTTCATCGACTGACTGGATGTCAAACTAGTCGGTCAGTAGTTGTTCTTTGACCGAATAACTCTTAGTTCAGGTTTTCGACTGGAGCTACAGTTTACACTTAGTCGGTCTGCGTTGGTCAACCGACCGACTAGTTCTCAAACTAGTCGGTCAACAGTTGTTCTTTGACCGACTAAGCAGTGCAGGAAACCCTAGTTTTGCCCTAGCCGCCACCAAACTCTATAAATACCCCTCCAAACGTTTTCTTCTTCTTCCTCACGACCTAAAACCCTAATTTCTCCCCCATTGAGCCCCCTTCTTCCCCAAACCCTTATTCCTTCATCCCAAGCTCATCCTCCATCATCTAAAGCCTCCCCTAACACAATCTACCTCTCATCTTCCTCAAATCTCCATCAAATCCCCAAAATCCACATCAAAACCCATTTCTCCAGATTTTCCCCAACTTTTCCAGATCTGAACCCTAGGTTCTCGGGAGAGTTTCTTCCGTCGCCGTGGTTGCTCGGCATCGTTCTTCCGTTTCCTATACGCGACTCCCACGTAGATTAGCGTCCATGAGACGAACCCTCGCGATCGTCATCGTCGGTGCTAGGCAAGTGAAACTTGCCACTTAGGGTTTAGGCCATGTTTTGGGCCATTTGCTTGTTGTAGGTGTAAAAGAGACTAGGCGACGAAATAATACTCGCCTAGGCGCAAATCCCGGAACTAGCTTGACAACGAAGCTAGGACCGTCGTTTACCATGTTTCACAACTACCATGTCATGTTTAATTTTGATTATCGGTACGCGAATACATTGTCATCCATGCTATCCATGTTGTACGTCGCATTCGTAGCACACGCTACAATATTTGTGTTTCCTGGCTCGTGTTAAAGAAGCGGGCCATGTGTTGGTTGATAGCCAATGCCCGACCTACTAGTTTCCGGCTAGGCACCCACTATACGTGGGCATAACCCTATGCCATACATGTTAAACACACTTCCTGGCTCGTGTTCCAGAAGCGAGCATTCCGTGTTCGGGGTAATTCCCTGGCTCGATACACGTGGAGGGGTAGAGATAAACGGTCACTTGAGCTTAGGAGTTGGCCCGATCAGCCACTCTAGCCAACAGGCGGAATCTCTGTGCACAACTTGTTTACTTGACTGTTCACTTGACGTGAACCACTTGACTTGTACTTGTCCGTGTTTTACTTGCCATCAGTGACATACTTGCTACTTGTACTTCCCTTACTTGTCTCTTCCATACTATACTTGCCATGTCATGCATCATACTATAACTGCTAGGTTGCTAGTTTACCTTACCTTCAGTTTCCTTGCCCAAGTCTTTTAGACTTGCTGACATGTGCCCCCTTTACTCTTTTGGGTGACACATGTTAGATCCCGAGCCCGAGTACATTGTTGAGGACGAGGTGTTTGCTGACGCCGAGCCCGAGCCTGTGTTCGGCGAGGAGTACGTGGACACTGGGGACCAGTCCTAGTGTCTCCGTTGTGCTTTCCTCTTTTGTTTTAGACTTTTGTTTTGTTGTCGGTGCGTAGCACCTATACTCTGTTACGTTTGTCTTTGTTTGGCCTTGTTCTGGGCCTTTTAGACTCTTTCTTTTAGCCTGGTGGCTTTTCTGGATGTTGAACTTAATTTTCATGTTGGACAATTTTTGAGATATGGGAATTTTATTTCTGTCTCTCCTTGTGTTATTATTGTTGTTCCGTTGTGGTTACAAGGACCTGCTTATGTTTTATTGATGCTTATCGGGTTTGGGGCTTCACAGCTCCACTCTCGTGTGGACCTTTTCACGTCTCTCCTCCATTTTAGGGAAGCGGGGCGTGACAGGTTTTGTTGGTGGCCCATGCAGGTCCTTCTGTAACTGCGATTATCGGAATAGCGATAATAGTATTAGAATGTCCAATAAACTAAGTTCGACGTCCGAGTCATAAGCTATGAGTCTAATTGTTTCGTTTTCCGTGTCACTAGATGGCAGGAAGGCGAATCACCCGTGGTGGAGGTAGTGGTGCGCCCCCTCATGATGAGGAGCCTGAGCGGGAACCCACCAATGGGAAGATGATGCGGATGATGCTTCAGATGATGCAGGTGCAGCAAGGCGTGCTCCTGCAAGTCCAGAATGCTCCGGCTGGTCGAGCTCCTCAGGCGACTCCGGAGGCCCCTCGCTCCGAGCCGGGAGCGAAGCAATTTCGGGAGCTGGGTCCCGCATATTTTGATGGGTCTGAGGGTCCTCTGGATGCCGATGAGTGGATTCGGAACATTGAGGATAACTTGAGGATGGCCAAGATCACCCCGGCTGGATGGGTTGATTTGGCAAAAAGGCAACTTAAGGATAATGCTCGGAACTGGTGGGATGCGGGAGAGAAGATGCTGGTGGAGCCGATAGCTTGGGCTACCTTTAAGTCCAGGTTTGACGAAGAGTTCTTTCCGAAGGCTGCTAAGAAGGAGATGCTGCAGCGTTTCATTGATCTGAAGCAGGGGAGCTTGACGGTGGATCAGTACCACCAAGAGTTCACTAGGCTGAGTCGGTTCGCACCAAAGATGGTGCAGGATGCTGATGAGAGGGCTCAGAGGTTTCTGCAGGGACTTGCTTTGGAGCTCCAGAGTTTTGTGTCTTCCTCTAATCTGGACTCTTATCAGAAGGTTCTGGTCGCTGCGAGGAGGCAGGAGCTGAACTTGAGTCAGAGGAGAGGACATGTTTCTGGTGCTGGGAAGAGGCCTATGGAGCAGGCCAGGGCGGTGGTTAGGCCTGGTTTCAAGCCTAATCAGCCAGCTCAGTTCAAGAGGCCAGGAGGGCCTATTCAGAAGATTTGCCATTTCTGCGGTAGGACCGGACATGTTAAGGATCAGTGTAAGAGGTTCCTGGGCCAGTGTGTCGTCTGTGGGGATCCTACTCATGTCATGAAGGATTGTCCGAGGTCGAAGCAGCCTTGGAGGGCACCTGTTGCAGCACAGCCGTTGCAGCAGCGAGCGTCTGTTCCTGCTGGACATGGAGCGCCTCTTGTTCCACAGAGGCAGGCTTTTCAGCAGGCTATTCCGCCGAGGAGGCAGGCTTTTCTGATGACCGCTGTGGAGAGCGCGGCTGTGGATGAGGTTATCGCAGGTAATCCTCAATCTAGCTGTTACTTTCCTAGCTGGTTTTGATTGCTAGATTGTGTTGTTTGCTTGAACATGATTGTTTGCTAGACTAGGGTTTGATTGTTAATTGCTTGTTAGGTGTGGTTTTGGTGTGCACGTTTCCTGCACGAGTCCTCTTTGACTCAGGTGCGTCGATGTGCATTTTGACCCGGAGCTTCGTGGAGAAGCATTCCTTGTCGACGTCCTCTCTTCCCAAGAGTTGAAATATCGTTACAGGGAACGGTGTGGTCTCGGTGCATCTTGGTTGCAATTCTTGCCCGTTGGTGGTTTGTGGACGTGAGCTTTGCACTGATTTCATTGTCCACGACATCATCAACTATGATGCAGTTCTTGGGATGGACTGGCTTGCGAGCTTCTATGCTACGATCGACTGTCGGAGGAAGAAGGTGGTGTTTGAGATTCCCGGACATCCAGTATTTGAGTTCAGCCGTGGTAGCAGTTCACTTGGTCCTATCCGATTTCGGGCCAGACCAGTGGAGGTTGTGGCTATGCAGATGGAGTTGGAGAGGCCAGCTGTGGTGCGAGATTTTGATGACGTCTTCCCCGAGGAGATGTCTGGACTGCCACCCGATCGAGCTTTAGAATTTTCTATTGATCTTGTTCTGGGTGCGCAGCCCATTTCGAAGGCGCCTTATCGTATGGCACCCGCTGAGTTGGAGGAATTGAGGAAGCAGTTGGATGAGCTTTTGCAGAAGGGTTATATCAATCCTAGTGTGTCTCCGTGGGGAGCACCGGTGCTGCTAGTGAAGAAGAAGGATGATTCGCGTCGCATGTGCGTGGACTATCAAGAGTTGAATGCGGTGACCATTAAGAATAAATACCCGTTGCCTCGCATCGATGATTTTTTTGATCAGCTTGGAGGTTCGAGGGTGTTTTCTAAATTGGATTTGAGGAATGGTTACCATCAGTTGAAGGTGAAGAAGGATGATGTTTCGAAGACAGCTTTCAGGACGAAGTATGGACACTATGAGTTCGTGGTTATGCCTTTCGGTGTAACTAACGCGCCTGCAGTTTTCATGAATTTGATGAATCTGATTTTCTACGACTTTTTGGATAAGTTTGTCGTTATCTTTATTGACGACATTCTGATCTATTCGAAGTCGGAGGAAGAGCATGCCTCGCACTTGAGGACGGTGATGGAGATTTTGAGGAAGCATCTGTTGTATGCTAAGTTTTCAAAGTGCGAGTTTTGGCTGGACAGAGTTGCTTTTCTCGGGCATGTGGTGACTGGAGATGGTATTTCAGTGGATCCCGAGAAGATTAGGGCCATCAGAGAGTGGCCTGTTCCGTCGTCAGCGTCTGAGATCCGGAGTTTCCTTGGACTTTCCGGTTATTATCGGCGTTTCATTATGGACTTTTCTCGTATTGCGGAGCCGATGACCAGGTTGACGCGGAAGGATGTTCCTTTTGTTTGGTCGGGTGATTGTGAGAATGCTTTTGGTGTTCTGAGGGAGAGGTTGACGACTGCCCCTATTCTTGTTGTGCCTGATCGCAGCGGTGGATTTGAGATCTTTTGTGATGCTTCTGGCAAGGGTCTCGGTTGTGTGTTGCATCAGCACGGGCATGTTGTGGCTTATGCGTCTCGTCAGCTCAAGGTTCATGAGAAGAATTACCCGACGCATGATTTGGAATTGGCTGATGTTGTGTTTGCGCTCAAGATTTGGAGGCACCTCCTGCTGAGTGAGAAAGTGAAGGTTTTCACCGATCACAAAAGCTTGAAGTATATTTTTACTCAGAAGGAGCTCAACATGCGACAGGGTCGATGGTTGGAGCTCATGGCAGATTATGAGATTGATTTGCAGTATCACCCTGGCAAGGTGAATGTGGTGCCAGATGCTTTGAGTAGGCTTCTGACGGTAATGATTTTTGACCTCGCAGTGGAGATTGCAGCATGATTTTTGCGAGTCTGGTGTGGAGATTGTTCTTCCCGGGGAGGCTTCTTCGTTGATGTACATGTAGGTACAGTCGACGATCGTGGATCGGATTAAGGCGAGTCAGGCCGGAGATCCGAAATTGGTAATGATTCGGGAGCAGGTTGAAGCCGGTCTACGGACTGACTTTTTGATTCATGAGGATGGCTCGCTGAGGTTTGGAGCCAGGTTGTGTGTGCCAGCTGGAGATATTAGAGAGGAGTTGATGGTGGAGGCACACAGTTCGCCGTATTCTGTGCATCCTGGTGGCACCAAGATGTACCAGGATCTTCGTCTGAACTATTGGTGGCATGGCATGAAGAGGAGTGTGGCTCGGAGTGTAGCCAAGTGTTTGGTTTGTCAGCAAGTGAAGGTGGAGCATCAGTGTGCGGCCGGATTGCTACAACCGCTTCCGATTCCGGAGTGAAAATGGCAACACATCACTATGGATTTCGTGACTGGACTACCTCGGAGTCCGAAGCAGAATGACGCGATTTGGGTGATCGTAGATCGATTGACCAAATCCGCGCACTTTATTCCATTCCGAGTGGGACAGTCCACTGAGGCGCTAGCGAGGAGATATATGGAGGAGGTCGTGCGACTTCACGGAGTCCCCGTGAGTATCGTGTCGGACAGAGACACGAGGTTCACATCTCAGTTCTGGCAGAGTTTGCAGAAGAGTTTGGGTACGCGTCTGAGTTTCAGCATGGCGTACCATCCGCAGACGGATGGCCAGTCTGAGAGGACGATTCAGATTTTGGAAGACATGCTGAGGGCGTGCATGTTGGATTTCAAGGGTTCGTAGGAGGACCATCTACATCTGGTGGAGTTTTCTTACAACAACAGCTTCCAGGCGAGTATTGGCATGGCGCCTTTCGCCGCTTTGTATGGGAGGAAATGTCGATCGCCATTGAGTTAGGATGACGTTGGTGATCGGGAGCTGTTGGGACCTGAGATGATTGTGGAGGCTGTGGAGATTGTCAGGAGCATTCGGGAGAGGTTGAGGATTGCTCAGGACCGTTTTAAGCATTGGGCGGATGCTAAACGTCGTCCTTTGGAATTTCAGCCTGGAGATCATGTGTTTCTGAAGATTTCCCCGAATCGTGGTGTGATTCGTTTTGGGAAGCGAGGGAAGTTGAGCCCGCGATACATTGGACCGTTTGATATTCTGGAGAAAGTTGGCGAGGTGGCTTATCGCTTAGCCTTGCCGCCATCTTTGGAAGGAGTTCACAATGTTTTCCATGTGTCGCAGCTTCGTCGATACATTAGCGATCCATCTCATGCTGTGGATTTTTCGGAGATTACCGTTCGCCCCGACATGACGTACGACCAGCATCCAGTGCAGATTCTGGACAGGCGTCAGAAGTCACTTCGGAACAAGGTTGTCAATCTTGTGAGGGTGATGTGGCGACACGGCTCGCCCGGAGAGTCTACTTGGGAGAATGAAGATGAGATGCGAGAGCGCTACCCACTTTTGTTCCCGGACACGTGAGTGTTGGGAAATTCCGAGGACGGAATTTTTCTTAAGTTGGGGAGAATGTAACGACTGGTTTTCTTGTATCTGGATTTATTATATTATATTATATGTTTTGGTGGATTTTCTCCTTATATGTGGTTTTCGTCTACGTAACTTTCATTTTCGATCGTTTCGTCGTGTTTTCTCGTTTCTTCCTTAGGATCGTCGATTTCGGAGTAAGTCATTTGTGACGGGCTTCATATCGGTCATATCTTATTGTTAGATCAAGCCTAGGAGTCTTAGGAATCGATCTCGGAGCTTCGCGCTCCATATCGGAACTTTTGGTGCACGTTAGCCGGTATAAGAAGGGGCACCGACCGACTAGATGACGATCCAGTCGGTCGGAAAACCTTCTTGAACCGACTAGCGGGCTTGAAAAGTTGTTCAGGAGTTACTGTTTGCCGTTAGTCGGTCTAAGAACGTTGGTTGACCGACTAGGTTGCAAACTAGTCGGTCAGCAATGCTTCTTTAACCGACTAACTCATTTACTAATTTTTGGTATCAGTACTGTTCATTCTTAGTCGGTCTAAGTTCATCTTTCGACCGACTAGTTGTTAAACTAGTCGGTTAAGTTTTGTACTCAGACCGACTAATTCTTAGTTCTTCTGTACAGTCGAGTTACTGTTTACTCTTAGTCGGTCTAAGAATGTTCATCGACCGACTGGATGTCAAACTAGTCGATCAGTAGTTGTTCTTTGACCGACTAACTCTTAGTTCAGGTTTTCGACTGGAGCTACTATTTACACTTAGTCGGTCTGCGTTGGTCAACCGACCGACTAGTTCTCAAACTAGTCGGTCAACAGTTGTTCTTTGACCGACTAAGCAGTGCAGGAAACCCTAGTTTTGCCCTAGCCACCACCAAACTCTATAAATACCCCTCCAAACGTTTTCTTCTTCTTCCTCACGACCTAAAACCCTAATTTCTCCCCCATTGAGCCCCTTTCTTCCCCAAACCCTTATTCCTTCATCCCAAGCTCATCCTCCATCATCTAAACCCTCCCTTAACACATTCTACCTCTCATCTTCCTCAAATCTCCATCAAATCCCCAAAATCCACATCAAAACCCATTTCTCCAGATTTTCCCCAACTTTTCCAGATCTGAACCCTAGGTTCTCCGGAGCGTTTCTTCCGTCGCCGTGGTTGCTCGGCATCGTTCTTCCGTTTCCTATACGCGACTCCCCCGTAGATTAGCATCCGTGAGACGAACCCTCGCGATCGTCATCCTCGGTGCTAGGCAAGTGAAACTTGCCACTTAGGGTTTAGGCCATGTTTTGGGCCATTTGCTTGTTGTAGGCGTAAAAGAGACTAGGCGACGAAATGATACTCGCCTAGGCGCAAATCCCGGAATTAGCTTGACAACGAAGCTAGGACCGTCGTTTACCATGTTTCACAACTACCATGTCATGTTTAATTTTGATTATCAGTATGCGAATACATTGTCATCCATGCTATCCATGTTGTACGTCGCATTCGTAGCACACGCTACAATATTTGTGTTTCCTGGCTCGTGTTCCAGAAGCGGGCCATGTGTTGGTTGATAGCCAATGCCCGGCCTACTAGTTTTCGGCTAGGCACCCACTATACGTGGGCATAACCCTATGCCATACATGTTAAACACACTTCCTGGCTCGTGTTCCAGAAGCGAGCATTCCGTGTTCGGGGTAATTCCCTGGCTCGATACACGTGGAGGCGTAGAGATAAACGGTCACTTGAGCTTAGGAGTTGGCCCGATCAGCCACTCTAGCCAACAGGCGGAATCTCTGTGCACAACTTGTTTACTTGACTGTTCACTTGACGTGAACCATTTGACTTGTACTTGTCCGTGTTTTACTTGTCATCAGTGACATACTTGCTACTTGTACTTCCTTTACTTGTCTCTTCCATACTATACTTGCCATGTCATGCATCATACTATAACTGCTAGGTTGCTAGTTTACCTTACCTTCAGTTTCCTTGCCCAAGTCTTTTAGACTTGCTGACATGTGCCCCCTTTACTCTTTTGGGTGACACATGTTAGATCCCGAGCCCGAGTACATTGTTGAGGACGAGGTGTTTGCTGACGCCGAGCCCGAGCCTGTGTTCGGCGAGGAGTACGTGGACACTGGGGACCAGTCCTAGTGTCTCCGTTGTGCTTTCCTCTTTTGTTTTAGACTTTTGTTTTGTTGTCGGTGCGTAGCACCTATACTCTGTTACGTTTGTCTTTGTTTGGCCTTGTTCTGGGCCTTTTAGACTCTTTCTTTTAGCCTGGTGGCTTTTCTGTATGTTGAACTTAATTTTCATGTTGGACAATTTTTGAGATATGGGAATTTTATTTCTGTCTCTCCTTGTGTTATTATTGTTGTTCCGTTGTGGTTACAGGGACCTGCTTATGTTTTATTGACGCTTATCGGGTTTGGGACTTCACAGCTCCATTCTCGTGCGGACCTTTTCACGTCTCGCCTCCATTTTAGGGAAGCGGGGCGTGACATATGGGAACAATGAAATGGTATGTGTAGTTTGGCCATGAATATGGGATATTGCTCTCATCTAGCATGTAGGTCGTTTATTTCCCATTCAGCCATTCTAAAATGCAAGTTATGCTAATTCTCTGGGAAATTGGAACAAGGAAAATATTGTTTAAATATGCTTTCATGAAACAACGTTGCCTTATTAAATGAGGGAGGTAGAAATGATAATAAAACATGGCCTCATTATTTTCATGAACCATGATATTAGGTTGAGTTGTTGTTTGTTGAAAGGTTGGGAGCTTAATGCTTAATTTCCATGTTGTGTTGAAATTGTATGAAATTACCCTCATCACTTTTATGGTTAATTTTCAATACAAAATAGTTCTCATTTTGTTATATTGGTTAACGAAATAGTTCTTATTTTGGTGGAAGCCATATTGATTTTGTGGAACTTGCTCTCATCTTGTTCTCATAAATTTTGTTGTAAGCTATATGTGCCCTTTTTGTGAAAGTTCCTTCTTTTTGTGCAAGGAATAATGTGTATCCCAAGTCATACATATGCTCTCGTTTTTATGAAATATGTAAGCTATAGACATGATGGTGTTGGAAAGGAGAAATTGAAAGGGAACAATATGCAAAGAATGTAAGATACACCCATACACGTGGGTTGTGGTATGATAATGTGAATAGGACACGGTGGTGGAGTGCACGGGCATGGACAACGTTGCCATGGTAAGAGGCGGGGGAATTCGCTGTAGGCAACCTCTTGATCCATTAGGTGGCTCCACGTTGATAACGGAGTAGAATCACTTGAATATGCACGCCGGCTCATTCATGGGATCCCTTTGCATTGCATTGCATCGCATTACTTGTGCATTATATGCATCATGGCATCATTCAACATTTTTGGGTGATTTGTGGTTGTATGTATGTGATGGTTAACTTTTAAGAATAAATGTTGCCATGTATGTATTTGGTGCTTGAGTGATGGTATGTAGGAGAGTGTGGTTGGTAGTTGTTAGCAAATATTATTATCTTTGGTGTTGTTGTTGTTGTTTGTAGGATCCCATCTTGTGCGTTAATTTTCAATTGGGGGCTTGGTGGAATTGTGTAGCAACTTTAAAGTGAAGATGTTAAAATTTTGTTAAGGATTGAATTCATGAAATGAAAGAAAGAAGGATGGGCCATTGCAATCCCATTTCTTTTCCATATCTAAGTTTAGGATTGAATCTTTCATTCTAATGCTTAAGTGACTCTTTCAATTTATATGTGGCCATTAAAACTTGCATATTTAATCAAGCCACATAAGTAAATTCCTTAAAATTAGCAATTTTATTCAAGTTGCTTGTAATAACTTGTTTGTAGGAATCTCTACTCATTCTAGAAAGTAATAGTTTAGGGGCTATGGCAATACTTGTAGTAGGATCCCCAACGTGTGAAATAAATGTTTTGTAGGATTAGTTGTAGCATTAATTAGTGGGAAAGGTTATAGTTTTACTTGAATTCCAAATGAAAGCTAACACCTTTCTTAGTTCTAATGTCTTATAAGGGTGAAAGGTGATGCCTTTCATGTCTCTTTAACAAAATTAGCACTTGTATTGGGATTATATGTTAAGGAACTTGTGAAATTATTCAGTAATGAGCGCCTTTCCTACGTGATGTGCCAATTTAGGAATGGACAAGTTGTTAATTGGTTGCATTTTGTGTAATTTTGATTAAAGCTAGTAACTTTTAATGCGGGTATAAGCTTATATCAAATAATGGATTCTTATTGTAAGACTTAAATGTTGGGAGTCTTTAGCTTGTCTTTAAGGTAAGGCTAGTCACTTCCTTAAGCATTGTGTCTCTTATATGTAATAGATAACACCTATCGAGGCTATCTTAGTTCAGGTTAGTAATTTGAAGTCATTTTGGTATATGTCCATGCACTTTTGTTAAAGTTAGTAGCTTTAGATGTGGACATTAATTTGTGACGAAAGTTATAGTCTCACTATTGAATCTTAATGTTGGTAGTTTTAAGTTTGAAGTCAAGTTAGCGTTAGTAGCTTTTAATAATGCATTCTTAATGTATGTTGCTTAAGCTTGTGTCTAGATCTTGAATGGAGACTTGATAGTGTTGCATTTATGATCATGTTGGCTTGTTGTTGCTAATTCCCTTTATGGCGAGTACAATTTTATGTCCAATGCTATATGTCACTTTAGTAGTTGCTTCGCACACATGTATATGTATGTTTACCTTTATGCTAAATGCCTTATGCCGTGTTGTGCCACTCTTTGGAGCTTTATATTTATTCTCATGGTTCATCTTATGAACCTATGACTTGCCACTTGTTGTAACTCCTCTCTTTGTAGTACTCACGTCGTTTTGCATGTTTTCCTCTTGCCGCAGGTACATGCCCCATTATTTATGTCATTTCCAATTTCACATGTGATGTGATTTATGCTTGTGTACATCTCTTTTATGATACGCTATGAGTTAGTTTACAGTTCAGTGCATAGAGCAATGCTTTTCCTTTGCACCATGTGAGTTGGGTTTGGATTTCCCACTGGGTCACACTGTGACGTGTCCTCGTTGATATTTTTAAGGTGCTGGTTCGTGGGGTTGGAGGCCCACTAGTCCAGTTGATCGGAGTTGGTTGGAGTTGAGGGGTTAGAGAGAGTGTGCGTGTTTTGGGTGGGCGTGATTGTATTTTGGCGCGTTGTGAATTTTATACTGTATGTGAGATTTGGTGTAAATGTTGTATATGTATAAGTGTTGTATCTTTGCATGTATCAGTGTTTTCACTTATCAATGCTGAGTTGGATGTTGATTATTATTCCTCCCATGATTTGATGAGTAAGATTATGTTTTTGGGTTTATGGCATGTATTTCCTTTAGTGGTACTTATGTTGTAATTGGGAAATCTTGAAAAATACAAGGGAAACTCTGCCGAAATTTTTGTGAGCGTTTCATAAGCATTCCATAACATCCTATACCTTACAAATTTAAATTAGGAACTTTACACACAAGGCCACTAGCTAATTCCTTAGAATTCCATGTTTAAATGAAAACCCATTTGAAAAATTTGTATAAAGAAACATTTAGTAAGAGGGTTTTTTTTTTGCCAACCTTCAATTTAGAAGCTCCAAATGTTTTTTAGAGTGTAGGAACTCTAATTACCATTATTGACAAGGTCCTACAAGGGCATGTGCTGTCTGGAATACTACAGGTTCTATCTCAGCAGTGTGCAGTGGACCTGCTGCTTGAGCTTTGAAATTTTGTATTTCCTTCGTAACACCCGCCTCTTCGGGAATACCTGATACGGATTCGTACTTATCGGGTATCCCAGGGAGCGGGGTGTTACATTTAGTGGCCAATGCAGGTCACCGCACTGCGGCTATGTAGGATTAGTACGTGTAGTACCCCAGTGTTGAGAGTAGTTGAGTCCTAAGGTGGGTAAAGTCCAGCCTTGGGATATGACCTGAATATCAGAAGCTTAAGGTGTAGAACTCCTGAGGGTAGACATTAGAGTGTTGATTGAGTATGTAGGTTTATGCATGTGTGTGTGTGTGTGTGTGTGTGTGTGTGTGTGTGTGTGTGTGTGTGTGTGTGTCTGTGTGTCTGTATATGCATGTGTTGATAGCTATATAAGTATTGAATGGTCTGTCGAGTATATTGAGACGATATACTCATGTGATTATGACTATGAGCATATGACCATGATATATGTACGAATGATTATATGGCCATGTGATTGTATTTAAAGTGCATGTGTTAATAAGTGGTTGACATATAAGTAGCGTGTAAGTTGAGTTATATACTTGACTGAGATGCAGGTAGAGTATGGATGTACTGTGTTGTAGCTATATACTGTATGTGATAAGCACATGTAGAGTGTGC
The DNA here is from genome assembly GCA_030789695.1 of Scilla litardierei. Taxonomy (NCBI): domain Eukaryota; kingdom Viridiplantae; phylum Streptophyta; class Magnoliopsida; order Asparagales; family Asparagaceae; genus Scilla; species Scilla litardierei. Next base: position 33,475,935 of record CM061133.1, read on the forward strand.
AGAAGCATGAGTGGATCCTTGAGTTCCACCCACGTATGTGTGGATATGCCTTACGAGTATTAGCGTTGTAAGTTGATATATGTGATGAGTATATGATACATGCAGGGCTGTAAGCTGGTACGCTTACACCTATATATGGATGATTATAGTTTTGTATGGATATCTGTGTATTGATATTGATATGCAAGACTTTGAGTGATGATGCATGTGCGAATGTTGGATGGCTATTAAGGGACATACATGATTGTATGTCTGGGTTTAGAGGTGCATGTGTTTATGTGTTAATGAATGGTAGCCTATGAGTAATGTGTATCATAATACTATATAATTGATTGATCTCTGGGCCGTCTGTTGATGCGGTGTGTTGTCTGTATGGATCCTTGTGTTCCACTCAGGTATGAGTGGGCATGCCCTGGGCGTATTCGAGTTGTGTGTTCGATATATGTATATATGTAAGATGTATGTGGTTGCATGTCTGGTTGTAAGCGGGTGCGCTTACACCGGTGTTAGGATAGATATAGTGATATCTGGGTGTATGGATGTTGATGTGTAAGACTCTATGTATGGCATGTGTGTGTATGTTTAAATGTGTACATGGTGACTTGGGTGGTCGTATGTCTTAGGATAGCAGTGCTTGAGGGTATATTTGAAATGTTATACTTGTGTGTACTTGAACTAGTAAAAGTGTTAGTATATGAAAGTGCTTTATCTATATGATGGGGTAGAGTGACCCTATATATCTCTATTCACCCTCAGCTATGTCCTAAGTTAGAAAGTTTGGGGACGAACTTTATTTTTAAGGTGGGTAGATTGTAATGCTCGTATGTGTAAAATACTGTTTGCATGTGTGCGTATAGTAATTTTGTTGTGTGGATAGTCATTTCCTACATGTATGACTATCAGGCGACTATGATATGCTTTGGATATATAGGTGAATACGTGTGGTTGGATAGTAAATTGATATTTTTGTTAGTGTGCTATTAGTGTTTATTAGCATGATTAGCAATTTTAGTTAGTGAGTGTGTATAGTAAAATGGTATGTTCATGATACTTGGTGATACTGGGATAGTTATTACTGAATGATATTAATATTATTGATGTTGGTTATTATTCTTGGTAATGTTGTTATTAGAATTGGTATTAGTATTTTTATCCTTGGTGATGTTGCTTAATATTTCACTACTATTGTGAAGGCCATAGTTAATTTTAGTAGCTAGAGTTGGGCTTGAATTATTGTTAGTTAATGTTGGTTGTGTTTTAATAGTGGGCTTGGGTTATTATGAAGAGAGGACAGATGTTTAATAGAATGGCAAACTTGTAAATACCCATCCCTTCTACAAACTTCTCCCAATTTCTCTTAACCTTTATTTATTTTTCTTTCTCCCTTCTTCTCCCCACACCCAGGCCGAATGCCCTTGCTCCCTGTCGAAGCTCTCCTCCCTCCATGGCCGAGTGTCCCCAGTACGAGCTTCTCAGGTTCAAGACTTCTCTAAAGCAATTTGTATTTTAGTTTTCCCTTCCCCTTAATCTCTCCCAGCCACTGTCGAAATCTTTTCCCCCTCTCCACATTTCTGGCCGAAGCACCCAGGTCCTCTTATGGCCGAAAAATGGCATTAGGCAACAAAAAATGAAGGAAAGAAAGGAAAGAGAGGAGAAGAAGAGTAAGGGAGATTTCCAAGAGGAAGGTTAGGGTTTGATGCTTGATGATGGATTCTAGGGGGAATTTCGAAATTAGGTTTGGAGCTTGAGATCAATGGGGGATTTCATCTAATTGGAAGAGGATTTTGCAATTTGGGAGAGGTATGATTCCATTCCTCTCTCTCATGTTTCATTCATTTCCTTTTGAAGTACAAAATTTGCATTTTTAGGGTTTGTATATAAACCCCTTGTCATGATGCAATTGGGTTGATTTTATTTGTTGTAGTTAGTTATTTGATGCCATGATTATAATAGATGATGCTATTGATGCCATTGATTGTTTTGTTTCACTATTCATAGGGAATTGCTCTCATTGTAATGTTGAATGTTTTATTCCCTACTCCCCTTTGCATGAATAGGGATAAATAAATGAGATGTGAACTATGGTAACAATGAAATGGTATGTGTAGTTTGGCCATGAATATGGGATATTGCTCTCATCTAGCGTGTAGGCCGTTTATTTCCCATTCTAAAATGCAAGTTATGCTCATTCTCTGGGAAATGGGAACAAGGAAAATATTGTTTAAATATGCTTTCATGAAACAACGGTGCCTTATTAAATGAGGGAGGTAGAAATGAAAATAAAACATGGACTCATTATTTTCATGAACCATGATATTAGGTTGAGTTGTTGTTTGTTGAAAGGTTGGGAGCTTAACGCTTAATTTCCATGTTGTGTTGAAATTGTATGAAATTACCCTCATCACTTTTATGGTTAATTTTCAATACGAAATAGTTCTCATTTTGTTATATTGGTTAACGAAATAGATCTTATTTTGGTGGAAGCCATATTGATTTTGTGGAACTTGCTCTCATCTTGTTCTCATAAATTTTGTTGTAAGCTATATGTGCCCTTTTTGTGAAAGTGCCTTCTTTTTGTGCAAGGAATAATGTGTATCCCAAGTCATGCATATGCTCTAGTTTTTATGAAATATGCAAGCTATAGACATGATGGTGTTGGAAAGGAGAAATTGAAAGGGAACAATATGCAAAGAATGTAAGATACACCCATACACGTGGGTTGTTGTATGATAATGTGATTAGGACACGGAGGTGGAGTGCACGGGCATGGACAACGTTGCCACGGTAGGAGGGGGGAATTCGCCGTGGGCAACCTCTTGATCCATTAGGTGGCTCCACGTTGATAACGGAGTAGAATCACTTGCACTTGCACGCCGGCTCATTCATGGGATCCCTTTGCATTGCATTGCATCGCATTACTTGTGCATTATATGCATCATGGCATCATTCAGCATTTTTGACTGATTTTTGGTTGTATGTATGTGATGGTTAACTTTTAAGAATGAATATTGCCATGGATGTTTTTGGTGCTTGAATGATGGTATGTAGGAGAGTGTGATTGGTAGTTGTTAGCAAATATTATTATCCTTCTTGTTGTTGTTTGTAAGATCACATCTTGTGCATTAATTTTCAATTGGTGGCTTGGTGGAATTGTTAGCAACTTTAAAGTGAAGATGTTAAAATTTTGTTAAGGATTGAATTCATGAAATGAAAGAAAGAAGGATGGGCCATTGCAATCCCCTTTCTTTTCCATATCTATGTTTAGGATTGAATCTTTCATTCTAATGCTTAAGTGACTCTTTCAAGTTATATGTGGGCATTAAAACTTGCATATTTAATCAAGCCCCATAAGTAAATTCCTTAAAATTAACAATTTTATTCAAGTTGCTTGTAATAACTTGTTTGTAGGAATCTCAACTCATTCTAGAAAGTAATAGTTTAGGGGCTATGGCAATACTTGTAGTAGGATCCCCAACGTGTGAAATAAATGTTAAGTTGGATTGTAGGATTAGTTGTAGCATTAATTAGTGGGAAAGGTTTTAGTTTTACTTGAATTCCAAATGAAAGCTAACACATTTCTTAGTTCTAATGTCTTATAAGGGTGAAAGGTGATGCCTTTCATGTCTCTTTAACAAAATTAGCACTTGTATTGGGATTATATGTTAAGGAACTTGTGAAATTATTCAGTAGTGAGCGCCTTTCCTACGTGATGTGCCAATTTAGGAATGGCCAAGTTGTTAATTTGTTGCATTTTGTGTAATTTTGATTAAAGCTAGTAACTTTTAATGCAGGTATAAGCTTATATAAAATAATGGATTCTTATTGTAAGACTTAAATGTTGGGAGTCTTTAGCTTGTCTTTAAGGTAAGGCTAGTCACTTCCTTAAGCATTGTGTCTCTTATATGTAATAGATAACACCTATCGAGGCTATCTTAGTTCAGGTTAGTAATTTTAAGTCATTTTGGTATTGGTCCATGCACTTTTGTTAAAGTTAGTAGCTTTCGATGTGGACATTAATTTGTGAGGAAAGTTATAGTCTCACTATTGAATCTTAATGTTGGTAGTTTTAAGTTTGAAGTCAAGTAAGCGTTAATAGCTTTTAATAATGCATTCTTAATGTACCGTTGCTTAAGCTTGTGTCTAGATCTTGAATGGAGACTTGATAGTGCTGCACTTATGATCATGTTGGCTTGTTGTTGCTAATTCCCTTTATGGCGAGTATAACTTTATGTCCAATGCTATATGTCACTTTAGTAGTTGCTTCGCACACATGTATATGTATGTTTACCTTTATGCTAAATGCCTTATGCCGTGTTGTGCCACTCTTTGGAGCTTTATATTTATTCTCATGGTTCATCTCATGAACCTATGTCTTGCCACTTGTTATAACTCCTCTCTTTCTAGTACTCACGTCGTTTTGCATGTTTTCCTCTTGCCACAAGTACATGTCCCATTATTTATGTTATTTCCAATTTCACATGTGATGTGATTTATGCTTGTGTACATCTCTTTTATGATACGCTATGAGTTAGTTTACAGTTCAGTGCATAGAGCAATGCTTTTCCTTTGCACCATGTGAGTTGGGTTTGGATTTCCCACTGGGTCACACTGTGACGTGTCCCCATTGATATTTTTTAAGGTGCTGGTTCGTGGGGTTGGAGGCCCACTAGTCCAGTTGGTCGGAGTTGGTTGGAGTTGAGGGGTTAGAGAGAGTGTGCATGTTTTGGGTGGGCGTGATTGTATTTTGGCACGTTGTGGATTTTATGTTGTATGTGAGATTTGGTGTAAATGTTGTATATGTATAAGTGTTGTATATTTGCATGTATCAGTGATTTCATTTATCAGTGCTGAGTTGGATGTTGATTATTCTTCCTCCCGTGATTTGATGAGTAAGATTATGTTTTTGGGTTTATGGCATGTATTTCCTTTAGTGATACTTATGTTGTAATTGGGAAATCTTGAAAAATACAAGGGAAACTCTGTCGAAATTTTTGTGAGCGTTGCGTAATCATTCCATTAACATCCTATGCCTTACAAACTTAAATTAGGAATTTACACACAAGGCCACTAGCTAATTCCTTAGAATTCCATGTTTAAAAGAAAACCCATTTGAAAAATTTGTATAAAGAAACATTTAGTAAGAGGGTTTTTTTGCCAACCTTCAAGTTAGAAGCTCCAAATGATTTTTTTAGAGTTTAGGAACTCTAATTACCATTATTGTTAAGGTCCTACAAGGGCATGTGTTGTTTGGAATACTACAGGTACTTTCCCAGTAGTGTGCAGTGGACCTGCTGCTTGAGCTTTGAAATTTTGTATTTCCTTCGTAACACCCGCCTCTTCGGGAATACCTGATACGGATTCGTACTTATCGGGTATCCCGGGGAGTGGGGCGTTACATATCATAAAGGCAGACACACTCTCATCACATATGATGAGAATAATTTATGAACAAATTTTCATAGGTCTTAGGTCCAATGTTAGACTTCTTAAAGTCAGGTAGACTAACTTTAGCCAAACACCCCACACTCTAAGAGAATTCAAGTTGGGAGTATAACCTTTCCACATCTCATAAGGTGTTAATCTAGTTTCTTATAGGGTACACGATTAAGAATATGATAGGCCGAAAGAACAGCTTTTCCCCACATGTCATCAGACATCTCTGAACTCAAAAGTCTAGCATTCGTTATTTCCTTCAAGGTAATGTCCTTTCGTTCATCTATACCATTTTGTTGCGGTAAGAAGTGGCACTAGACTAATCACATTCTTATCACAATAGTCTTTTAGGATGTTGGTACTGTATTCTCCACCTCTGTCAGGCCTAACTCTCTTGATATTCTTATCAAGTTGGGTTTCTACTTCGGCCTTGTATTTAATAAACATCTCTTCTACTTCACCTTTAGGTCTAAGAGGGTTGACCCTAGTGAACATATAGTAATCATAAATTTCCTCCTTGGCTAGCGTCGAAACTCTAACCCCCAACCATCTCCTCTTAATTTTTTCCTGTCTGATTCTTTCATTTTGATATTCATCTCATTCACAAAGTTACATACATTTCAGAATTAGAAAACTTTCAAATACTAGTATTCCATTTCAATGCAGAGTGGGTTTTCAAATACGCAGAAAGAACTGGAGCAGCTAACTGCATTAAATTGAGAAGAAGATAAACCCATGAGCATGAAGAACTTCAAATTTGTTTGCACTAACAGATATTGCCCCATTAAGGTTGAAAGACTGGACCAAGATGGATTTTCATCTACTGTTGAAGGGTAAGATTTGCCAGAATGAAAATAAAGTTTAGACCCAGAATGTTAAACAAAATCATATTTGTTACGACTAATTTGGGCCATCCCGAATTACAACGGCCCATGGCCCAGCCTCAAATAGGACGCCCACTAGGGAAGCCGGGTTCGCCCAGAAGGGCCCACGGACGAGGCTGAAGGCCCAGCCACTCCACCCTCGGGGGCACCCGACTAGCCCCCATTCTGCCGGATTAACTTCCCCTCAGAATCCGCGACCCCTTAATGGCCATTAACAGACCCGTTAATGGGACACCCCTCCACTACGCGCGAGTGGGAGGAGGCAGAGTCGGATCGTGGGGACGTGAAAGGAGGCGGGACGTGGGACAATCACGAGGGACCCTATAAGGGGAAGGCCAAGGCGACAGAGAAGTGGATCGAGACTCATGTAATGAACAGAGAGGTACTCCATCAACGACCTAGGCATTCGCCATCTCAATTCCTCCCTCCCCCAAACTCGCGCCATCTGGGTTGTTGTTCCGGCTTCCTTACGAGCTGGATCCGTCCCACCGAGTACCCTTTAAGACCTTGATCTGACTTAGGCATCGGAGGGGATTTGGCCGGAACCTAGGTCCGGCCTCCCTGACGAGTTTCCTCGTCTGTCCAGGAAGAAACCGTCCGAGGCACCGAGGCCACCCCTCAGCGTCGAGCGGCCGCCCCCCGCAGTCGTCAGGTGGACGACTGCTCGAGAATCAACCATCTAGCAAGGCACCGAGGCTACCCCTCGACGCGGATTCGGCCGAGGCCGAGCACGATCCAGCTAGGGCCGAGCACGATCCACCGAGCCGAGGCTTCCCCTCAGCTCCCTGAAGGCAGAGGATCGACGCAACCCGGGGACTCCCCCGTCTGCGCCCGACCCCGCTTCCACCCACGCTGAGAGCACGCGGGCTCGGCAATCCCAAGGGACCCCCAAGTCGGCCCCTTGACCACGTTGACCATGCAACCGACGGTCAACGAGTAGCGGTGAGAAAACACCCGTAAACATCTGGCGCCGTCTGTGGGAACCGAACCAACACCCACGTAAAACAACCACACCCACAATGACACGGCTCCGCCCCCTGCGGTGGAGAAGAGGCACGGCCCCAGTGGTGGGCACTGACCAATGTCGTGGTAAGCGGAGCGAGACCGTGCCCACCGGGCGCGGGAACCAGGCGGCGAACTCGGATCGCGCGGAGGGCAATGTTGCGGAGACCGGTGGCCGACCGTCAGCTTCCCGGGGCAGTAGGATCGGGAGAACACGGGAAAAGCCACGATCGAGCGAAGCGCTAGTGGTATCCGTGATCATCGATACCTCCGTGGTTTGGCGGCTGCTAGTCGACACCGGCAGCTCGTGTGACATCCTCTTCACATCGACTTTGGAAAGGATGGGGCTGCGCGGCGAGGACTTGGAGCCGTGCACGGGGCCCGTAGTGGGCTTCACGGGACACTCCGCGCCCATCGTCGAGGCGATCCACCTCCCGGTCACGCTCGGGGGAGCGCCCGATTCGGTGACGCTGATGGTGGAATTCATTGTGCTGAAAGTCGGCTCGGCGTACAATGGGATCATTGGCCGCCCCCTCCTCAACACCGTCGATGCGGTGGTCTCGACACTCCACCGGACGATCAGGTTTCAGACCCCAAGAGGGGTCGGGCAAATTGACGGCGACACAAGGGGAGAGAAGATCTGCTACCACCTGACAGACGAGAAGGTCACCGGGGGGCCTGACGATCCAATGGCCTCACTCGACCTGAGGCATGGACTGAGACCCACCCCGGTGGAAGAACAGGAACAGATCCATGTCACGAACGTCAAGGGGAGATTCGTCTCCATTTGGTCAGGGCTGGATCCTGACTCAAGGCGCAAGCTGGTTGAATGCCTGGAGGCTAACCTGGACATCTTCGCGTGGTCAACCGAGGACATGCCCGGCGTCGATCCCCGAGTGATCGTTCATCGATTGAACGCCGACCCCAACTTCAAACCCATCAGGCAGAAGAAGCGGAACCTAGGTTGCGAAAAGATGAAGGCGGCATCTGATGAAGCAGAACGACTCCTCGACGCCGGTTTCATCCGAGAAGTCTGGTACCCCAAGTGGCTATCCAACGTGGTAATGGTCAAAAAACCCAACGGGAAGTGGCGAATGTATGTGGATTTTAGCGACCTCAACAAAGCCTGCCCCAAGGACAGCTATCCACTACCACGGATCGACCACCTCGTAGACAGCGCCTCAGGATACGAAATGCTTAGCTTCATGGACGCCTACTCCGGGTACAACCAGGTCCAGATGGATCCTGACGATGAAGAGATGACGGCCTTTACGACGGACCGAGGGACCTTCTGCTACAAGAAAATGCCCTTTGGATTGAAGAATGCGGGGGCAACTTACCAAAGAATGGTCAACAAGGTGTTTGGAAGTCTACGTCGACGACATGCTGGTCAAGTCGAAGGATCCTGGTGACCATATCGCCGACCTAAGGGAAACCTTCGAGGGGCTACGAAAGTACAATATCCAGCTCAATCCCGCGAAATGCACGTTCGGGGTGAGATCCGGCAAGTTCCTGGGATTCATGATCACCAATCGCGGGATCGAGGCCAACCCCGACAAGATCGAGGCACTGATCAACATGCAGGAGCCGACGACCATCAAAGAGCTGCAGAGGTTGAATGGCCACATTGTCGCCCTTGGGCGATTTCTGTCCCAGTCGGCGGAAAGATCTCTCCCGTTCTTCAAAACTCTGAGGAAGGCCATCGCTGCGCCAGCCGACGAGAGGAAAACAATACCATGGGATGAGGAATGCTCCCGAGCATTCACCGAGCTCAAAGAGTACCTCCGCAGCCCACCACTCCTCTCCAAGCCACGAGAGGGAGAGCCGTTGAGCCTCTACTTAGCCTGCACGGTGGAAGCGGTGAGCTCGGTGCTGATCAGGGAAGATGACGGGGTGCAGAGACCGGTATACTACACCAGTCGTGTCTTGAAAGATGCCGAGGGGCGGTACACACCAATGGAGAAGCTAACATACGCCCTCGTCCTCTCGGCCAGGCGGCTCCGACCCTACTTCCAGGCTCACACAATACTGGTCCTTACTGATTCCCAGTTGGAACAGAACCTCAAGAGGTTTGACCGCATGGGAAGGATGCTGAACTGGGGGGTCGAGTTGAGCGAGTTCGACCTTCGATTCAAGCCACGCACTGCCATTAAAGGGCAGGCCCTAGCTGATTTCATCACCGAGTGTACCATAGAAGAAAGGACCCTCACACCGAGAGACGGCTCGGTAACGGTAACAAACCAACCTTTGTATTTGCTTATGACTGATACCATCTCTGTTGGCCACTCAGGGGACCAAGACACATGGATTATTCATGTGGATGGCTCGGCGACCCGGGCAGGAAGCGGGGCCGGGATCACGATTCGATCTCCCGAGGGGAACGTCGTAGAATACGCGCTTAGGTTCGAGTTCCTGGCCACCACCAACGTGGCCGAGTATGAGGCCGCGGTAAATGGCTTGAGGCTGGCCCGAGAACTCGGAGCTGAGTACGTACGGCTCCTCAGCGACTCAAAGCTCATCATCAACCAGCTGCAAGGGAGCTACGAGGCACACGAAGAGATGATGCAGGGCTACCTGGCCGCGGCCAAGACTGAGATGTCCAAATTCAAAAGAGCCAAGACCCTTCACCCCCTGCGGTCAGAGAATGCCCGAGCGGACGCTCTATCCAAGCTTGCTTCCTCCTTGCCCAGGGAGTTGGGTCGCACCGTCTATATGGAGAACCTCAGGAGCCCCAGCACGGAAGAGAAGGAGGTGATGGCGATCGACGGGGACCCCACCTGGATGGACCCAATCGTCTGATACCTCACCCACGGGGAAGCACCAACCAATGTGGAAGAACATCGAACCTTGGAGAGGAAGGCGCTCCGGTACGTGATTCATGAAGGTACCCTCTACAGAACATGGTGGACAAAGACAGACGTCCTCCCCTACCTTAAGTGCATCGGCCCCCAGGAAGCCGACTACGTCCTCAGGGAAGTGCACGAGGGGACCTACGGGAATCACCATGGAGGCACGACAATCGCCCAGAAGGTCTTGAGACAAGGATACTACTGGCCGACCCTGATCCATGATGCGACGGAGTACGTCCAGAGGTGTCAGGAATGCCAAAAGTTCGCCAGCACCATGTCCACTCCCCCATCAGAGCTCGTCCCAATCATTAGCCCAGTACCCTTTACGAAATGGGGACTCGATATCCTGGGACTGTTCACGTCGGGCCGAGGGCAAAGGAAATACCTGATCGTGGCCGTGGACTACTTCACCAAATGGATCGAAGCCGAAGCTCTAGCCTCCATCACCTGGAAGAAGGCAAAGAGCTTCGTATGGAACTCCATCATCTCCAGATTCGGTATCCACATGCCATCGTCACCGACAACGGAAAGCAATTCGACTCGACCGGGTATAAAGACTTCTGTGTCGAATGGAAGATCGAGCTACTCTTCGCCTCGGTGGCACACCTCCAAACCAACGGGATGGCGGAGGCCGCCAACAGATGCATCATAGAACCCCTCCGCCAGAAAGTAGAAGGCGCCGAAGGGAATTGGCCAGAAGATCTCCCCGGGATACTCTGGTCTCACCGTATGACCCACAAGCAAGCCACGGGTGACACCCCATTAATGCTCACCTATGGCACCGAAGCAGTGGTCCCAGTCGAGGTGGACGAGGAGTCCCTCCGCATCTGACATTTGGACGAAGAAAGAAACGCCGAGGGTTTGGAGCTCGGCCTGGAGCTCCTGGGTGAGCGACGAGAACAGGCCTTGGCCACCATCATTCACCCGAAGCAAAAGGTGGCGCGTTACTACAATTCCCGCGTCAAGGGGTGGAGTTTTTGCCAAGGGGATTTGGTCCTTAGAAAGGCGGTCTTCTGTCCGGAGGTCACACGCAAAGGAAAGCTGGCAGCCAGGTGGGAGGGCCCCTACAGGGTGATCGAAGTCCTAGGACCCACTACCTATCGGCTAGCCAATTCGGAGGGAAAGACCCTCACCCATTCCTGGAACACCGAGCACTTGCAAAAATATTACCAATGAAGCTTACGAGATCGCCCGTGAATGTATCTCTTTTCTTCCCTCTTACTGAATAAATTGGTTTGATCCTGCTTTCTTCTTATAGCATGGCCGTGAAAAACCTCACGGAGAGGGGAGACCCTGCCAAGGGAGCGCCCGGGTGGCACCTCGCAAGGACAGGGGACGATCCCCAAACGGGCTGGCCCCTCCCACGTTCGCCTGGTCGGGAAACTCCCCGGGGCCGAACCACGGAATGGGCCGACCGCTAGACGAGGGTAGCTGATCGGCTGCCCCGAACACACACCCGGGGCGGGACGACTCGCTAGTCTTATCACAAGCGCATAGTGTAGCGGCGAGCGGGTATCGAACACGAGGAGGGCAAATGACGGTGTCTTCTTCAATTCACCTGGCTATAAGAACAGTCGAGAAATGTTCGCAATAAAGCGGTCACAGTCGTTCAATTGTATAAAAGGAATATCAAATTAATAAAGACGCCTAGGGGTAGGGAATTCCCGCTACAAACCGTATCTTGTCATTGTGATTCGTAGGTTTCATAATTGCTAGGCTTGTAATTCAGGTGAACTAGTTGCAACTAAATGTAGAACCAAGCTCACGCTCTCGCGCTATTGCCGGTCTATAGCAAACCTAGGGTAGGGTCCAATCTCTTGTAAACCCTAACCTAGGCAAGCTAGCGTGAAGAACAACATCATCGTTCAATCGTATCTCGAGCCCACTCTCGTGCAAACTCGAGCTACGACCTAGGTTGGGATAGTTCCTACCCGTCCAATCTCTTGCAAACGGGTGTTGGTATAGAATTGCAATTGAAAACCCTAGTTTCGGTCCAATCTCTTGCAAACCGATTCCGGAGAAATCCAATTGTAACCCAATTCGAATTTCTAGGGCTTCCTATCGAGTTGGGATCCAATCTCTTGCAAATCCCAATCGGTATGAATCCCTAGCTATTCGTATTAAATCAATCCCAAACTACCCCTAATCAATCCTAGCAATAATTTCACCAATTCATCACAAATTAGAAATAGGGTTTGTAGGATTCATCCCTACGCCCTAAGACGATAGAACTACTCACAATTCATAATGCAATTCAATGGAAATTCACAAATAAAATCAATAGAATTCATTGCAATATTCAATATATCAATAAAAATGAGGTTTTTGATAGAGAGAGAGACAAACCAATGAAGATTCAATAGCATCCAACAAAATAACACTTTTCTCTCTCCCAAAAGAACTAAATCTAATCTCCTAAAAAGTAATCTAAAAAAGGCTACAAAAAAGTTCTGAAAAAGCCCCCTAAACTAGGTTAAAAACTGGGGTTAAATACCCCCCAAAATCGCCCAAAAACTGTGACGAAAATGCCCCTCCGCAGCCTCAAAATCACAATTTACGCTACAGGCAACGCGGCTCACTCGGTCGAGTGACAAATGTCATTCGGCCGAGTGACAAACCCTGACAAATTCCAGTAACTTCGGACTTTGGGGGTCGGCTCCTCGGGAGTCACTCGGCCGAGTGACTTTCTTTGCTTCGGCCGAGGGAACTTCTTCACCCGGCCGAGTCGGAACTCGGGAGTTGACTGACAGATTACAGTAAGTCTGGACTTTTCGTTGCCGTCGTCTTGATGCCACTCGGGCGAGTGGAGTCTCCGTGGTTCGGCCGAGTGGACTGGCGACGGTCGACCGAGTGCACGCTGATACTCTATCTTCTACGGTCAGATCTGGTCGGCCGAGTGGGCTTTCGATGGTCGGCCGAGTGACTCCTTCACTCGGCCGAGTGACATGCTGAAAATGCCCAATCTTCGTATTTTTGCTCCCCCGTCGCTCCTACGACGTTCTTTCTTCTTCCACTCCTCTCCAATAGCAAAATTCCCCTCGAAGGAGTCACGGGTGACACTCCGGAGTGGGTGTATCTCAGAATCACTCCAAATCGCTCGAAATCTCCTGAAATTCGACAAAAATAAGAAATCGTGAAAAGCATCGCAATATTGCCGAAAAATCGTGAAAAGCGCGATTCGAGCGATCAAAATGGCATGCAAACATGCAGAAAAAAGGTGTAAAATATGGAGTGATCAAAATCCCCCAAGCTTACCTCTTACTCGTCCTCGAGGAAGATGAGTAAAAAGCGAACCCGGTGGATAAAGAAAATAGAAACGATGGAAAAGTGGAAAATGAAAATAAAAAGAAAAAACAAAATAGAAAACGAAGAAGGAAGCTGCTAGATCATTTTTCTCAGGACGTGGGTTTTGCTTACTCATATAGCACGCATTGAATGTAAAACACATGTCAAAGACTTTTATTTCGATATCATAGTATAATGGTGCATTTGAAATAGAAAACCCAAGAATATTAATATAGCATGAAAAATGGAATAATTCTAGAATTAGCATCGTCTGAAGCATCTAAAGCGGTATACAATATCGTAGATCACACACTTTTCAATTGAATGCTTTCTATAAGGAGTATAAGAGATATCACACAAAAGAGTAGTAAGAATAGAACAGTGTGGTTTTCATGAAATGAATGCTAAGCGTAGATTTCAGGATTTCGTGAAACTTTAGCGATCTCACCAAGTATAAAATATTACTTAGCCTAGGTTGTCATGCACCGTCAAGTATTCACTCTCTCACACATCATATGATCCTCTCCCCCAAGCTTATCCATAAGCGTGGTGGCATATACAAAACAATATTTACATTCCACGTTTCTTATGAAGCTCCAAAAGTCAAAGAAATAAAAAAACAAAAGAGGGAAGAAAGACAGAAAGGGTATGAGATGGGATCGTTTTCGAACTTCTTTTCTCTTTTCTTTTCTTATTCTCAAATCTTTTTCTTATTCTTTTTCTTTTTCTCTTTTTTTTAATCAATAGAAATGAATAGAAATATATGTAATGCCCTGAAAGCTACTGCACAAGTACTAGAGGGGGGTGAATAGTACTTTAAAAATAACAAGGAGCATAATTCCTAATTATCGTGCAAACTACTACCAACAAATGCGGAAGCTAAAATAGACAACAACAAATATTCAATGCTAACAATTGGTATGATGGGTTCGGATCCACCCAAGTCTCCCCGACTTGTACCCGGTGATCCTACGTCCCAGAACACCCGGATCCCCTCCGGATACTTAGGTTAGAAACCCTAACCCAAGATTTCCACTATGAATACCTTGTGAAAAACCTTCACAAGATCAAATCATACAAGCAATAGCAATAGTGAATCCCACAACCCGGGATCACAACCTTCTCTCACAACCGAGAGAATCAATAGCAATAAAAGAGTTTATATGAAATAAACAACTTACCACAAACCATATACCTTGAGTATTCTTACCAAATTAGGGCAAGGAGGGATTTGAGGAAGGAGAAGTCACCAAGACCTAGCACCACCAATATGAGCAGCAATGGGTGCCTAGGAATGAGTAGGAGACCTGAATCAAGCAATAGCTTGGATGGCTCAACAAGAACAAAGTTCTCTCAAGATGGATTCTAGATCTCAAATGAGGGAGAGAATGATTTCTTGTGAGGAAGAGAGCTTTGGAAATGAGTTTTAATCTCTAACTCTTTCAATCTGAATAAGGCTCTCAATAGCAGCTCTGAGCTTGAGAGAAATGACCAAGCTTCGTATTTATAGGGTCCCACAAAATCGAGCTAGGTCATCTCCCAACGGTTGGAAATCTGGGGCAATTAGTCGGTCAAAGAACAACCACTGACCGACTAGTTCATCAACTAGTCGGTCGGTGAAACAACATGAACCGACTAAAGGATGAAAAGTGAACAGATGAAATTTCAAACCTAGATAACTAGTCGGTCCAAGAAGACTTTCCGACCGACTAGTTTCTCAACTAGTCGGTCGGTCAATTAACTTAGACCGACTAAGAGTCAAAAACTATTAGTATGAATACAAATTGATTTAGTCGGTCCAAGAACAAATGTTGACCGACTAGATCATCAACTAGTCGGTCACCAAACGTTCTTAGACCGACTAACGATAAACAGTAACTCAGGTGAAAAATTGGCATGTACAGTAAAGCTCAACTAGTCGGTCTAAGAAGCATCACTGACCGACTAGTTCACCAACTAGTCGGTCGGTGAGTCAACTAAGACCGACTAACTATGAACAGTGAAGAGCTTAAGATTTGGGAGACAAACTAGTCGGTCCAAGAAGCTTTTTCGACCGACTAGATCACCATCTAGTCGGTTGGTTCTTCTTCTTGAACCAACTAACATGCACAAGAAGTCCCGAATCGAAGCGCGATGCTTCGGGAAAGTTTGAATGGACTTTTCCTAAGATCCTAGCTCTAAGATAGGAGCGATATGAAGATTAAATGATAATACCTACTCAAGGCTTAACATTCTAAATAACAAAGCTAGAAGACTAAATATAAATCTAGACAACCCGTCTTCAAACGCTTCGATCGAATCTTCATGACTTCAAAGTTGGTCCAAAAGCTTCAACGAAGCTTTAGGCATATGAATACGTGTTTTGAGAAGTCTTGAGACGTCGCTTTGGATGTTCACGTGAATTTGGCGACGATCTCCATAACTGCGCTCACAAAGTGGTAGTTCACGATTTATTTATGTTTGCTCATCATCCAAAACCAACTCCGGGGAGTCCAATACTCAACATTCTCCCCCTTTTTGGTGATGACAAACCAACATAAATAATAATCAAAAATAATGATTCAAATGTAAAATACTTACTCCCCCTGCATTGATGACACGTTAATTCCAAATTGAATAAATATAATACGCATCAAGCAGAAGTGAGAAATATAAAACATGATCCAAGTATTGAAATTTAGGATCGTAATCCATTTTTATATCTTCACTCCCCCTGAATCTAACATAATAAATTAGATTCATGGACAATAGAGTTAAATTTTCATTTTGCCCTTGTCATTATTACTATCTCTCCCCCTTTGGCATTATCCAAAAAGAGTGGTGGGCATACAACGACAACAACAAGGCTAAAGAAAATCCAACATCGGGAGTCGAAGAGTACGACGATGGTCCAAAAGACACCAAGGAAGTAAAATACTTGAAGAAAATCAAGGTGTGCCAAATTGACCATTATCCAAAAGCGAAAAATGAAATCATCAAAATACCAAATATAATTCACTTATTGAGTAAAGGAACGTACTCCCCAATCTCAACATTTTGGTTAAATTAGTGCATGGAAAACAATTCTATAATTCATAGAATTAAATTCTTTTTAACCAAGTCATTATCGTCGATCGACGAAATCGAACATCATAGACATTAAAACGAATATAAAATGTGCACAACGAAGTAAAAGAGAACAACGATGTATATATATATATGGAGCATCATGAGTACAACCAAAAGATACATCGACTCCATATAATTAAAGGCACAAAGTACATGGACCACATCAAAATGTCACATACCATATCAACATGAAAATGTCACAATCCATCATAGACATCAACAGCATCAACAAACATCAAAAAATGATACAACATCGACATCAAGCATCAACACATCCAAAAACATCACAAACACCACCAACCCTGTCCTAACCCAAAACTCTCTCTAAAAGATGAATCATCCAAGGAGCATCGGAGAGTCCTCCAAACACACTCTCAAGAAGGAGTGGTAGGATCAGCAGTCTCCGTAGGTCCAGTCGAAGGAGTGGACTAAGGCTCTGCTGGGAGGAGTGGTGTGTCAACAGAAGCAACCGTTGGGGCAGGAGTAGAAACATCAACATCAGACTCAACGGTAGAGGCACAAACAGGAACGTCAACAGGAGCAGACGTCTCTGGAGCAGCAGTAGACTCATCCACTGGAGCAGAAGACTCTGGAGCACCTGAAGAAGTGGCAGCTCCAGCAACGGATGTGGTAGCAGCAGCAGGAGTGGCCTCAGCGCCACGAGCAAGAGAATCAACGAGCTCATCGATCTCCTCATCATCCATCTCCTCATCCTCAGAAACTGGAGGAGGGACCTCAACACCAATAACACGAGCAATACGACACAGAATCTCCTCGGTACGAGCATATCGAGACTCGAGACGACGAACAGAACGAGTGAGATCATCAAGTGTGGTGGGAGGTCTAGGAGCAGCAGCTGCAGAAGAGGTGCCCTGAGAAGCTGAAGGAGTCGTCCTCTGCACGTGACGGAGTGCCGCAAGAGATTTCTTGACGGCCGTCGCGTTCAGGGGAGGACCAAGTGGACGCTCATCGTCAGGAGGCAAAGGCACGTGGAAATGACGAAACACCAAAGTCAACAGACAAGGATAAGGGAGATGCGCAGATTTCGTGGACTTGCGAATACACTCGAAAGAGTCCATCTTATCGAGTATAATACGAGCCCAATTAATCTCGCAACCCAAGAATAGAGCGTAAATCAACTTTAGGAAAGGCTGGGATGGCAGAGAAGATGAGCCGTACTTAGGAAGTAAGCACGACTTCAGGATAAGATTGAGCACCCAAGCATTCGGCTTAAATGACTTCGATGGGACACCAATGAAAGCTGGAGGGATCACATAGAAGATATCGGCGAGAACGGACTGATCTAACGAAGAGATATCATCAACAGAAATATCAGACGGGAGGAGACCAGACGACGAACAACCAAGCAACTCCCCCAAGATTTCTGTCGTGAGGACTATAGGAGTCCTTAAGACAGTAGTCTCGATGGAGTGGGTCTCACCGTACTGTCCCCGGGTACGATTCGCATAGAAAAGTTTGACCAGGCGAGGATAGGGTCGAGGGTTCGCCTTAGGGTCAAAGCGAATGTAGTCTAGGAGTCCACTATAGGAAAGAAGATCTGCTAAGCCAAGGAAGTCGGAGAACTTAACGACATGCTCCAATAACAGCGGGCAATGTTCGATACGGGTGTATGTCGCTAGACACAAAGGGTCATCACGACATAGCGAGATATCGACACCACCAGCTGGCATCGGAGCCTTTCCCTTAGGCTTACGTGAGCTAGAACGAGGTGGAGGAGTGGGTTCCTTATGGCTAGGCTCATCCTCGGGTCTAAACTCAGTGTCAGAATCAGATGGTGTAGTGGGGGTATGGAGTATAGGCTTCCTAGACTGAGAACGTCTACTGGGTTTGGCGGTCGCCGTCCTCTGCTTCTTCAGAGGAGGCGAAGACGATGAAGGTTGGGTTGTTTTAGGGCGGCGTTTGGGTTTCGAAGGATCCCTAGGGTGTGGCTCAATAGGCATATGGGACGGGCCAGATGGAGTGATCGGTACTCTTGTCCTTGCCATAAGTGTGACAAAACGAGTGCAAGCAATCGCAAGATAGAGATCAAACAACCCTAGATGCGAAACCCTAGAACAGAAATCGAAATAAGCTTAAACCGAAACCCTAGGAAGTGAAATCGACCTAGAACGAAGCCATGGATGCAAGAGAGGAGAGGAGGGATACCTTAGGAGGAAGATCGACGGAGATCCACGGCCGAAGTTGGTCGGAGATCGACGAACGGTGGCGGAATCGACGGTGGAAGACGAAGAGACTCGGGGTCGGGGGGGTTTAGCTGGAGAGAAAACCGACTAAAAATAAGAATAGTCGAATGAAACTGGGTATAAGTCGATCAGAATGCGAAAAGACACGACTGTCCCTGAGCACTTAGTCGGTCACAGTTCAAGCACTGACCGACTAGATGACGATCTAGTCGGTCGGTCAATGAGCTTGAACCGACTAAGTCGAAACAGCAGACAGACGAAAAATTTAGGGCTAGAGTTAGTCGGTCTAAGTTCAAGTACTGACCGACTAGTTTTCATTCTAGTCGGTCGGTAAGTGAACGTAGACCGACTAAATGATGTCAGTAGCAAAGAAACATTATAAGCTTGAACTAGTCGGTTTGAGTTCATTAGCAGACCGACTAGATGTGCATCTAGTCGGTTGGTTGATGAACTGAGACCGACTAGATGAGTCCAAAAATAGATAAATGAGTTCTCTCCTAAATGTACTTGGACGAAACATCGTTCAACTCTCAAAAATCATCATACTACCCCCATTAATCATCGAAAAACTTAAATACGACGTTCAAGAGTAAATTAGAGCATAAATTCCAAAAATTCACAAAAATCCCGAAAGAATCCAATAAGTCTAGCATGAACAAATATAGCGAAATAGAATAGCATGCAAGATTATTGAATAAAAATGAATCCTATATCTCGGATTCACCCATAATCCCCAATTCTCGACGCAACCGCACAAAGGAGTCCTCCTTTAGGGGTTTCATGAAAATATCGGCGAGTTTCTTCTGGGTTTCAACGTACACTAATATGATGTCCTTTTTAGCAACATGATCATCTAAGAAATGGTGTCGTACATCTATGTGTTTAGAACGGGAATGGTGCACCGGATTCTTTGAAAGACAAATGGCACTTTGGTTGTCCACCATGATAGGGCTAGTATCACAATGTATACCAAAATCTTTAAGTGTGTGTCTCATCCAAAGAACCTGGGCACATGCAGCACCGGCGGCAATGTATTCCACCTCGGTGGTTGAAAGTGATACGGAATTTTGCTTCTTGGAAAACCAAGAGACAAGAGAATTTCCTATAAAATGGCAAGTGCCACTAGTACTCTTCCTGTCGGATTTGCATCCCGCATAATCTGCGTCATTATATGAGACTAACTCATACGTGCTAGATTTTGGATAAAGTAATCCAAAGTCTAAAGTGTAACTTAAATAGCGAAAAATACGTTTTACCGCTACTAAGTGAGAATCCTTAGGTTGAGACTGATAACGAGCACAAATACATACGGCAAACATAATATCGGGCCTACTTGCGGTAAGATAGAGTAAACTACCTATCATACCTCGATATAGACGAATGTCTACATCTTTTCCGCCCGTATCTTTATCAAGATGCGTAGTAGTGCTCATTGGAGTCTTTTTCCCGGAGGCACTCTCCATTCCAAATCGCTTTAGCAACTCCACCGTGTACTTCGTTTGGTGGATGAAGATTCCATCGTTCATTTGGCGAATTTGGAAACCTAAGAAGTATTTGAGCTCACCCATGTGGCTCATCTCAAATTGTTCCTTCATAACATTAGAAAACTCTTCGCAAAGAGCGAAGTTAGTAGCACCGAAAATGATATCATCAACATAAATTTGAACTAAAAAGTATATCATTATTCGAATGCTTAACAAAAAGTGTAGAATCGGCTTCTCCCATTTTAAAATTCAAATCCAAAAGAAAATTCTTTAGGCGATCATACCAAGCTCGAGGAGCTTGTCTCAAACTGTAAAGTGCTTTCTTTAGTTTAAAAACATGATTTGGAAATTTTTCATTAATAAAGCCCAGAGGTTGAGAAACATAAAATTCCTCAACGACATCTCCGTTTAAAAATGCACTTTTTACATCCATTTGAAATAGTTTGAAATTTTTATGGCATGCAAAAGATAACAATAATCTAATAGATTCTAATCTAGCTACCGGAGCGAAGGATTCTTCGAAATCGATACCTTCCTCTTATCGATAGCCTTGAGCTACTAACCGAGCCTTGTTCCGGACGACGATTTGGTTCTCGTCGGTTTTGTTCTTGAAGATCCACTTCGTTCCTATAACGGTGTGGTTCTTCAAAGGCAATGGAACAAGCTCACATACCTCATTCCTCTCGAATTGAATGAGTTCCTCCTCCATGGCAAGGATCCAAGCACTATCTTCGCACGCTTCATTTATATTCTTTGGCTCAATCGAGGAGACAATGGCACAATTGGCGAAGTGGTGGACTTGCGATCTCGTCTTGACTCTATCATGAATATTGCCAATGACTTGCTCATGGGGATGGTCACGAACGGTATGAAGCCGTTTGGGAATTCCTTGATCACTAGGAACATTCTCAACAACTTCATTAGTCCGGTTAGTATCAATAGAATCAATAGAATTAATAGAGTTAGAATTACCAATTGAATCACATAAGACATCCATAGAGTCATCATCATTAGTAATTCTAGTTGGAACAAATCCTTCATTAAATGAAACATGAAGCGATTCCTCGATCGTTGAGGTTCGTTTGTTGTATATCCGGTAGGCTTTGCTACGAGAGGAATACCCAACAAAAATCCCCTCCTCGGATCTTGGATCGAATTTGTCCAAACTACCATACGTGTTCTTAATAAAACATTTTGAACCAAAAACACGAAAATGTTTAACTTGAGGCAACCTACCAAACAACAATTCATAACAAGTTTGTTTAGTGTCGGGCCTTAAAAGTATTCTATTAAACACATAGCAAGCGGTGTGTACCGCTTCCGCCCAAAATTGATGACCAAGTTGGCTATCATCAAGCATAGTGCAAGCACACTCCACTAGCGTCCTATTCTTTCTCTCAACAACACCATTTTGAGGAGGTGCGCGAGGGAATGAAAAGGTGTGTGTAATACCAACTTCATCACAAAATGTCTCAAAAGACTCATTCTCAAATTCACCTCCATGATCACTACGAATAGTGACAATGGTGGTTCCTAAGAGATTTTGTACTTTCTTAACAAAAATTGTGAAGTTTTCAAAAGCTTCATTTTTATTACATAATGAAAATACCCAAGTAAACCTAGAAAAGTCATCAACGATGACAAGTACATATCGTGCATTTCCTAATGAAGCAACTCTAGTTGGCCCAAATAAATCTAGATGTAATAGCTCTAGTGGCCGCTTAGACGAAATGCTTTTCTTAGGTTTAAACGACGATTTTGGAAGCTTGCCTCGTTGACACGAGTCACAAAAGCTTTTCTTTTGAAAGACAAGCTTAGGGAAGCCTCTAATAGAATTTAACTTGGAAAGCTTAAATAGTGTTCCAAAGTTCACATGACCAAAACGTCGCTGCCATAAGTGTTGTTCACTTGTGTTGGCAATAAGACATTGTTCATGTGATCTTGGAAGATCTTGGATGTATATATCCTTATGGCGTGTGCCGGAAAACAATAATTCATTATTATCTTTTCTTAAAATATGGCACATTCCTTTCGCAAAGCTAACTTTGTAACCTTTGTCACAAAGTTGACTTATTGAAATGAGATTGTGGTTTAATCCTTTAACAAGGTAAACATCACATATAAGGGGTTTAGAAGGATTACCCACTTTACCAACACCTATGATGGTTCCGCTCTCGTTGCCTCCAAAGACGACGCGGTTTCCATTAGCAATGGGAACCACTCCGGAGAGCAATTGAGCGTCACCCGTCATGTGTTTTGAACACCCGCTATCGAGTATCCAATTTCCTTTGGAGCTAAATTTAAATTTGTTGCTCCTTTTCTTTTTCTTTTCCTTGAGTACCTAAAGATAGATAATTTCATATCATGGTACCCAAGGTCATTGGGTCCAAGAGATTAGACCTTTGGAAGCCAAGTCCAATTGGACTTAGACTTCCCCATATAATTAACACTATGCACAACATCCGAAAAATAAGCATTCATGTAAACTTGTTTTTCATTCATGCTTGTGTCCTTTGGGCTCCAAATTGTGAATATTTTGGGAGCCCTCATCCTATTGGGAGCATGCATGCTTTGTTGATTTCTACGTGATGCATGTCGTGGATAAGTAAAAGGAACATGATGAAATGGTGCATATGGATAATTATTCATATGACGATGTGGGTGAACATATGCATGTTAGGGAACACGTGCGTGAGGGTGTCTCACATGTTGTGCACGTGCCCGTGAATGTGTAGCATAGAAATCATCATATGACTGAGCCGGTGGAGTAGGACGTGTGTTCCTACGTGGCATGGTATTTGTGTACATGTAGGCATGACCCTTCTTTGGAGGTCCACCCAAAGTGGGTTTCTTTCCAAAAGAGGATGTGGACGAGGTGGAAGCACCATTGGTAGATGAACTACCAATAGAGTGTTTGCTACCACTCATTGAGTCACCGAAAGTTGGCCTAACAAAAGTAGTGGCTGATTTGGATGAACTTCCCATCGTATACCCCAAGCCAATGTGGTGATTGGCCGGAAGTAAGTCACTTAGGATTTTATCCAAATGGTCCTTACCCTTATTGAATTTATTAATACGGCCTAATGTGTTCTCATATTTCTCGGTGAGAGAACGCATAGAAGCATCCAAAGTGGATACTTGCGATATGAGCACATAAACACGAGATTTAAGATTCTCATTCTCAATACTTAAAGTCAAGTTTTGAGAAGTCAAATCCGCTATCTTGTGTTCCTCCGGATCCTCAATGCTAACATGTTCAAGTTGATTCTTGAGATTAACAATCTCATTCTTCAACCCTTCAACAACGGTGTCGTTGTTGGTGATGATAGTTTTAGGCGAGGTTTGAATGCTAGCTAAGTCATCTTTTACTTTAGTATATCTATTTACTAATTTAGTATACTTAGACCACAATTAAGAATTAGCATTCCTAAGGTCATCCATTGTTACCTCATCGCCTTCGTTGTCGCTATCATCGGTGGAGGCATCTTTATCTTGCTCCTCTCTAGCCATGAAGCACATGTGTGCTTGCTCCACTTGCTCATCATCCGACTCTCCGCTAGATGAATCATCGGAGTCGGTGAATGTCCCTACAAGCCCCTTTTTGTTCCCTTTCTTGTACTTCTTGGACATGTCGTACTTCGATGCCTTCCACTTTTCCTTTTGCTTGTTTTGTGGACAATCCGCTTTGATGTGTCCTGGCTTATTGCACTTAAAGCACAAAGGAGGAGAGGCGTTAGTAGAAGTAAATTTAGATTTGCCTTTGAAGTTACCTTTTCGGAAGAAGCGATTGAACTTCTTTGACATGAGGGCAATGGATTCCATGTCCATTTCGTCTTTCGAGTCCTCGTCATCGGTAGAGGTGGATGGAGCCGCCTTGAACGCAATCGCCTTTTTCTTAGGCACGTCTTGGTTCAAGTAAGACTTCATCTTCTCTTGTAACTTCACCTTGCTATCCTTGCGTACCTCGTATGACATTAAAGTACCCATTAATTGAACTACGGTATACTTGTTCATATCGTTACCTTTCTCGATGACGAAGGTACGCTTTTCCCAACTAGAAGGAAGTCCTTCGATAAGCTTCGAACATTTCTCCTTTTGGGTGTAGGTTTTGCAGAGAGCCTTTAACTCGTTTATGATGTCGACGAAGCGAGCATAATACTCCTTCATCTCCTCACCCTGTAGCATATGAAACATCTCGTAATCTTTATTAACTACAACGAGTTTAGAGTCTCTTACCCTACTCATCCCTTCATGTAAGATGAGAAGGGAGTTCCAAATTTAATATGCACTCTTACATGTACATATCTTATTGAAGTCCTCGGGCTCCAATGCGCATTGCAAGGCGTTCATTGCCTTGGCATTGCTTACCTCTGTGGCGACCTCCGCAGGAGTCTATTTCTCGAAATCTTCTTCGGCGGGCTCGACATACTCCTTCATTGTGGTCCTCCATAGTGAAGCACTCTGGAGGAAAGTTTCCATCCAGCATTTCCAGTACCCGTAGTTGGTACCGTTGAAGAATGGAGGCCTCGTTGAGGAATGTCCTTCCATTACCGAAGAAGCTCCTTCACGGTTCTTGAATGTGCTATAATCCGAAGGTGGACGCACGGTCTTGTTGTCGTTGGCAGACATAGCTTAGTATCTGGCTCTGATACCAAATGTAATGCCCTGAAAGCTACTGCACAAGTACTAGAGGGGGGTGAATAGTACTTTAAAAATAACAAGGAGTATAATTCCTAATTATCGGGCAAACTACTACCTACAAATGCGGAAGCTAAAATAGACAACAACAAATATTCAATGCTAACAATTGGTATGATGGGTTCGGATCCACCCAAGTCTCCCCGACTTGTACCCGGTGATCCTACGTCCCAGAACACCCAAATCCCCTCTGGATACTTAGGTTAGAAACCCTCACCCAAGATTTCCACTATGAATACCTTGTGAAAAACCTTCACACGATCAAATCATACAAGCAATAGCAATAGTGAATCCCACAACCCGGGATCACAACCTTCTCTCACAACCGAGAGAATCAATAGCAATAAAAGAGTTTATATGAAATAAACAACTTACCACAAACCATATACCTTGAGTATTCTTACCAAATTAGGGCAAGGAGGGATTTGAGGAAGGAGAAGTCACCAAGACCTAGCACCACCAATATGAGCAGCAATGGATGCCTAGGAATGAGTATGAGACTTGAATCAAGCAATAGCTTGGATGGCTCAACAAGAACAAAGTTCTCTCAAGATGGATTCTAGATCTCAAATGAGGGAGAGAATGATTTCTTGTGAGGAAGAGAGCTTTGGAAATGAGTTTTAATCTCTAACTCTTTCAATCTGAATAAGGCTCTCAATAGCAGCTCTGACCTTAAGAGAAATGACCAAGCTTCGTATTTATAGGGTCCCACAAAATCGAGCTAGGTCATCTCCCAACGGTTGGAAATCTGGGGCAATTAGTCGGTCAAAGAACAACCACTAACTGACTGGTTCATCAACTAGTCGGTTGGTGAAACAACATGAACCGACTAAAGGATGAACAGTGAACAGATGAAATTTCAGACCTAGATAACTAGTCGGTCCAAGAAGACTTTCCGACCGACTAGTTTCTCAACTAGTCGGTCGGTCAGTTAACTTAGACCGACTAAGAGTCAAAAACTATTAGTCTGAATACAAATTGATTTAGTCGGTCCAAGAACAAATGTTGACCGACTAGATCATCAACTAGTCGGTCACCAAACGTTCTTAGACCGACTAACGATAAACAGTAACTCAGGTGAAAAATTGGCATGTACAGTAAAGCTTAACTAGTCGGTCTAAGAAGCATCACTGACCGACTAGTTCACCAACTAGTCGGTCGGTGAGTCAACTAAGACCGACTAACTATGAACAGTGAAGAGCTTAAGATTTGGGAGACAAACTAGTCAGTCCAAGAAGCTTTTCCGACCGACTAGATCACCATCTAGTCGGTTGGTTCTTCTTCTTGAACCAACTAACATGCACAAGAAGTCCTGTATCGAAGCGCGATGCTTCGAGAAAGTTTGAATGGACTTTTACTAAGATCCTAGCTCTAAGATAGGAGCGATATGAAGATTAAATGATAATACCTACTCAAGGCTTAACATTCTAAATAACAAAGCTAGAAGACTAAATATAAATCTAGACAACCCGTCTTCAAACGCTTCGATCGAATCTTCATGACTTCAAAGTTGGTCCAAAAGCTTCAACGAAGCTTTAGGCATATGAATACCTGTTTTGAGAAGTCTTGAGACGTCGCTTTGGATGTTCACGTGAATTTGGCGACGATCTCCATAACTGCGCTCACAAAGTGTTAGTTCACGATTTATTTATGTTTGCTCATCATCCAAAACCAAATCCGGGGAGTCCAATACTCAACAATATACACAAATGATCCCAAATCAAAGAGAAGGATATACGAGTATTTTTTTTCTTTGGGTTTTGGGGAATTTGGAGCATGTGATATAATAACGGGGGAATGCCAATAATAGAATTGCTAAGGGGAGATTCACCAATGAATTTAAAATAGAGAAATAATGTTCAAGATATGTGGAGAAAGAAATAAATGTATCTCTCGGTTCACTCTATAGGACGTGCATGACAACTTCAGCAGGGTAATCTAATCTACTCAGTTTGATCTCAAAAAGTAAACTAATCCAGATTTATCAATGCTAGCAAACATTCAATCAACCTGAAGTGAAGCGTACTAATCATGCAATAAGAAGTGATATGAGAAAAGAAAGCAATACTCCAGATATAAGCAATCAATGCGTGAATCTTGGTGTGTTTTCTACGATAGCATACATATGAATCATCAGACATCAGCTAATAATAGAATTTCATCCATTTTCATACGGAAAAAGAAGTGGGTTACTATTTCTAAATGCAAAACAGGACATAGCATATGATATCGGAAACAAAAGCTATGACATGACAAAATTAGCATGCATATAGAGAAAAGCCAACACCACGTCATCGTCATCACAGAATAATCATCTCTAGCAAAAGATGAAAGAAATAAAGATAAAGGAAAACAAGACTATTTACAATGCAGCACACAAAGAAAATAAGAAAAACGTGATGCATGGTAAAAAAATGAAAAAGTGATGAAAAATGGGTGCAAAAGCGGAAAAACGTGAAAAAACTAAAAATAAAGGTGATAAAAGCAAAAAGTGTGAGAACTCACCCCCTCAAGCTAAAGTGCACAGTGTCCTCAATGTGCAAAGTGTGGCACACCGAGAGACGTGAAATGGGTGGGGTGGGTGAGGATGCATGGGTGGGGTGGGTGAGGATGTGAAATGGGTGGCACACCGAGAGACGTGAAATGGGTGGGGTGGGTGAGGATGCATGCATGATAAAAAGAAAGAAAAAAAATAAACTGAAAATATGATGTGGATGTGATGCATGCGAAGATCAGAGTGATGCAGATAATGTGTCACCAAAAATACTCTCCATCTCTCCCAAAAATATATATATAATGATGTGATCAGAGTATGGACAAAAATAGTGCGGGGAGGAGGGGGGTGGGCCAAAAATATATCGACAGGACCAGCAGAGAATGGGCAGCATAACGACAAAAAGATCAATGGCATCAAGGGTATGCCTAAGCTGGTGGTGCTGCACCATCTCTGTCCTGTGGCGGAGGTGGTGGTGGAGGTGGTGGTCGAGGTGTCGGCTGGGTGGGTGGGTGTAGTGGAGGGAGTCGTGCCACTATCTGATTCAGGCAAGCCTGAATATCGGGAAGCATGGCGACGCGGGACTCCATGGAACTGACCGCGGCAGAGAGAGCCCTAAAATCGCCTCTGAGTCCACTCACCGCCCCCTCAAGAGCACGAAGTCTCTGAAGTAGAGTGTCAGGGGGTGGTGGAGCGGAGGGACGAACAGGTCTAGGCTGTGAATGCTGGGGCTGTCTAATACGGGCAGTGTAAGTAATCGGGCCAGCCGGTAGGTGTGGAAAAGGTACTGTGCTCACTAGTGGATGCCCAGCCTTAGTGCGAGGCTGGGACGCAGGCTGGGACGAGGAGGCAACAGCAGCGGTGGTGGAAGATGAAATCGGCGACGAGGCAGCAAGAGAGGTCGGTAACACAGGTGTGAGGACAGACGTCACGACACTCTCAGATAGGACAGCTACTATGGAGACAGAAGGGTCGACCACTGGGGAGGAAGTGTAAGGACCAAAAGGTGACACCCCAGCGAACAGCAAGCTAGATAGGGACCGTACAACAGCAGGGAAGGAAGACTCGCCGCTCTCTAGGATAGTGGGTGGACGCTCGGGAAGAAGTGAGGAAATAGGCTCAACCGAGATAGGCACAACAGTGGTGGGGATGGTGGTGGACGTGGTGGATGGCTCAGCAAGGGTACTCCCGACACTGGCAGAAGTGGGGACAGAAGTGCCGGGAGGTGCAGAAAGTGCAGGCTCGGGCTGAGGGATCACGGGGTCAGCAGGAGGTGCAGGGGGTGCATGGGGTGCATGGGGTGCCTGCTCAGCGCCCTCGGCCTCAAGTACATAGGCAGCTGGGATGAGGAGATCCATCGCTGGGATCCAATCCTCGTGGGCCGGTCCTATATGTGTCCGAGCTAGACTCGGGAGGATCATGTAATCGGTACTAAAGGGACCGTGCAACCACACCCAGTGCCGTTGGCCGTGGGGACGAAGCATCTTCATCCGGGCCATGATGTCTATCGAGAGTGCAGTGGGGCCCGGGGCTTGTCGCAGGTCAGCAGGTAGGTCCACGCCAGTCATTAGGGCTAGCAGAGTAATCAGACCGCCGTAGCAAATAGGTGAGTGAGCGCCCACCGAAATGATGATGCGGTCTAAAAACCAGCTAGCAATATCAATCTCAACGGCGGGGACCATGTCATTGCTATCCCTATCGAGAACTCTGGGGCGAGTCATCGCGTAGAGCATATAGAGCTCAGGCGTAGACATCGTCCCAGGCTAGTACCTCGCCAAGAAAGTGGTCACCATGAGGCGTTGTGCTATGCAGAGGCAGGGGTGTAGGATGGCTGAGGCCTTGGCCCTACTAGGGTTAAAGCCATGGTGGGAGCCTGTGATACGTGTCCAGAACGTGGAAGTGTCAAACGACGGCGGTGGGATGTGAGTGGGTGCGTAGGCTCGGTTTGGGACGGGGACATCGGGCCACTGGAAGAACGCATGAAGCATGGCGAGAGTGACCTCGAACTCTCGATCCATAAGGCGGAATGTGCATCCTCCAGGGGTCCGGGCTATCGAGCTAAGTACCTCAAGTGTCGGACGGACGTAGGTGTCCGCCGAGACAGACAAGAAGTCGTACCAACCCACGTTGTCGTACAACATGAGCATCCCCTCTAGCACCCCTAGGCGGTCAAGGTCTGCTAAGTGTGCGAACCTAGAGGGCACTATAGATTGCTGGGTGATACGCTCAAATCGGACGCGTTGTGCGTCGTCTCTGAACGTGATCCCCAGCGGCCCGACAACGGGAGCCGGTGGTGGGACAGGATTGGCGGGGATGGGCTGTGCGTGGATGGGATCGGCGGGAAGCGGTTGTGTGGGTGGTGGTGGGATATGTGGAGGGGAGTCCTCCCTAGCATGAGAAGGACCGGCATCATCGGTCCTCTTCCGCTTGGAAGAGGCTCCTCGCATGCGTGGCCTAGTACGGGGCGGCATGTGTGCCATGAGTGCTCACCCAACAAAAATATAATGCGGCGTGCTCAATAAAAGGAACGAGTGTACCTGAACACGCCGCGAGAGCAAGTCAGCAAGTGCGTGCAAAGAGCGCCGCCTCCGCGAAGCTAAAAATGCGTCCTGAAGCTCCCCTAAGCTCCCCCAAGATAGCCTGCAAGTCAAACAACGATATCAGTGAATAATATTCGAAATGCATGGGGGAGATGGGGTATAATAGATAGGTAAAGAAGTTAATTTGGGTTAGGGGCTCAATGGGCGTACGGATCGTCAAAAATGGGGATAAAAAGGAGTTTTGCGCTAAATAGGGGATCGCCGGCGGTCGGCCGGCGGTGGGGGGTGTCGTCGGAAGTCGGCGATGATCGGCCGAGTCATCGCCGGTGATGGTGCGGCGATCGGGGCCCGTGGTGAGGCGATTCGGGCGAGGGGGGCGGCAGCAGCGGGCGAGGGAATGTGAAACGGCGAAGCTCGAGCGAAAGAATTGGGAATAAACTCTTTGAAAATCGCGCTGTGCCCGCTGTCGCATATATAAGTAACGTTACGACTCGGCCGAGTGACAATTTCACTCGGCCGAGTGGTGTATCGTTAAAAAAAATTTAGATTTCTCCCCACCACTTACGACTCGGCTGAGTGGCTTCTGTTCACTCGGCCGAAGGGAGAAAGCTCCTTCGACCGAGTGACACATGCTACTCGGTAATATTCAGGCTAGGAGGGTATCCGTTTCCCTCGGCCGAGTGACTAAACGTACTCGGCCGAGTGACAGTTAATACGAAATGCACAAAAAAGACAGAGAGTTGGGTTCAGCAGACTTCCCTTGTTGGTGCCCCACTCGGCCGAATGGGGTCCTTTGCTCGGCCGAGTCGCATATGATACTCGGCCGAGTGGCATGCTGTTTTCTGCTTCGGGGCTCTGTTTTCGCTCTACTCTCTGTTTTTCTTCCTCTAGTTGGTTTCTTCCTCCTCCCAAGGCCTGAGCGCATTCCTAGAGCGCTCTTCCTTGCCTCTATCTTCCTCCATATGAGAGATCTCCTTTTCTCCTCTCCTGTCATAGAAATTAAGACCCGTTGTCACGATTTTTATGGGCAAAAAGACTCAAAACACTAATAAAGTCTAAACCAAAAATGAAAATAAAATAGAAATAATGCAAAAACCATCGGGTTGCCTCCCGACAAGCGCTCGTTTAAGGTCTTGAGCTCGACCCCTTTGGATTTTCATTTAACGCTTGATGTTGGGTGCATATGAGATGCACCCGTCGAACTTGCTGGGAAGACCGCTCGGATTTGGATCGTGGTGGTGCGTGGCCTTCCTCAGCGCCCCTTCATCATGAGCAATGTTGGGGGATGGCTCCCCCAAGCTTGAGCTTGTTTCGGTCTTCGACTTCGCCGGTGACACCGATCTTTGAATCGGTGGAGCTTTCTTCGGATTCTTCAATATCGAGAGCTTGCAAAGCTCTCGTATTCTCGCGACATCAGAGTCGCCATCATCATTCTCCGTGGAGATATTGGGAGAATCCTCTATCTTCTCTCCTTCGACCAAATCTTGGCCTTCTTCGAAGCCGTCATCATGGAGTGCACCGATGGAGTAGGGGATGGCCTCTTCAATGACCTCGTCAAGGAGGTATGAAAGGTCATCCGGCCATCCCTTGAGCAGATATATTCTATTTTCTTCACCCATAGGGACTCCTTCGGAATAATGCTTTAGCCGTTGCCCACTCACCTTGAACGTGGCTCCGTCTTTCCCTTCCAATTCAAAAGCTCCTCTTGGTTGTATGTGCTTGATGGTGAAAGGTCCGGACCACCGTGACCTCAACTTCCCGGGGAATAGCCGGAGTCGGGAATTATATAGTAAGACTTTGTCTCCGACCTTGAAGTCCGTGACAGTTATGCGTGCGTCGTGGAGAATCTTGGTCCTTTCTTTGTAAATTCTTGAGCTCTCGTAGGCATCTCTTCTAATTTCGTCAAGCTCATTGATATCTAGGATCCGCCTCACCGTCGCACTCTTATAGTCATAATTGAGGGTCTTGATGGCCCAATATGCGCGGTGCTCCAAATCTACCGACAAGTGACAAGCTTCCCATAAACAAGTCGGAACGGCGTGGTGCCAATGGGAGTGCGAAAGGCCTTGCGATATGCCCATAGGGCATCGTTTAACTTCATGGACCAATCTTTTCTAGATTGATCTACGGTCTTTTCAAGAATTTGCTTGATTTCTCTATTTGAAACTTCCACTTGTCCGCTCGTCTGAGGGTGGTAGGCCATGCCAATCCTATGGTTTACCCTGTACTTTTTCAACATGGCTTCAAATTTGTTTTCTATAAAATGGCTTTCCCCGTCGCTTATCAAAGTACAGGGCACCCCAAAGCGTGGGAAAATATTCTGCTTGAAAAACTTGGAGACAACCCTCGCATCATTGGTAGGGGTGGCGATGGCTTCTACCCATTTGGAGACGTAGTCCACGGCCAATAAGATATACTTGTTACCCTTGCTTGATGGAAATGGTCCCATGAAGTCCACTCCCCAACAATCAAAGAGCTTAATCTCTAGAATGGGCCTCATTG
This sequence comes from Scilla litardierei, assembly GCA_030789695.1. Lineage (NCBI taxonomy): Eukaryota > Viridiplantae > Streptophyta > Magnoliopsida > Asparagales > Asparagaceae > Scilla > Scilla litardierei. The sequence continues at coordinate 33,508,418 of CM061133.1, forward strand.
GCATCTCATTTCGTTTGGAAATATTCCCGGTCTGTTGGCATCTATCGCACCCCTTGACGAAGTCGTGCGTGTCTCTGAACATGGTTGGCCAAAATAATCCACTCTGCAATATCTTAGCGGTAGTCTTAGAAGCGGTGTGATGTCCCCCGCATGGCATACCGTGGCAATGCAAGATGATGGAGGTGGCCTCCTCCTTAGAAATACATCTCTGGATAACCCCATCCTTGCATCTCTTAAAGAGATGCGGATCTTCCCAGAAATAGCTACGGACTTCATGCATAAATCTCCTCTTTTGCTGTGTGGACATCCCGCATGGTTTAATCCCACAAGCCAAGTAATTGACAAAGTCCGCATACCAAGGAACTTCCCCGGGCCTTATAGCGTATAGCCTCTCATCAACAAAGGAGTCATCGATGGGCAAGCTCTCGTCCTCCTTGTCACGAATAAGTCTAGACAAATGGTCCGCCACAACGTTGTCTGTACCTTTCTTATCTCTGATTTCCAAGTCAAACTCTTGCAATAGAAGTATCCACCTAATTAACCTAGGTTTGGCCTCTTTCTTGTTTAGAAGATACTTCAATGCCGCATGGTCGGTGTAGACAATTACCTTGGATCCAAGGAGGTAGGAGCGGAACTTTTCAATGGAATAAACGACCGCTAGAAGCTCTTTCTTCGTAGTTGTATAATTTTTCTGTGCGTCATCCAACGTTTTGCTTGCATAGAATATTGCATGAAGCTTTCTATCTTTCCTTTGCCCCAATACCGCTCCAATGGCTTGGTCACTTGCATCACACATGAGCTCAAAGGGAAGGCTCCAATCCGGTGGTTGTATGATGGGCGCAGAAATTAGTGCTTCCTTCAATGTATTGAACGCTTGCAAGCATTCACCTGAAAAAAAAAACGGGACATCTTTAGCAAGCAAGGAGGTAAGAGGTCGGGCAATCAAGGCGAAATCCTTGATAAAGCGGCGGTAAAACCCTGTATGACCAGGAAAGCCCCTAATGCCCTTAACATTAATAGGAGGATGGAGTTTCTCGATTACCTCAATCTTCGCCTTATCAACCTCAATCCCTCTTGAGGAGAAAAGGTGCCTAAGCACTATCCCTTCGGTGACCATGAAATGACATTTCTCCCAATTAAGAGTAAGATTATTTTGTTGACATCTTTTAAGAACTTTGGTAAGATTAGCCAAACAAGAATCAAACTCACTTCCATAAACTGAGAAATCATCCATGAAAACTTCCATAATATTTTCAATATAGTCGGAAAAGATGGAGGTCATGCACCTCTGAAAGGTGGCGGGTGCATTACAAAGACCAAAGGGCATTCTGCGGTAGGCGTAAGTGCCATAGGGACAAGTAAAAGTAGTCTTTTCTTGGTCGTCTTCATGCAAAGGGATTTGGAAAAACCCCGAATACCCATCCAAGTAGCAAAAGTATTTATGTTTAGCAAGCCGTTCAAGCATTTGATCTATGAAGGGTAGTGGGTAATGGTCTTTTCGGGTGGCTTTATTTAGTTTTCGGTAATCAATGCACATCCGCCATCCCGTGATAGTGCGTGTAGAAATGGGCTCTCCTTTTTCATTTTTTATAACGGTCATCCCCCCTTTCTTGGGGACGACGTGAACGGGGCTAACCCATCTACTGTCAGAGATAGGGTAGATAATTCCGGCCTCAAGCAATTTAAGGATTTCCTTTTTGACTACCTCTTACATATTCAGGTTCAACCGCCTTTGAGGCTCAATAGAAGTGGCTTCAGTGTTTTCCAAGTGGATCCTATGCGTGCATAGCCTAGGTCTTATTCCCTTAAGATCCGAGATAGTGTAGCCAAGGACATCCTTGTGGTCCCTAAGGACTTCTAATAGTTTTTCAAGCTGATCATGGCCGAGGTGGGCATTAACAATCACCGGAAAGGTCAATTTACTACCCAAGAAAGCATACCTTAGATTCGGCGGTAATTGTTTAAGCTATACCTCAAAGGGTGGTGTACTCTCCACTTCCTCTGCTTGTGAGAGTTCGGCTTCTTCATCTATATCTGAGTTTAGTTCTTGTTCGGGCGGTGTGCTCTCGTGTGGAGACTCAGATTCACTTCTTAGTGAGGACGGCGCATCGGAATAGACGCTCTCCAATTCTGTGCTAGCATCGATAGGACCACCACTTTGCTCCGGTTCATTCCTGAGATCGAGAAATACGTCAGCAGATTCATAAATGCAAGAGTGGGGGTCGTAGAGTGTAACTCCCTGAATATCGGTTTGCTCGAAGGATTCCTCAGGGGTGTAGTACTCTTCGACGCATGTTCTATGATTCAGAGTGAATATTGCGTATTTAACCCCCTAATTAGCCCTATTTTGTGACTACATGATGCTTAATTGTTCTCTAATGCATTCGTATTTTTCTCATCATCATTTATTGGAGAAATTACTCTATTTATGCACAAAACACGAATTTTATTGAGTATTTCTGCCTTTTTATATTTTTCCTAGCACTGTCTTGATCTCACGATTCCAACGACTATTTATTTGTATTTTTCTGAGATCTGTGCTAATTACTGTGCATTTTTGAATGCAGAATACCATTTAAATACAGAAATACGCTCGAAAATACGATTATACGGCCGCTGCCCAATCATCGCTTGACACATGGCGAGATCCGGTCAATTCCCGCTAGATCGAGCGGTTATTATCTTTAGATACGAGGAATATTCCCAACCGTCGAATGTTGATCGACGGTCCACAACGGGCGATCCAAGCGAACGAAGCGGCGGTAACTCCTCGGCCACGTGGCAGCATCTCAGTTAATCACCGCCAAATCCGACGGCTGTTAGCGATGCAATTTCGAACGTGAATTCGTGAGGCGCGGTTGATTTTCCGCCGTACGATCCGCATCGAACGGTCAATATCTTCCCTGCTCAAATTCGAAGAGCTGTCAGGCTTGGCTACGTGGCTTCATCACGATCGCCCATCTTCTATCGGACGGCTTGGATCCAAGACGAGAAGCGGATGCGGCTGATTCTAAAGCCGTTGACGTGGTTTATTGTGGGTCGTTCGATCGCGGATCCGACGGCCCATAACGACTCCGAGTTTGATTCGGATGCGTTAGCGGGTACGGGCGGAGCACGAATTTTGGAGCGCACGTGGCGCTCCGTGAGCCGATCCCGCATGAAATTAACGGCCAGGATTCGAAGCGGCTTATTGGATGCGGTTTTAAGCGGGGTTTGAACCCGTTAAGCCCCCAAAACCCGTAATGCTATTATATAAGCGTATTTCTAGGGTTTTGGGGGGGTATTCTGGCGTATTTTGGGACTTTTGGAGCGGCTACTGTGCGTATTTCTTCAGGGGAAAATTCTGAAAAATCCCAGAGGCTATTCTTCTACTTTCCAGGGAGTTTTGGGTTCTAAAGTGGAGATTTGGTGACAATTTCTTGAACTTATACCCCGTATTTGGTGTATTTCATTGTATTTGGCTAGTATAACGATGTATTTGGCTATCAAATCTGATTGTTTTTGCACCATGCGTGGCTAAGATCTTTGTGCTATGGTTGTGAAGTAATTATGAGTATTTAATTGATGAATTTCATGTCTTTAGCCCTATTATCATGTCAAAATTGCTCGTAACATTGATTCTACAACGTATTTGTTGGGTATTTGCTCATTGTCAATATTATTTACATCCCGTATGGCTAGGCCCTGACAAGGCTAGCCAATTTATGTTCACTAATCTGAACTTATTATTGCTTTTATCGTTTAATGAAATCAATGTTGCTAGTGATGCGTATACGGCCACTTTGACTAGTTTTCATCGTTTCATCTTCCGACGTCTTCGTGCCCTGACCGGACGAAGCGTTGAGTTATATAAAAGACATGATATTTCAGCGATTATTAACTCCTAATGAAATCACAACCGTAGCACATTCACTTCATATGTGTTGGTGTTGACGTAGCTAGGGTGTCGCAATCGTTGATTTCTATATCTTTTCGCCCTATCTTAATTGTACAATTCTTTGGCACGTTTTTATATGCTTGATCGCCATACTTTCCGACGTTCTCGTGCCCTGGCCGGACGAAACGTTGAGTTATAGAAAAGGTATTGATAATCATTGGTTGCACACACCCTAACGAAATCAAACCCAACACATACTCCCCATATTTGTACCTCTCCAAGTCACCGTAAATATCGTAGGATTTTCATTTCTTATTCCATACTCTTGATCATATATCTTTGTGTTCGATAGGTGGTTGATTAACATCGTATTATTACTCTTTTCAGATTGACGATCGTAGTTTTGCAGGTCAGTTGTCCCGCGGATTCGATACCTGGACTCACCAGGATATTACTTGCACGATCTCCTGCGCTTGGGAGTAGTTCTTACATCATTTGAGATGAGACAAGTTTTTGGTTTTTGAAAGAAAATCCTAAGGTCTCATACACACCCCGCCTTCAAAATATAGCTTGTCGTCCCTCACATCAACTCTGATATCGCCCCCCCAATAGTCCCATCCGGGGAGATTTGATCCATCACAAAGCTAGCAAACAATTGTTCGACGGGTACTCGATATTAATAGCAAAAGCTCCGGTAGCGTGGACCTCATCAATAAGTTCCTTAAGGAGCTCCGCAAAGGATTCATCATCTCCCTGGCCAGACTCAGTCATTGGAATTGCATCCCCCATTTTACCTGTTAAGATCTTGTGGAAAATTTCAGGAGAGCGTGCAAAATAGGGCTATAAACAGAGTTAGAAAAGAATGAAGAAATAAATAAAGAAATTGAAAAATAACTGGGTGATCCAAATTGAACTCCGTCAAAAACATCTCCCCGGCAACGGCGCCAAAAACTTGATCGGCCGCCCCGAACACACACCCGGGGCGGGACGACTCGCTAGTCTTACCGCAAGCGCACGGTGTAGCGGCGAGCGGGTATCGAACACGAGGAGGGCAAATGACGGTGTCTTCTTCAATTCACCTGGCTATAAGAACAGTCGAGAAATGTTCACAGTAAAGCGGTCACAGTCGTTCAATTGTATAAAAGGAATATCAAATTAATAAAGACGCTAGGGGTAGGGAATCCCCGCTACAAACCGTATCTTGTCATTGTGATTCGTAGGTTTCACAATTGCTAGGCTTGCAATTCAGGTGAACTAGTTGCAACTAAATGTAGAACCAAGCTCACGCTCTCGCGCTATTGCCGGTCTATAGCAAACCTAGGGTAGGGTCCAATCTCTTGCAAACCCTAACCTAGGCAAGCTAGCGTGAAGAAAAACATCATCGTTCAATCGTATCTCGAGCCCACTCTCGTGCAAACTCGAGCTACGACCTAGGTTGGGATAGTTCCTACCCGTCCAATCTCTTGCAAACGGGTGTTGGTATAGAATTGCAATCGAAAACCCTAGTTTCGGTCCAATCTCTTGCAAACCGATTCCGGATAAATCCAATTGTAACCCAATTCGAATTTCTAGAGCTTCCTATCGAGTTGGGATCCAATCTCTTGCAAATCCCAATCGGTATGAATCCCTAGCTATTCGTATTAAATCAATCCCAAACTAACCCTAATCAATCCTAGCAATAATTTCACCAATTCATCACAAATTAGAAATAGGGTTCGTAGGGTTCATCCCTACGCCCTAAGACGATAGAACTACTCACAATTCATAATGCAATTCAATGGAAATTCACAAATAAAATCAATAGAATTCATTGCAATATTCAATATATCAATAAAAATGAGGTTTTTGATAGAGAGAGAGAGAGAGACAAACCAATGAAGATTCAATAGCATCCAACAAAATAACACTTTTCTCTCTTCCAAAAGAACTAAATCTAATCTCCTAAAAAGTAATCTAAAAAGGCTGCAAAAAAGTTCTGAAAAAGCCCCCTAAACTAGGTTAAAAACTGGGGTTAAATACCCCCCAAAATCGCCCAAAAAACTGTGACGAAAATGCCCCTGCGCAGCCTCAAAATCGCAATTTACGCTACAGGCAGCGCGGCTCACTCGGCCGAGTGACAAACCCTGACAAATTCTAGTAACTTCGGACTTTTGGGGGTCGGCTCCTCGGGAGTCACTCGGCTGAGTGACTTTCTTTTCTTCGGCCGAGTGGACTTCTTCACTCGGCCGAGTCGGAACTCGGGAGTTGACTGACAGATTACAGTAAGTCTGGACTTTTCGTTGTCATCGTCTTGATGCCACTCAGGCGAGTGGTGTCTCCGTGGTTCGGCCGAGTGGACTGGTGACGGTCGGCCGAGTGCACGCTAATACTCTATCTTCTACGTGTCAGATCTGGTCGGCCGAGCGGGCTTTCGATGGTCGGCCGAGTGACTCCTTCACTCGGCCGAGTGACATGCTGAAAATGCCCAATCTTCGTATTTTTGCTCCCTCGTCGCTCCTACGACGTTCTTTCTTCTTCCACTTCTCTCCAATAGCAAAATTCCCCTTGAAGGAGTCACGGGTGACACTCCAGAGTGGGTGTATCTCAGAATCACTCCAAATCGCTCGAAATCTCCTGAAATTCGACAAAAACAAGAAATCGTGAAAAGCATCGCAATATTGCCGAAAAATCGTGAAAAGCGCGATTCAAGCGATCAAAATGGCATGCAAACATGCAGAAAAAGGTGTAAAATATGGAGTGATCAGTAGCCCTCCCAGCAAATGGAACGACTCGAACCGGCCGTAAGGCTGGGGGCCACTCCCCCAGCGGGCCGGTGAACTGACCGACCGTGAGGCCAGGGGCAGCTCTCCTGGCAGGCCGGTCGAAAGGACAACCTCAGAGGTCGATCTCATCGACTAGTCGCAAGACATGGGGTCGCACCCCAGGCCGACTAGCCAACCGACCTGGGGGCAACTCCCCCGATACGCCGGCATGCCAACCGAGCCGGGGGCAACTCCCTCGGCCCGTCGGCACGCCAACCGAGTCTGGGGCAACCACCCCGGCACGCCGGCGGACCAATCGGACTGCGCATTCGGGGGATAACATCCCCGGCCAGCCAACCGAGCCGGGGGGAAACACCCCCGACAGGAGCACCGACTCTTCTCCGTCAGAGCTCAAAAGAAGGACCCACCCCAAGGGAGGAGGTGAACAATAGCAAGCAAGAAAAGGACACTTTATTTTCGGGAAAAATACAAGGGGCTACACCAAAAGCCCTGGTCCTGAAAAACTTAAAGACCAGGCTAGGGATCTAAACACTCCCTCACTCATCTCCTCGGGGGGCCCTCGAGACCATCAATTGGAGAAGCGTCGGGCCGCTCCGGAATCTCTTCCTCTTCATCGGAGTACACTTGAAGCTCCTCGAGGTTGATCTCCGCGAGCGGGAACCTCTTTCTAACCTCGGCCTGGCAGCAGGCGAATCCCTTCTCGAACGTCGAGGACATGGCCTTAGAGGCAAAGGAAAGGGCATATTCCGTCACGGCGTCCTGAGCAACCTTAGCAAGGTCCACGTCCTCCAGCTCACGAATCCGACCCTCGAGAATGGCCACCTGTCATTGGTGATTGAATCGGTCCATCTCGATCTCTTTCGATCTCACGTCAAGCTGGGATAGGAGGGCCCTCTCTCGCCCTTCCGCCGCCTCCAGTAGGATATTGAGTTCCTGGGCGTCAGCGGTGATGAAAGGGGCCGGATCGGCACCGGCCTCAGCAGCTGCACCAGTGGCCGCTGTGAGCGCGACAAATCGGTCCTCGGCCTGGGACTTCTCAACCAGAGCTAAGGCTTTGTCCTGGTCCAACTTCTCCAGGGCAGAGGAAAGATCAGTCACGCGAGACTCCAGGGACTTCACGAGCGCCTTGGACAATTGATCAGCCTCCTCCTCGCCTTCCCGGACCCCGGGAACCAGCGCCGCGTCCGCCTTAGCCTTGGAGAGAGCCACAAATTGGCGGCTCATCGAAAGCCCAACAGAGGATAGCTACACCGAAGGGGCGGGAGTAAGTTAAAGATTGCAGCAAAAGATAAGGTTAGGGAAGAAGCCTCACCTGTTGGCCGGTCTGGACCACGAAAGCGGCCAGACGGTCGCCTCTGACTTCGTCCAAAGCGGCTCGGTCTGAGGGAAGGATGCAGTTCTCAGCCACCCGTGCCGCCACACTGCAGCCGGAAAAGACCGACTCACCTGTAGGGAAATATGCCCTCAGATCATTTGTATTTGATGCAAATGATAATTTAAGCCAAGATAGGGACTAAATTGCATATGATGCAAAAGAGATTAAATGTGTTTTAAATAGTTTAAGAAAATATTTAATTATATAAACGTAAAGAAAAGCTCACGGGTAAGACGGGAATGTCCCGGTCTACGCCCAGGTTCGAACGGCGTCCAAATCGGACGTCAAATGCTCAAGTTATGCCCAAAAGAGTTCTACGGATCAGTCCAAGCTGACCCAGGCCAGACTGGGTCTGGCCTGGACGCCTGACTGGACCCAAAATCAGCCCAGGCTGACCGGGCCTGAGCGCCCGGGCCTGGGCGCCCGGCCCAAGCCAGGGCCTGGGCCCGCCCAGGCGCCCTGGGCACCTGGGCCAGGCGCCCAGAAGCCTGGGCGCGCCAGTCTGGGCGCGCCCAGACCAGGTTCTGAACCTGGTCTGGGCTTGCCCAGCTGGCCTGGTGGGCCCCGCAGAATAGGTTTTCAGAAACCTAAGTTGGGCAGTTTTTTGACGGCTCAGTTTTTGCGAAAAACTAGCCATGAGCTGAACTTTGAGCGGTCAATTGGAGGGTCAAATGAACTCCGATTGACGAACGGTTTTTTTCTATGCGTTCACCGTTGAACACCCTTCGAATTGATAGGTTGTATCAATCCTGAAGTTCAACGGTGAGTGCGTTAAAATTCACGGAAGTTTGCACTTTATGAAGTGCAAACTAACTTGATTTTAATTAACTCATATTAATAGTCCCACATCGGATTTTGAGAAAAGGGGAGAGTCCGCCGCCTATATAAATAGGGGTCTGCTCTCCTCCTCAAAACTCGTCCCAAGCTCTAGATCTGAGCGGCTCTCAAAAATGTTGGAGCACGCTCGGATCTAGGCTTAAATTAATATTTCTCCCCTCCCTATAAATTTCTGCCTTACTCCTGAGGGCTCTAGCAAAGCCGCAAAGGAGTTCGGATTCAGATCCGAAATATAGGCGGAGGTTTCACTCGCGTGAAACTTTCTGGAGCAAGTGGTTGGCTCGGCGACCAGAAGTTCCTGGGATCGGCGCAAGCAGTTGCTGGGATCGGAGCGGCTTATGCGGGAAGGGCAAATTGATTGCCTTCGGTAACACTTTTGCTGCAAGGCAAGAGTTACGGGTATGTTGAGTTTTCTCAACCTTAGTTTTTAATTAATGTGCATTAATTTAATTGCAGTAGCTAAAGTAGTTAATTAGATAGTGGTATCCTTAGGGGTAGGTCTGGACCCAATCCCGGGATAGTAGCATTTTCTTGGCTTGTGTTTTATGCCGATAGGGCTAGTTTATATAAAATGTTTATATAATTTTTCCTCTTCATTTTTCCGCTTCCGCTGCGTTAATTTTTGTGCAAGGTTGTCCGGCCTTCGCTCTCAAGTAGGGCGAATGACGGACAACGCACTAGTCGAGAGGGAGCCCTTGGATCAGATAAAACCCATCATTGGTATCAGAGCCAGGCTACATAGACAATCTAAATACTGCTTTTATGAAATGCATGTTATTAAAACTTGTAGTTAGTCTTGAACTAACTATATGTTGGTTTTCAAATTTTTCGAAAATTGTTTTGAAAACCAAGATTAGATCTTTTTTTAATTATGTGATACTTAATGTCTTTATGTTTCTTTTTGCTTTTATTTGATAATTGCTAAAAGAAAGACTTGTAGGGTTAGCCATTAAAATTCATTTAAATCTTTAATCTGATTAAATTTAAATGACTAGCTATGGCTATGTTTTAAAATGTTGTTCACAATATTTTAAATAATGCATCCTAATGAATGATTAGGATTGTCCCTTGTGTGTTGAAACAATTCTGATGTGATTTATTAAAATCCTATAGTTGATAGGTTTCTAATAAAAGTTATGAAACACATCCTAATAATTTTGAATTATAGGTTATGACTAGTTGATAGGATTAACTAGTTAAATAAATCATAACAACCAGATTAAATCAATATAACACCTTTTATCATTAGCACTTTCAATGGAGAATGGTGTGGGTAGGTAGTTAGGGAAGGTGTTGTGGATCGACTCAGCTTTGCTGGGCGCAAGTGATCCTGCCCGGCCCTAACCCTGGTCATGCCCGCTTGTACCGCAAAGTTGCTGATAATAAAATGTGTTAGCTTTGGTTATATCTAGTCAATGCGTTATAAATCTTGTTAAAGATTAATTCGTATCCCTCCTTGATTTTGGAGCTTTGTAACTCAAAGAAAACATTTATAGTTGTTGAGTCTCCTCAAGCTATGACATGTTTTTCTTTAAGGAACAAACTCCAACATACATGTGATGTAGTCTGGACTTGACCCGAATCGATGCGTCGGGTCTCCTCGAGCATCGATCTAAGTCAAATCTGAACACGAAATCAATGGTCTGACTAGACCAGTCATTATGATTAGTTGAGTCTCCTCAAGATCATAAGTAACTGTGGGTAAGAATCGATAGGGAGTCACATGTGATGTGATTGACTAAGAGTTAGTCTACCAATCATGGAACCAATCAACTTGTTGAGTCTCCTCAAGGTTGTGAGGTTCATGATGATTGGGTCCCTCTTTCACTATATTTTAAGATATTAAAATTCGTTCATATCCGAGAATGATCGTAAAATAGTGGGAGACCATAGTTAATTAAAAACCATATTAACTATATTATTTTATCATGAATTACACTAAATTCATTCTATGTCTTTTACAGCATGAAAACGAATATGAATCTTATCCTGAATAATAAATTGACTGGTTTAAATATTGATTGCTTAGAAAACTTTGGGCTTAACGGAGAGAAGAAAGGACATATTGATGTCTCGACTTCTAAGGTATTAGTTATACAGAGTATAGTCCTTTCTGTAACTTCTAACGCATGGGTATTGGATACTGGTGCGGGTACTCACATTTGTAATTCGTTACAAGGTATGAGCAAATTTAGAAACTTAAGAAAGGACGAAATAGTTCTTCAAGTTGGTAATGGAGCTAATGTAGCTGCTAAAGCCGTAGGAGACCTAAAGCACACCTTGGCAAACGGTGCCACATTGTTTTTGAAACAATGTTATTATATACCAAATTTTCTATGCAACGTTATTTCCATTTCGGCTTTGGCCAAAGACGGATATAAATTTACCATTAATGAATCTGTTATGAACATTTTCTTTAATGATAAATTGCTGGGATTTGGAACAATGAATAATGGTGTATACACTCTGTCTAATGACGTTGTGTTAAGTGTTAACACACGAAAACGTAAGGAATCTAGTTTTAATGAAACTTTCCTTTGGCACTGTAGACTAGGCCATATCGGAGAGAAAAGACTTAGCAAGTTGCATAAAGAGGGGTCTCTTGACCTCTCGAATTATGAGTCGTACGATACTTGCGAGTCTTGTCTCAAAGGTAAAATGGCTAAAACTCCCTTTACGGGTAAAGGGGAAAGAGTTAGTGAACTCTTGGGTCTAGTACATTCTGATGTATGTGGACTAATGTCTACTTTAGCAAAAGGAGGATATTCATACTTTGTTACTTTTACTGATGATCACTCTAGGTTCGGACATGTGTTGTTGATGAAGCACAAGTCTGATACATTTGAGCGATTCAAAGAGTATCGTAACGAAGTTGAAAAACAGACGGGCAAAAGTATTAAAATTCTTTGATCTGATCGAGGAGGAGAATACTTGAGCCATGAATTCCTTGCGCATTTAAAAGAGAATGGGATTCTCTCTCAGATCACTCCTCCTTACACAGCTCAACATAATGGTGTGTCAGAGAGAAGGAATCGTACCTTGTTAGACATGATTCGATCAATGATGAGTGACTCTGGGTTACCTATCTCCCTTTGGGGCTATGCCCTAGAAACTGCTACCCATATCCTTAATAGAGTTCCATCTAGATCCGTGCCAATGACACCATATGAGATATGGAACAGGAAGAAACCAAACCTTAAGCATATTAAGGTATGGGGTTGTCCTGCGTATGTCAAGAAGCTTAATCCAGATAAACTGGAGGATAGGTCTGTTATGTGTAGGTTCATTGGGTATCCTAGTCACTCGACGGGACACATTTTCTATCACCAGGAACAACAAAAGATTGTTGTGTCCAAACACGCCACCTTTCTTGAAAAGGAATTCATTGTGAAGGAGTCTAATGGCGAGGTAATAGTACTGGACGAAAGTCTAGAGACTGAATCAACACATGAACAGATCGCGGAACCAGTGGGAGAGGCAGAGCCTAATGCTCCGGAAGCAATTATTAGGAAGTCAAATAGGATTCCTCGAGCTCCAGAAAGATACTACGGATTTCTCATAGATGGAGGAGTTGAGGATAGCATCTTAGTTGAAGATGATCATATTAGCTTCCAAGAAGCAATTCAGAGTAGAGACTCTAAGAAATTGCTGGATGCAATGAAATCTGAGATGGATTCCATGCACATTAATAAAGTTTAGACTTTAGAGAATGTGCCCAAGGGAAGTGTTCCTATTGGCTGCAAATGGATCTTCAAAAGGAAGATCGGTGCAGATGGAAAAATAGAAACGTACAAGGCTAGACTTGTTGCGAAAGGTTATCGTCAGATTCTAGGTGTAGATTATGACGAAACTTTCTCACCCGTAGCCATGCACAAATCCATCCGGATTGTACTCGCTATTGCTGCCTATCATAACTACGAAATCTGGCAGATGGATGTAAAAACTGCATTTCTAAATGGTGATTTAGAAGAGCATATTTACATGTCTCAGCCGGAAGGTTTCGAAGTCAGTGGGAGCAAAGGGAAAGCGTGTAGACTGCATAGATCCATTTATGGATTGAAGCAGGCATCCAGGAGCTGGAACATCCGATTTGATAATACGGTCAAAGAGTTTGATTTTATTAAAAATGAAGATGAGCCATGCGTTTATAAGAAAACCAGTGGAAACAATTTAGTCATCCTCATACTTTATGTTGATGACATTCTCTTAATAGGTAACAACATACCGATGTTAAAGTCTGTTAAGGATTGGTTATCAACTAACTTCTCCATGAAAGATTTGGGAGAAGCATCCTACATACTAGGTGTGAAGATCTATAGAGATATATCTAAAAGGATTCTAGGACTCTCCCAATCTAGGTACATTGATACTGTGTTAAAACGGTTTAACATGGAAAACAGTAAAGGTGGGTTTATACCCGCAAATCACGGAATAAGTCTTTCCAAGAAGATGTCTCCAAAGACTGACTTGGAAAGAGAACGCATGAGCAATATTCCATATGCTTCGGCAGTTGGATCGATCATGTATTCCATGATATGTACCAGACCTGATGTCGCTTTTGCACTAGGTGCAGTAAGTCGATATCAGTCTAACTATGGAGAAGAACACTGTAAAGCAGTCAAGACGATTCTCAAGTACTTGCGAAGAACAAGAGATCTAGTTTTGATTTATGGAAGTGAAGAACTCAAAATTGAGGGCTTCACGGATTCCAGCTTTCAGAGTGACGTGGATGACAGCAAGTCAATTTCAGGATACATTTTCACTCTCAACGGATGTGCAGTGAGCTGGAGGAGTTCAAAGCAAGACACCGTTGCTGATTCAACTATGGAGGCCAAATATATAGCGGCCAATGATGCAGCAAAGGAAGCTGTCTGGATTAGGAAATTTGTGAGCCAGCTAGGAGTGGTGCCTACTGTTATAGATCCAATACCGTTGTATTGTGATAACAATGCCATATTGAGCTTGGTCAAAGAACCCAGATTCCACAAGAGATCCAGACACATTCTTCGAAAATATCATTTGATACGTGATATTGAGAAGATGAAGGACATAGAAATCCTCAGAGTCTCGTCTGAAGAGAATTTAGCTGATCCATTTACAAAGGCCCTTGCACGTGATCGTTTGGAGAAACTAATGTGTAAAAGCGGTATGAAATACCATAAAGAGTGGGCCTTGTAGTGAGTGGTAGATGTTTTGAGAGTTGTATGCCTATGAGGCACATTGTCCTGAAAAACATCTTATTCATGAATAAAATAAATTTATTGGTATCACAATATCTTTGTGCATTCGTGTCATCTTATATACTTAGATAATTTCCTTAGACTTATAGCAAGGTATACACTTATCTTGATGCCGATCACGATTATGAGAAAGTGTTTTTACCGATTGGAGCTTAAAGTCTTAAACTGGTTCGTGGTCATTGATATGTCGAGAAAAGGATATCGACACATCGATAAGACCATTGTGTCTTTGTATTCACTATGGATTAGTAACGATGGACTCGTAATCGTTTGACTTGGTGAAGTCAGAAACAAGACGCAGGTGCTCATTAGAGAATGAGTTCACTGAACGACTCATAAAAGATTATCATTTGGTTAAACTTAATTTAAAATGTCAATGATAACTTTTTGTGATGATAGGCAAGCTGGTCCTATGACTTGAAGACATTGAACAAACCTGCATGTGAATGGTGTCACTTAGATCATTTTCCTAGCTTCAAGACTTTACTTGTCGAAAGGATTTTGGTTGGGTGGCATTTGAAGCGTGTGAGGGGAGTTGTGTCTAAGAAAGGATTCGTCTCTCTCATTAAGGAGAGTTAGTGTTGTATGTGTTGGTTCAGTGCTTTAGTGAAAATCTTTGATCAAAGTATGTTGAAAGAAGTTCAACATGTATTTAACTAAAGACCGGTGTAACTGACCGGTTTCAAGTTGGTGGGGTTGACATGTTACCATACCCTAAACTTGAATAAACAACATAGTCTTGACGAAAGGATTAAAACTGCGGTATTCATCACGGATACAGTCTTGGTAGTCCTGACGATGTTGTCAATGGGTGAAACCACATAATTATGATGCCGAAACAGGGACGGCAACTACTGCTCGTGGTCACTACCGTCTAGGGTCTCGAACCCAAACCTGTAGTAGGGTCAGGCTGTAGGGTCTCACACAGAGTGCGATCTTCGTCTAGTAATAGGTAGAAATTAGTTAGGGAGAATAATTTGCATTTGATGCAAGGGACAAAGTATTGCAAAAGATGTTTGCAATAGTCTCCAGCATTCGGGATAAATGATCCTGAGTGCAAGTGGGAGATGTAGGGAAATATGCCCTAAGATCATTTGTATTTGATGCAAATGATAATTTAAGCCAAGATAGGGACTAAATTGCATATGATGCAAAAGAGATTAAATGTGTTTTAAATAGTTTAAGACAATATTTAATTATATAAACGTAAGGAAAAGCTCACGGGTAAGACGGGAATGTCCCGGTCTACGCCCAGGTTTGAACGGCGTCCAAATCGGACGTCAAATGCTCAAGTTATGCCCAAAAGAGTTCTACGGATCAGTCCAAGCTGACCCAGGCCAGACTGGGTCTGGCCTGGACGCCTGACTGGACCCAGAATCAGCCCAGGCTGACCGGGCCTGAGCGCCCTGGCCTGGGCCTGGGCCCGCCCAGGTGCCCAGTCTGGGCGCGCCAGTCTGGGCGCGCCCAGACCAGGTTCTGAACCTGGTCTGGGCTTGCCCAACTGGCCTGGTGGGCCCCGCAGAATAGGTTTCAGAAACCTAAGTTGGGCAGTTTTTTGACGGCTCAGTTTTTGCGAAAAACTAGCAATGAGCTGAACTTTGAGCGGTCAATTGGAGGGTCAAATGAACTCCGATTGACGAACGGTTTTTTCCTATGCGTTCACCGTTGAACACCCTTCGAATTGATAGATTGTATCAATCCTGAAGTTCAACGGTGAGTGAGTTAAAATTCACAGAAGTTTGCACTTTGTGAAGTGCAAACTAACTTGATTTTAATTAACTCATATTAATAGTCCCACATCGGATTTTGAGAAAAGGGGAGAGTCCGCCGCCTATATAAATAGGGGTCTGCTCTCCTCCTCAAAACTCGTCCCAAGCTCTAGATCTGAGCGGCTCTCAAAAATGTTGGAGCACGCTCGGATATAGGCTTAAATTAATATTTCTCCCCTCCCTATAAATTTTTGTCTTACTCCTGAGGGCTCTAGCAAAGCCGCAAAGGAGTTCGGATTCAGATCCGAAATATAGGCGGAGGTTTCACTCGCGTGAAACTTTCTGGAGCAAGTGGTTGGCTCGGCGACCAGAAGTTGCTGGGATCGGCGCAAGTAGTTGCTGGGATCGGAGCGGCTTATGCGGGAAGGGCAATTGATTGCCTTCGGTAACACTTTTGCTGCAAGGCAAGAGTTACGGGTATGTTGAGTTTTCTCAACCTTAATTTTTAATTAATGTGCATTAATTTAATTGCAGTAGCTAAAGTAGTTAATTAGATAGCAGTATCCTTAGGGGTTGGTCTGGACCCAATCCCGGGATAGTAGCATTTTCTTGGCTTGGGTTTTATGCCGATAGGGCTAGTTTATATAAAATGTTTATATAATTTTTCCTCTTCATTTTTCCGCTTCCGCTGCGTTAATTTTTGTGCAAGGTTGTCCGGCCTTCGCTCTCAAGTAGGACGAATGACGGACAACGCACTAGTCGAGAGGGAGCCCTTGGATCAGATAAAACCCATCATCACCCGCTCCCACTGGGAAGCAGGGACAGAGAAGATCCTCCTCCCCCTGAGGTAAATCGGTGGGGGCGGAGCGGAACGCACCTAGATACCGCTCATATATGTCAAGAAGAGGGCCCGGCTGCGGAGACGAGGGGCCAGCCCATGGCCAAACCGCCTCGGCCGAGGATGACGGAGCCCGGCTTTCGGGCAACGAAATGCTAACCTCCCCGGCGAGAACGCGGACCTTCTCCGAGACGCCCTGCCGGGAGGAAGAGGGAACCCTCCTCTTCGGCTTCTCGGCACCAGCCGCCGGGCGGTCAACATGTTGTTTCTTTCGGACCACCAACACATGATCCCCTCTCCGAGAGGGGGGTCCAGGATCCCGACTTGAGGAGGAAGGGCAGAAGAACTGGCGGGAAACCCACCTGCGCAGGGGGGAAAGTGGGAGTCATCATCAACCAACCCTATTGGCCACAGAACAGTGGCCACAGAGCAGTATCCTCGGGGCGATGAGGAACGGCTGAACTCACCAGCAGGCCACGTGGTCTTCCGCAGATTGAGGTCGAAAAAGAGAACGGTGACTCTCCGATCGCCCGGCGGGACCGCCAACAGGGCCTCCACGGTCTCAAGTTCGGCCGCGGTCGGGTCACCCAGCTCCAGTGCCAGCGTCACGTCGGCGCTCCAGTGGGTTGGGAAATCCATATCCGATGGGCCGACGACAAAGAGATACTCCTCTTTCCAGAGCTTGACAGAGCTCGGCAGCCCCAGTACCAGGCTCTTTGAGGGCCGAGCGCTAATGTAAATCCAGGCCCCCGACTGATGGCGGCTCAGACGATAAAATTGGGAGAAGAGTCGGAGGGAGGGGATCACCCCCTTCTGAAGGCAGAGCACAACGAACCCGATGATGAGCCCGATCGCGTTGGGACAGCACTGGCATAGGGCCACACGATGAGAACGCAGAAACTCAACGATGAAAGGATGGAGGGGGAACCGAAGCCCGAATCGGAAGCACACCTCATACACCCCGACCGCCTTCGGACCCGGAAAGCAGATCCGCTCGTCAGGCTCAGGGGCCCGGATGGAGTATGGGGGTAGAAGGTAGCGGGCACGCAAATCTCCGGCGGAGGTGGCACAGAAGGAAGAAGAACATCCCAGAACCTCTGGGGCACCCCCGAGGGGTCACCCCCCTGACCACCGACCGCGAGCCAGGGCTATCAGGCGAGTCGAGGCGGACTGCATCCTCTGGATGACCCGAACCGGGGGCAGGGGAAGACGACATGACGCAGAGCTAGAGCAGGGTTAGAAAAAGGAGATGCTGAAAGAAAATCTGGGCGTTCAACCAACGGATGTCGGCGCTCCTTTCTTGGTGCCCTTTGAATGACCCTGCGCACGGTGGAGATGAACGCAAGGGGCACGTGGCGACATCAAGACGGCGGCGATGCTTCGAAAACTACAAAGACGGAAGTTCAAACGGAACTGTAATAATGGCATCCATTTAATGGCGGAGCCTCGACTGACGCACCCATCGGATCATGTAAGAGTCACATCAACCAAGCCGAATCGACAAAAGCGGAACGGCCCGGGCGATGGGGGAAATTGTTACGACTAATTTGGGCTAGCCCGAATTACAACGGCCCATGGCCCAGCCTCAAATAGGACGCCCACTAGGGAAGCCGGGTCCGCCCAGAAGGGCCCACGGACGAGGCTGAAGGCCCAGCCACTCCACCCTTGGGGGCACCCGACTAGCCCCTATTCTGCCGGATTGCCCCTCAGAATCCGCTACCCCTTAATGGCCATTAACACACCCGTTAATGGGCCACCCCTCCACTACGCGCGAGTGGGAGGAGGCGGAGGCGGATCGCGGGGACGTGAAAGGAGGCGGGACGTGGGACAATCAAGAGGGACCCTATAAGGGGAAGGCCAAGGCGACAGAGAAGTGGATCGAGACTCAGGTAATGAACAGAGAGGTACTCCATCAACGACCTAGGCATTCGCCATCTCAATTCCTCCCTCCCCCAAACTCGCGCCGTCTGGGTTGTTGTTCCGGCTTCCTTACGAGCCGGATCCGCCCCGCCGAGTACCCTTTCAGACCTTGATCTGACTTAGGCATCGGAGGGGATTTGGCCGGAACCTAGGTCCGGCCTCCCTGACGAGTTTCCTCGTCTGTCCAGGAAGAAACCGTCCGAGGCGCCGAGGCCACCCCTCAGCGTCGAGCGGCCGCCCCCCATAGTCATCAGGTGGACGACTGCTCGAGAACCAACCATCTAGCAAGGCGCCGAGGCTACCCCTCGACGCGGATCCGGCCGAGGCCGAGCGCGATCCAGCTGGGGCCGAGCGCGATCCAACGAGCCGAGGCTTCCCCTCAGCTCCCTGAAGGCAGAGGATCGATGCAACCTGGGGACTCCCCCGTCTGTGCCCGACCCCGCTTCCACCCAGCCGAGAGCACGCGGGCTCGGCGATCTCAAGGGACCCCCAAGTCGGCCCCTTGACCACGTTGACCACGCAGCCGACGGTCAACGAGCAGCGGTGAGAAAACACCCGTAAACAATATTCATCATTACTCTACCACTACTGTCAATCTTATACACCAGAGTTCTTCAGACAATGCAATGAAGTCTACTGCAGATTATTCTCGCATCCATTGTCTTGTTTATTTGCCAACACAACTTGAAACAATGCATGTTAGGTACATTTAGCTAGCGGTGTACTAGCCGGATCATCCTAGTAGGTGATTTTTTTGTACAGATTGAATCCAAAACAATTAAAATTACCATTGCATAAAAATCTGCAATGTTCAAAAACATTGTTCAATCATTCACAAGCTGTGACTCAAAAGAAGCAGTGCATTTTTTGATGAATCATTGTTCTTATAACTCAAAAAGTAATCAAGAAGGAAATGAGAACAATCAGACACCCGGCACCCATTTTTTAGTCACAACTCGTATCAACATAAATAAATAAGCTACAAATGTGTCAGTGATAGATTCAGCTATCAAATGGCATTTAATGAATACAACAGATCATTTGTGAATTATTCATGCAATTGGTCATGAGAAACTAGAAGGTCCATCCTTCTAATAATGAAAGAAATTCTCAAGTAAATAAGAAATCATCGAAACACCCAACCACAAGCTAGGAAAAACAGAAACACCCCATTAAAATAATTCAGAATCTCAATGCCTCCATGGAAACAAACACTAAGAACATCTTTTACCTCACGGAAAAGCATCTGCCATAAAATTTGAATGCTTAATTTATCATGAAGGTAGGCAAATAAAGTGAAAACAACACTCTAACCTAACAAAGAAAATAGAAGATAAAAAATTTACAAAAATTATTTTCTTTATTTTCAATTTCAACTGAGTTTGATATAACCAGGTGAACCAATACACTGCAGAATAACAACATAAAAAGTCAGCCATTGGCCACTTACTCGCATTTCTCAAACATCATATATCAACCCAGTTTAAAGTCAAACATTCTCAAATCCTATCGCCTCCATTATTCTTACATTAGACATAGTTCTAGACTTCGAACAGCAAAAATATGAGTGAAAAAAACCTGAACTATATGACACTCAAGGAACATAAAGAAGAAGCATGGTTTAAAGATTCCGAAAACACAAGAAAAAATAGATTTATTTCAGTGATACATATGAAGGATTATGAGTCATATATATGCATAAAAGTTCAAAACTATAAATTGATACCACATAAAAATCATGGTGAATCTCCACAAACTAAAACTATGAACTATGAGTAATCCTTATAGAGAGAGACATGAACTATTATTATTCTTCATGTTGTTTCGAGATCAATGAACATGCTTATTTTGACTCAATCAGGAATTGACATGGGCACATTTCTATAAACAAACCACCATACCAGTTATCCATATGGGTATCCCATAACATGATAGAGATTGTTCATCTTTCGGTTAGGAAAAGAAAAATACGAAGAAAATGGTTCTTATTTTAAAGTTGATGACAGACTAAAAACCATAGTAAAATATTTGTGAACTATTGGTATTCCCATATAGCAGATCTAATTATTTTCAAATTGTAGGAAAAGTACGGAGAATACCGTGACTATATGAGGATGAACAGAGAAACAAAATACTTATCGGATGTAAGTGGAAGCGTTGTGGCGTGGGATGACTACTGCCTTGAAAACAATTACAGCCCGACCTCGGTGGTAATCGGAATTGTCGGTTGCTCCCCAAGGTTAACACAGCAGCCGCTGAACGCGTCCACTTACGGCCAGAGGCTTTGGAGATTGCACAACAGTACCCAGGAGTGGGAGATCAAGAGAGGAAAAAATACATCGTCTTCCTATCAGGAATGAGGCCATGTAAATTTATATGAGGTAACAAAAACTGTTACAGAATTTCAAAGGGTCGCGTAATAAAGAGCTGCAATGAATGGAATGCAAAACGTCTTCATTAACACGTAATAAACAACAGATTTAATGGATGCAATAAACATGGAAAGTTAATGGCGCAATCAAAGCCAATTAACGCAATGAGTCTGCATGGGGCCAAAAAAGGAAAGTCGCGCCATCCAAAAAAGGGAATGTGCACGCACAACGCAACGCATCGCGGCGAGGCGAGGCGAGCGCGTGTGTGGTGGTTGTGTGCGTCCTCGCCCGTTCACAAAAGAGTCGTAACCCTTAGGGCACACCCCAAGTCTCTGCAACTCCCTTAATAAACTCCTCCAAGGCATATTGTCCAAGCAATGTGGGACAAAAAAACAAAAGGAAAAATAAGAGTGAACAAATGGCTAAAAGAGCCATTAATTCCCACGGGTACGGGGATATTCTGTGGACGTTTATCACCCAAGCAAATTTCGGTGTGCCCAGTCTCTCTCTCTCTCTCAACGTTCACACGGGGATTTCTGTTGACTTTTGGACTCATTCACACTTGTGTTGACTTCCAGACTGTTGACTGACACAGTTCCGCGTGGCCCACAAATAATAGTGTGCTGCTAGTGTGATATCCATTTCTGGCCACAAGAAGAAGATGATGGTGAAGAAGAAGAAGAGGGGAAGCTCAAAAGGGTTGATTGCGTCAAGGTCAAGAGTCTTCCCCTCACTTCCTATTCCGCACATGTGCTTTCTTTGATGGCAACACTTCCCATCTTTCTTTCCCTAACATCTGGGGAGTTGCTGCACGTACAGGCCTAATTGCTCCACCCACGGACTCCCGTTCAAATTACTTCCTTTCGTAACCCCGCCCACACACCTGTTAAGAAAAGCATTATTCATTAGCATTTTCCCTTTTGCTGACTAGGATGAGAGATGTTAGGGTTAACTGATCTGATCGAGTGATGATTATATTAATGCAGACCCAGTGTTTTGTGTTTGACAAAATACAACTTGAAAGGGAATTAAGAAAATGACGGGAGATATATTAATGGAGTTGGATGTGAGTGCATTTTCAAAGAGGTGGCCATCAAAGGGGAAGTACGTAGCAGCGCAAGGGAGGAGGGCGGTTCACTTGGTCAGTGGTCAGGAGTAAACAAGCGCGTGGTGGGCTAACGTGCGCAGAGCAATCTAGCTAGGCTGTCGTTATTAGATTTTCCACGTTCAAATATTAGACATTACCCGTGCACTTGGTGCACGGAGCAAAAATAACTTCCTACAAACATGGCAGCGGTTCACGCGCGACATCGGGAAGGAGCGAAAAACGTGGATGTTATATTTTCCACTTTCAAATATTGAATAATAATTATAAGAGTTGCTGTCAAATTTCCAAGGAAAGGCCGCGGCTTCACTGGAGAAGAACCTGCTTTTTGGAGGTTGTTGGTATTGCACCTGTGTAATGATGGCTAATACTTGCATCCAAGATTTAATTAAAAGGTGTTGTAAACGGATATTTACGAGTATTTTTATTAGGATTACGTCTTATCCATAGGATAAGATCGTATCTATTATATCATATCCGTGTACGCTCTTCCATCCACTATAAATAAAAAGCCGAGGACTCCTCTCCAGATTGATGATTCACAACACGTTATTAGTACGCGCCTCTAAATAAATTTCCACAAAAATCGATCGTTGCGAAAGCAAAGGAAAGGTGGTATATCCACGCGCGCGGCTTCGTCTACTATCGGCTTCGTCCACACACGCGCGAAAGCAAAGGAAAGGCGGGTACCTGCTGCTGCTGAGGATTTCATTTATTGTACTTTTGTAGGTGTGTACCCTCTTTTAGAACTCTGTTGTTGTTGGCCATGATTGGGGCCTTATTATTTGTGTACTTCCTTTCTAGATGTTGGCTTAAATTTATAGGTATCTATGTTGTTCTGAATGCAGTGCAAGTTCCTGCGTATGGTTTTTATTCACAGCCGCTTACTGGGTTCGAGCTTCACCGCTCTAACTCATGCGGACCCACTCACGTCCTCGCTCCCAAGTATAATGGAAAGCGGGGTGTGACAGGTTTTAGTGGTGGCCCATGCAGGTTTGCATTATGTAAAACTTCAGAACAATATAAATACTATCATTAGCCAAAACGTCTAGATTTATCTCGTACACAAAATTTACCCGAGTTTCTTGTCTTAGCATGGCAAGGAGACTTTTGTCTCAGTATGGAAGTGGGTGCATTATACATGACATGAGCTCTATGCAGACTTCATGGTCCTGGACACGCCTAACTTTGATGCTATTCTCGGCATGGATTGGTTAGGAACTTTCTATGCTACTATCGACTGTCACAAGAAGAAAGTAGTATTGGAGACCCCGATCGTGTTCGAATTCGTCAGTGGAAGTCGTTCGCTCGGACCTATCAGATTTTGGGCCCAGCCGAACTAGGTAATCATCACATCTATGCAAATCAAATCGGAGAAGCCTACAGTGGTTCGAGACTTCGAAGATGTATTTTCGGAGGATATTTCTGGATTTCCACCTGACCGAGCTCTGGAATTCAGTATTGACCTTATGCGGAATACTCAACCGATCTCTAAGGCGCCTTACCGTATGGCTCCAGTAGAACTTGAAGAGCTACAGAAGCAGTTGGACGACCTATTGCAGAAAGGATTCATCCATCCGAGCTTTGTCTCCCTGGGGTGCCCCTGTACTATTGGTCAAGAAGAAGGATGGATCGAGGAGAATGTGTGTGGATTATCGGGAGCTGAACAATGACACTGTGAAGAATAAGTACCTGTTACCTCGCATCGATGACATCTTCGATCAACTCAGTGGGTTACGAGCTTTCTCGAAGTTGAATCTCAGTAGTGGATACCATCAGGTGAAGGTCAAAAATGAAGATATCTACAAGACGGCCTTCCGGACCAAGTATGGACACTAAGAGTTCGTTGTCATGCCGTTCGGTGTGACCAACGCTCCGGCAGTATTCATGAATCTCATATTCTATGAGTTTCTGGATAAATTCGTAGTGATATTCATTGACGACATATTAGTCTATTCGAAGAGTGAGGAAGAGCACGCCAAGCACCTGCGCATTGTGTTGGAGACGTTTTGTCGTCATCAATTATATGCCAAGTACAACAAGTGCGAGTTCTGGCTGGACCATGTTAGTAAAAACGCGAATTTTTATGTTTTTACATTTAAAACCCGTCTAAAATGGTTCTCGTATTAAACGGCCGTCCATTTGAATTATTCGGAAAAATACGCGCTGTTAGGGGTTGAACAAAACACGTTTTATTCCCGTATTGCACATTTTATGCGTTTTAAACGTGTTTTAGGGGTACTTTTAAATCATTTTGAATTATAATTTAATGATCATACTTTGGTTTAGTGCATGCTACATAGAATATAATAGTATGATCATATCATTTTGGTTAAAACTATGAATACAATTTAAATCATGAATATAGAACTTATTTTACACTTATTTCATATTGATATTGTTGATTTTTAAGTTCATTTGGATGAATGATATCTTAATAGTATTCGTATTTTAGTCGCGTTTTTTATCCGGATTAATGAATTTAACACGATTTAACTCGTTTACGTATTATTCCCGTATTGCGCATATTTGACCGAATTTTTTACCGAATGTCTTTTGAAATTGATCGAATTAAACACGATTTATTCACGCCCCGAATATTTCCCATATTATGTATTGCTAACAAGGGGCTGGACCGAATTGCAATTCTTGGGCATGTGGTATCAGGCGACGGTATCTCTGTCGACCCAGAGAAGGTTGCATCAGTCAGTAATTGGCCTACCCCTCGGTTAGCATCAAACATCAGAAGTCTCCCAGGATTGGCGGGTTACTACCGTCGATTCATCCATGATTTCTCGAAGATAGCCGAGCCCATGACTCGATTGACGAGAAAAGACGTCAAGTTTGTTTGGTCAGACTCTTGCAAACAGGCATTTGGGACATTGAAAGCAAGGTTGACGTCTGCACCAGTCATGGCTATACCAGATAGGACTGGAGGATTTGAGATCTTTTGCGATGCATCAGGCAAAGGCCTTGGATGTGTCCTACCCCAGCATAATCAAGTGGTCGCATATGCTTCTCGATAGTTGAAGATTCACGAGAAGA
This sequence comes from Scilla litardierei, assembly GCA_030789695.1. NCBI lineage: Eukaryota > Viridiplantae > Streptophyta > Magnoliopsida > Asparagales > Asparagaceae > Scilla > Scilla litardierei. The sequence goes on from CM061133.1 coordinate 33,533,498, forward strand.
ATTATCCGACTCACGACTTGGAACTAGCTACTATCATCCCTGAAGATTTGGAGACATTTCTTACTGAGTGAGCAAGTGAAATTTCACTGATCGCAAAAGTTTGAGATATATTTTCACCCTGAAGGAGTTGAATATGAGACAGAACCAGCTGAAGCGTCAAGCATTCACCATGACAACCGCAGAGGCTAAGGCTACAGAACAAGTGATTCCAGGCAATGCATAACCTTTCTTTTATAATGCTTATAGTATATGTAGATCTATTGGTATCAATTGAGATGTTTGTAGTGTATATATATAGTGTGTATGAGCGTGTGCTCATGCCTGGTTAGGTATGTGCTTAGTTATATGTATCTATATTTATATCATAGTATGAATATGTGTGTCGTACGTATAGTAATAGGGTTATAATATTGTATTGTATTACTTTCCCTGCGGGATAATGTATGTGCATGTGTATACTATGAGGTATACATGATTGTATTTTGTAACTATGTATAGATGTGTAAATGTAGTACCATCTAGCTTTATGTAAAGTGCCATGGTTGTGTTTGCTTGTGGTTACATATTGTATGTATGTCTATGTATTGTGTAGATACGAGATAGGTGTGTAATAGTATAAGTATGGATATGTGTATAAGGTGAATACATGCATAAGTATTTGAATGTGTGTGACTATATGATATATGAGTAAGTGTATACATATGGGTGTACATTGCTTTTATTATGGTGTATGTGTGTCTGGAGTAGAGTGACCTTAGTCCGCACATCTCTAAGTTGGCCCTATTCAAGGAAGTCTGAGGACGCGCTTGATCTTAAGGTGGGTAGATTGTATTGACCCTATTGCTATATAAAGTAGGGCATGTCTATTTTTGTGTATTGTGTTGTGTGCATATACACGTGTAGTGATATGTATTATGTGGTGTATATGGTATTAGGTAGTATGTAAAGTGATTGTACTATTGGAGTTTACTTAACTGAATATGATTGTGCTTGTGTGTTAGTATTGAATGGTATACTATATATGTGTGTGTGTGTGTGTGTGCAAAAAATGTACCTAAGAACGTGCGCATGCAGAATTACCTATGCACGCCCCCTCTGTTCGGTATTTTAAAGTATTTTTTTGAATTTTTTTGTATTATTAGATAAACTTGTTATGAAGCTCCCCACAAAATTTCTGGACAGTTTTGCGCAACGTTTTTGAAATTGATGAATGGAGGCTCAAACGGTATTGGATTGACCTGAAATTTTGTGAGAATCTTTATAACAAGTTTATCTAACTACTATAAAAAAATTCAAAAAACTATACTTAAAAATGCCGAACAGAGGGGGCGGTGCGCAGGTAATTCTGCCTGCACACGTTCTCAGGCACATTAACCCATATATATATGATTGTGGATTATGATTGTATACATATGGTAGTGTATTGTGTATTAGTAACAATGTGGGTGTGCAAGGTAATGGCATACTTGCAGTTAGTAAGTTGAGATGAGTATAGTAAAGTGATAGTATTTGCCTTAATTATAATATCAGTTTAATTGTACGGTATGATGGAAATGTATTAATAGTGTCGTGTATTAGTTGTGGTATATTAGTATTAATATTAATGTGTAATTAGTGATGTATGTGTGTACGTTATTATTATTAGTATGGTTATTGATTAGTAGTGCTATTAGTAGTATTACTATTGGTATTGATATTAGTATTAGTAATACTAATTGGGTGTTTATGCACGATGGCATGATTGTTATTTATGGGTGGTGTGTGAGCCTAGTAGAGAGTGTGGTGTGTGTATATTGTAAAAGGAAATGAGCGAGCACTATACTTATTTATTCCATGTTTCTTAGTTAATAGAAATTTCAAGGACAGAATTTTAATAAGTTGGATAGAATGTAACGGCCGGTATTTATTAATACGTATTTCGTACGTTTTTTCTCGATATACTGATTTATTGATTTAAGATCTTATTTATTATTACTATAGTTCGTAACATTTTTAAAACCTATTAAGTATAATTATATGAGTATTTAAATTTTTAAACTCAAATTCAAATGTTAGACTTAATTTCAAAATTTTAAACTTCAAAATAGATTCCTAATTTGATACTAATAAAACTATAGCTATAATGGGAACCCTATCACTAAATCTATTTATTCTCTCTTAATTATTATTTCTAATTCAACTTTCCTTAAATCATTTGCTATTAATTCTCTAATAAAAACAAATCAAAAAGAATAAAACCCTTCTATTTTTAATTAAATATCCTAAAGCCTAGCCAACACCCCCCTCACGCAGCCTACTCTACATAACCCAAAAGAAAATCAAAGGGGAAACAAAAAAAGCAACCTAGCCGCACCCTACTCTAAAAAAACCCTAGCTTCTACAAAAAAACCTAGCCCCTAAATAAGAACCCGAGCTCCCCTCCATCAGCAGCAGACCCGTCAACCTCCTCCTCCTACTCCCGCGACATCCCCTTCTCCGACGATCTGCTCCACCCCATCCCCAGGTGCCCACATCCCCGCTGCAACCTCCCGCACCACCCACAACTCTCAACGCCCCCTTCGACGACCGCCTCGCGTAGAAACAACTCCTGGCGAGCATCCCCTTCTACACCGCCGCAGCGAAGCCTCCGACACATCGCTGTCTAGCCCAGTCACCGGCGACCTCGCCTGCAGCGACGCCGCACCATCACGCGCTCCTCCACGCGTCGCCGCCTTTGATCTGCAAGCACACGTAAAGAGGAAAGACACAAACACGTAAGCTTTTTATAATGTTAGTATTAGTTCGTATTATTAATATTAGTTAGTAATATAAATAATGTTAATTTGTTATGTTAGGTTTAATATAAATAATGTTAGTAATATTAGAGTTGTTAAAAGATCAGTATGTTAATAATAATGTTAGTTAATGTTAGTTGGTGTATTAATATTAACAGTATATACCTTAGTTTTATACCTTTAACGGTATTATATAATGTCAGTTAATGTTAGTTGGTGTATTAATATTATCATTACATAATAATGTAGGATGTTAGTATATATACATAATATTATCAGTTAGTAATAATATATTAACTAAGTTTAATAACTATATGCCGTAAGAAAACGGTATATTATACGTATGTGATTATAATATTTAAATATGTTAATTTCATTTAGCCTAATATCGTAATCTATGACGCAGAAATCCTCGCGCCTTTATATGATCACGTGGACTCTAAAATCACTCCAAACAGGCAAGTGTGCACTTTCTACATGTTTATATACCGTTTCATCTAATGTAACATCAAACTGCATTCGTTTACTTTTGTGTATTGCGAGATAAAAACATGTGGGTGTGTGTGTGTGTGGACATTAAGTAAATTGGTAATGCCTTGTAACGATATGAAATGCAAAACACTGCTGGACATGTATGGATTGCTTGAACTACTCGAAAATCAAAGATATTGCTAGCAGGTTTGGCTAATCATAGATATTGCATGCCAAGATTTGGCTATTCCTGTGGGCCGGTCTGGCTAGTCTGGTTCACGTTCCAGTTTTACAACTTATGATGGCCGGTTTGGCTGATTCTGGCTCGTGGTCCGGAAAATACACGTGGATGGGGTTGGATTCGCAGGCACTAATCGGTAGTAAAAGGGTCACCTTCGAGGGCACTTGAAGGTAGATTCACTTAATAGCCGCCTAAAGATGTGAACATTAGTCACGAAATTGAATACACTATTGAAAAGCTTGAAAATGCCATATCGAACATGTTTAACATATAGAACTGCTACTGTTTCCATTTAATATAGAGATGCCATGTTTTCATTTAATAAAGAACTGCCATGCTAGTGTAACCTCTGAAATTATAATCGTCCATTTATTCATAAATGTTTTAACTGCCATGTAAACTATTTTGAGAACCTTACCAAGGGTCCTCATAACTATTGCTTGCCAAGGACCCTAGCATACATACATTTCTATATTGTTTGAAATGTATATCAGGACACTAGATAGGTACCTTCAAGGACGAGCTACTTGGGGAGACTGACCCACAGGACCAGGAGTACGTCGACCCAGAGGTTCTCCCCACGGAAGACTAGTTGATGAGCGCTACCTGCTACTGCTGAGGATTTCATTATTGTACTTTTGTATTTTGTGTATCCTCTTTTAGAACTCTGTTGTTGTTGGCCATGATTGGGGGCCTTATTATTTTGTGTACTTCCTTTCTGGATGTTGGCTTAAATTTATAGTTATCTCTGTTGTTCTGAATGTAATGCAAGTTCCTGCGTATGGTTTTTATTCACAGATGCTTATTGGGTTTGAGCTTCACTGCTCTAACCCATGCGGACCCGCTCACGTCCTCGCTCCTAAATATAATGGGAAGCGGGACGTGACAGCGATGCCATGTCGTTCCAAGACAAAAGACTAACCACCCTACCAACTCGTTAGTGAGCAATGACATATCCTTACCAAACAAGGAATTAACATACTTGAAACTCAAACACGAGCGATGCCATGTCCTTCCAAGGTGAAAGGTTAATCACTTTATGGACTCTTTGGGAAGTGGCATCCCATCCTTCTAAGGCAATGGACTAAATGCTCTTAAAACTCCAAATGCAAGTAATGCTTTGTTCTTTCAAGTTGAAGAATCAACTGCTCCACAAACTCTTTGACTGGTGATGCATTATCCTTCCATGGTGAAGGACTAATGCATGATGGAATCTAAAGATCATCTATTGCTAATACTTAGGATGTGACTATCTTCGGGGTGAATGATCATCGTATACAGTTGGAAAGATTTCCTTTACACTGTTCTAATGACTCCAAGTTTACCCAAAATGAAAGCTTAGTGATATCCTTTATGTTACGAGGTGGAACTCGCGTACAATGAATTTGTATTATGGGGAACCAAGGGCACGATGGTTATATGGAAATGAGGGTTCAGGTAGGCTGTTTTACAGGTGATTAGTGGGGTGAAGAAGTCGGATCCGTTGCCAGTGATGCTCACGGGGTCGAATCTCACCGGATGCAGCTGAGGGAGGTTGGACGGCAGGGGGCTGAAGCTGACTCCGGTCAAGGGGCGAGCTTTCCTGCAGCACAAACAACTCGTCAGAAGGGCAGGGTTAGGGTTCAACCCTTAGCCCCTCCGATGCCTAAGTCAGTAATATGGCTTAAAATGGGGGGGCTGGGCACGCCGGTCGGACTATCTGTGTGTCCGCCGCGCGTGACGAGCTATAGGTGGGAGAGCAAAGATATGGAATACCTTTGCTCTCGTGAGTGAATAATGATAGAAAAATGAGAGAGAATTCTCCAACCCCCTCTCCGTAAGAGGAGAGTGGGTATTTATACCTGACGGGTGATGACTAGGCGTGCTGAGCTGGCTCGGGTGTCAGCGGATGCTTCGGACAAGGACATTGGGAACAGGAGTTTCTGACCTGCTTCTGTCAGGCGGCGCAACGACCAAGGGGTGCTTTTGTCGGGATGTCAGAGCCGAAAGCACTAACCGTCGGACGGGTCAGCCGCCTGGGGGTGCTTTGTCAGGCGGTCGGGTGACGTATGTGTCAGTCGTGTCCTTATCCTAGGCTGTTTGTCGTTAGCGACGAACTAAAGGTTTGGCTGTGTCACTCTAGGCGCCGCGGTTTGCGGGAATCGGGCGGGCCGTTCCGATCAGGGGTTGTCCGGCCCGGCCGCGCCCCCCGATCGATCATGGGGTACGGCCCGCCGGTACGGAAGGATACGTCCGCGCCCGTCAATAGGCCTGGCCTAGCTACCCAAGCGTCCCCAAGCGCGCTACCCCCGGTGGGTCGAGCGGCCGCGGTTGTTCGCCTCGGCCGGTTCAGGGAGCGCTGCAAGGCGCGCCTGTCTCCATGATGCCCCGGATTTTCGGGGCGGAGGCCCTTTTGTGAAATGGTGAGTTAATGGGGTATGTTAGCGGATCCGGACGAGAGTCGGGCTCCTACGATCTTTAGGTCTCCTACGATCTTTAGGTCGTAACAATTGCCCCCGGCCTTCGAGTCTGAGGCGGCAGCCCGGCTCAGCTCGGTGGGCGAACCGTATCCAACACTCCGGACCACCGATATGGGCCTTGGGACCCACCGGGTAGTGATGGCGGCGGCTTCGGAACTCCCGCCTTAGTGGTCATTATTATAATTTGAAAGGGGGGCAGAGGAAATCGAAGCGTCTCCGCGATTGAGTTTGCGACACGTGGATGAGGTGACCTTTACGCCAGTTGATTCGGGTTCAATATTACATATTTAACCCCCCATTTAGCCCTATTTTTTGCCTATGTGATGCTACATTGTTCTCTAATTCATACGTATTTTCTACACATTTATTTATTAGAGAAAACACACTATTTGAGCACAAAACAGCAATTAATGGACTATTTCTGCACTTTTTATATTTTTCCTAGCACCGTCTCGATCTCACGATTTCAACGAATATTTATTTGTATTTTTCTGAGATCTGTGCTAATTACTGTGTATTTTTGAATGCAGAATACTATTTAAATGGGGAAATACAGATTAAAATACGAAAATACGGTCGCCGACCAATCACCGTGCGACACGTGGCATCCATCAGTGCCGTCCGCAAACTTCCGCTCGAATCCAACGGTCCACTTTCTTTCCCGCGTTTTGAAATGAGAAGCAATCGAAGCGTCGACGTGGCTAACTTTTAACCGTACGATTGATAACAAACGGCCACGATCTTCTCCGACGCGAAGACGGAGCGACGAAGCAAATGAGCGCTGTATATTACGAGTTGGCGACGTGGCCCCATCAAAGCCGCTTATCCTCGAATTCGATCGGACGGCGAGGATTTGCGGCGACGAGCGAAGAAGCGGAGACGAACCCACGGACACGTGTCGCGATCGCAGCCTACTCCCGCTTGCTCCAACGGCGCGGATGAAATCCAATGCAGAAATACGAAACGAAGAGGATCGCGATTCGTTGGGACACGCGGCAGCTATCCAAACAACATCTGATAGATCAGACGGCCGAACACATCTCGCAGCTGAGTTCGAAGAATCAAAGCGGGGCTTGGCGATCCGTTATGAAAGTGACACGCGTCGATATTTGGTGCGATCCCGCATCAATCGTGTGGACTACATTTACCCCGCTCGAGATCTGCGGCTCAGATCAATTCGGGTAAGTTTTGGTGCGGGTTTGGACCTGATAACACAACCCAAACCCGCAATGCCTCTATATAAGGTATTTTAGGGTTTTTTGAGCGTATTCAAGCAGTTTGGGGCGTATTTTGGGCGTATTGGAGGCTCTAGAAGCCGTATTTCCCCTCTGAAAAATTCTGTAAAATTCCAGAGGCTATTTTCTTATTTCCAGAGAGTTTTGATGTATTTTCAAGGATATTTGGTGATGAATTCTTAACTTAAACTCCTTATTTGATGCTTTTTCTTCCGTATTTTGCTATAATCTTAACGTATTTTGCTATGAAACTTGTTTATTCTGATATTATGAGTAGCTAGAACTTATTTGTGCATGGTATGGAGTAGTTAGGGGATATTATTCGTGTTTATTTGGTTGAAATTCCTTGTGCTAAATCGTTTAACGTCGCTAAAATTGTAATCGTTGTTCGTAAATCGACTTTTTTTAGATTCCAAAAGAATTAATTTAGTTGATGATCGCCCCAAAAGGGTGAGATTTGATCTCCCCAAAAGGGAGTTTCATACCGTAGTTTTGATCTCTCCAAAAGAGAGTTTCATATCGTATTATAGCTTTAGCGACGATCTTTTTGAATATTTTGCTTGAACCCCCAAAAGGGCATCTTCCGATGAGTTGCTCCCAAAAGGAGAATTCATTGAGTTATATTGGGTATTTTCCGGTGAATTGCTCCCAAAAGGAGAATTCATTGTGTTATACCTATCAACCAAATTAATACGAATCATTGATCCTAACGAACACATACCATGTGCAAACTTTTTATAGGTATTTTCATACACGATTTTCTATGTTTATTTTGTTCACGTGTTCACATCACCATCACCGTCACCGTTGCTGAAGTGGTTAGTTTCTTTTCGTAGGATTTCTATTTGATTTGAATTGTGGTTGCAACAGATTTCTTCCCGTGGATTCGACACCTGGACTCCCAGGTTTTACTACTTGTACGGACTCTTGCGCTTGAGAGAAGCACCTTTTCGGTCCCACCAAGTTTTTGGCGCCGTTGCCGGGGAGGAATGGTTTGTGACTACGGTTTATTTCATTTAGAGGACCTTCGATGAGATCTTTCCACTTTACTGTACATAAACTTTTTTTATTTTATTTTATTTCAAAATGGAGTATATGAACTTTTATTGCACAAACAATCTTTATGATGCACGATATGCTAATGCACACAAACATAGAATGGAGAAGCTCAAAATTGTCAATTTTAATCAAACTGACTGTGAAACTTTCTTTCAGGCCTGGAGGAGGTTCACAGACATTATATCGAGCTATCCGCAGCATGGGTATACAAATGAGGAGCTTATGGCGTTCTTCCTAGATGGACTACAACCGCAGCTGCAGGAATTATTGGGAGGCATGACGCCGACAGTGGCGTGGGAATACATGGAGTCTCTGCAAGAAAACGAAGAAACCGTGGAAGAGGCTTCAGAGAGCGATTCAACGGAGCCTTCATGCCTCGATCAAGAAGAGAAAAGCGTAGACGTACCTTTGCAATCCTTGAAAGAGGAAGCTTACCAGACTATTCAGACACAGGAGGCCACATCCCATCAATTCCAGGAGAATTTCCTTGCTCGGAGTCGGCAGATTCAAAAATCTATCGAAGATCTTAATTTGATTGCCGCTTGCTTAGAAGGAAATAATTATTTTGAAACTCAATTTAAAGAAACTAATACGAGTTTATCTTCTATTGCAGGAAAATCGAGCGGGCCATGTCACGTTGATGATACGAAAAATAATATCCACATGGCAGAAAATGTGTGCAAAAGAGAGGACGAGCTAGCAATTTTGGATGAACGAGAGGAGGAGACAGCTAGGGAAAAGGGTTTTGAGATTATCGCCATGGAGTCAGAACCATGCCCTCCTCCAGTTTTGTCCCAAAACCACTTATCCCTCTCCACATCGATCGAGCATCGTACAGAGAGTAGTGCAAATCTTTCAGGGAGTAGCCGTCAACTTGCTTTAATTTCTTTAACTTATTTTGATGACTACATTTGGAATAATTTTATTTCGAAGAATTTTAAACTAAAATGGATTGACGTGACTCATCTCTTGCAGGATATAGGTGGACATCTTATAGAGATGCTGGGAGTTACGTTGCTGGGATCCAGTTTAGTCGTTGGAGGAAGAATAATCGCCGAGGAGCGCAAGGAGCAAATTGAACAAATTCATCCACCATCAAAGATTCGGGATCCGCCATTTGATCACGGTGTGTTCTTTCCAGTAGTGTAGTTTTTATAAGCTTTCTAGGTTGCTTGCTTGAATAAACTCGTACCTCTTCCGACATTGAGGACAATGTCCATCTTTAGTTGGGGGGTGTGTATGAGACCTTAGGATTTTTTTTGAGAAGAATATATCACCAAATCTCATCTTTTAAAACTCCTTCATATGCCTCAAATGCGGATGATTATACGTTAATTGAGTTCTAAAAATTGTTTATGGCTTGATTAATTATTTTTCCTTCATGGGATTGCCGTTAATATGCTATACCTGAAAATTTTCAATTTCCATGATTAATATCTCGAAATAGTTTGAATATATTTCATGCATGCTAATGTGATGAAAAAGCTTAAGTATACACGATTCATTAGAATAGTTTTCAAGTTGAAGAGGAATTTGGCCATGGTCGTTAATGTTTATGTTTGAAAAAAAAATGGGTGTTGAGTTGCGTACAAAGAAATAAAAAAAAGGGAGAATGAAAAGAAAAATGAATGATGAATAATGAATGAATAAGTATGTCACTAATAAATAACTTGGTTGGCTCAAGTAGTACAGTCCGAGGGGTCCTTCTTGGCCTAATGCCCTATGATCGTCTGATTTGGGAGCCATTGACCGGAAACTCACTCATTTGATGGAGCGATCCAAGTTATACTTTTTTCTGCGAATGTTGCTTGATGCGCGTTACGCGGAACGAATAAAAGAAAAGAAATGGTGAATATATTAAGCAACTTCAATACCCATAATTTGAGTGATTGTTTTGATAGGCCAATTCCTTGGAAACACGAATACTAGTTTATAACGACGTGTTATAATTTCGCTTGCGCAAAACGATGCTTGCATGTTATTTATTCATACTAAATTAGAGAAAATTTCATGTGATTGATTTTGTTCATGGATGTGTATATTGATGGCCAAGACCATGTTGGAATGCGTATTATTGAGCCACGCCATGAGCAATTTGAAAGAACTTATTGTTTTATTGATCGTCCGTATTTATCGCTATTTTTGCTAGAGACTAGCAAATCGCTAGTTGGGGGTGTGATTCGGGTTCAATATTACATATTTAACCCCCCATTTAGCCCTATTTTGTGCCTATGTGATGCTACATTGTTCTCTAATTCATACGTATTTTCTACACATTTATTTATTAGAGAAAACACACTATTTGAGCACAAAACAGCAATTAATGGACTATTTCTGCACTTTTTATATTTTTACTAGCACCGTCTCGATCTCACGATTCCAACGAATATTTATTTGTATTTTTCTGAGATCTGTGCTAATTACTGTGTATTTTTGAATGCAGAATACTATTTAAATGGGGAAATACAGATTAAAATACGAAAATACGGTCGCCGACCAATCACCGTGCGACACGTGGCATCCATCAGCGCCGTCCGCAAACTTCCGCTCGAATCCAACGGTCCACTTTCTTTCCCGCATTTTGAAATGAGAAGCAATCGAAGCGTCGACGTGGCTAACTTTTAACCGTACGATTGATAACAAACGGCCACGATCTTCTCCGACGCGAAGACGGAGCGACGAAGCAAATGAGCGCTGTATATTCCGAGTTGGCGACGTGGCCCCATCAAAGCCGCTTATCCTCGAATTCGATCGGACGGCGAGGATTTGCGGCGACGAGCGAAGAAGCGGAGACGAACCCACGGACACGTGTCGCGATCGCAGCCTACTCCCGCTTGCTCCAACGGCGCGGATGAAATCCAATGCAGATATACGAAACGAAGAGGATCGCGATTCGTTGGGACACGCGGCAGCTATCCAAACAACATCCGATAGATCAGACGGCCGAACACATCTCGCAGCTGAGTTCGGAGAATCAAAGCGGGGCTTGGCGATCCGTTATGAAAGTGCTACGCGTCGATATTTGGTGCGATCCCGCATCAATCGTGTGGACTACATTTACCCCGCTCGAGATCTGCGGCTCAGATCAATTCGGGTAAGTTTTGGTGCGGGTTTGGACCTGATAACACAACCCAAACCCGCAATGCCTCTATATAAGGTATTTTAGGGTTTTTTGAGCGTATTCAAGCAGTTTGGGGCGTATTTTGGGCGTATTGGAGGCTCTAGAAGCCGTATTTCCCCTCTGAAAAATTCTGTAAAATTCCAGAGGCTATTTTATTATTTTCAGAGAGTTTTGATGTATTTTCAAGGATATTTGGTGATGAATTCTTAACTTAAACTCCTTATTTGATGCTTTTTCTTCCGTATTTTGCTATAATCTTAACGTATTTTGCTATGAAACTTGTTTATTCTGATATTATGAGTAGCTAGAACTTATTTGTGCATGGTATGGAGTAGTTAGGGGATATTATTCGTGTTTATTTGGTTGAAATTCCTTGTGCTAAATCGTTTAACGTCGCTAAAATTGTAATCGTTGTTCGTAAATCGACTTTTTTTAGATTCCAAAAGAATTAATTTAGTTGATGATCGCCCCAAAAGGGTGAGATTTGATCTCCCCAAAAGGGAGTTTCATACCGTAGTTTTGATCTCTCCAAAAGAGAGTTTCATATCGTATTATAGCTTTAGCGACGATCTTTTTGAATATTTTGCTTGAGCCCCCAAAAGGGCATCTTCCGATGAGTTGCTCCCAAAAGGAGAATTCATTGAGTTATATTGGGTATTTTCCGGTGAATTGCTCCCAAAAGGAGAATTCATTGTGTTATACCTATCAACCAAATTAATACGAATCATTGATCCTAACGAACCCATACCATGTGCAAACTTTTTATAGGTATTTTCATACACGATTTTCTATGTTTATTTTGTTCACATGTTCACATCACCATCACCGTCACCGTTGCTGAAGTGGTTAGTTTCTTTTCGTAGGATTTCTATTTGATTTGAATTGTGGTTGCAACAGATTTCTTCCCGTGGATTCGACACCTGGACTCCCAGGTTTTACTACTTGTACGGACTCTTGCGCTTGAGAGAAGCACCTTTTCGGTCCCACCACCAGTCGAGGCGTCGGGGGCGTCTCGATGGGCGCCGCGTGGCGAAAGTTTGACGGCCGAGATGGCCCTGGGGCCACCTTTACCGCTAAAAGGGTCTGGGAAGGCGGTCGGCGGGAGTTTTTGTCTTTCTCCGATTCTCCTCCGGCGCTCGATATTTCTGTTTGGAGCTTGCTGGCTAATCTGTCACTTCCGTCGCCGGCCATCTTCTTCCGATCGCCTTCCAGGTTCATGGGATCAACAGGTAACAACAATTAATTTCCTTCCTTTCCGATCAATGGCTTCTCGATTCGAGATTGGAGGAAGTAGCCGGGTGGGGGAGGAAGAGTTGGCGGGCGAGGGGGCGTCGCAGCCGGGGCTGCGGCGGCCCAGGGAAAGACGGTCATGGCGATCCGTTGTTCCGAGAGACATTGAGTCCCCCCGACGTAGGTTGGATAGGATCAACATCAGGGAGATTCGCGTGCGGTTTATGCGACAACCCTATGAGGTGCGGGTTCCCGGGTCGGAGGAAGCGGTGAGTTCACCGGGGGATAATGAGGTCGGGGTCTATGTCCGGTCCTTTGAGTTGGGTCTCCGCTTTCCGATCCACCCGTATTTGTTTCACTTGTTGAATTTCCTGGAGCTGCCGATATTCGCCTTAGCGCCCCGTTCTTGGGGCTTGTTAGTGGGGTTTGTCGTCTTGTGCCTTGCTTGCTCCTTGAGTCCTTCCTTGGCGTTGTTCCAGCATTTCTTCGTGGTTCGGAAGTGGGGGATGTATCATCGCGTTTGCACCAGGAGAGGGCGAGAACTCATCCTCGAGGTGCCTGACGATGTCGGCGATTGGATGAGGGAGTTCGTCTTCGTAACAGTGCCAAGTGACGTGGCGCTGATGTCGAATTGGGGGGCGCGGAATCCCTTTGTAAATGAAGGGGTGGAGCTAACCGGGGAGGATATTGCCAAAGCTCAGATTTTGAGGGAGCTGCCCGAGGCGTGCCGTCATTGGGCGAGTCTAACGTTGAGCAGTCGGCTCGCCCAGGACTTTTGGACCCTAGGTATCTTTGAAGTTTTGTAAACTCTGGGCTATGCTCGCCCTGATTGTCTCTCTTTTCCTTTTGCAGGCGAAGACGCGATGAGGGAGCTGGAGGAGGTGTCCGGTTCGGCCGGGGCCCCGATCTCGGAGGATTCTGATCCCCGCGGGAAAGGCAAGGGGGTGGCTAGCGAGGCGGGATCCCGGGAACGTGGGGGCGGGGCCCCCCATGGGGAGAGGTCGCACCTGGGACGGGGGGCAGCCAGGCAAGGTATCTCTGCCGGTGGGCCCGCCGAGGATCTTCATGATGACGCGCCCGTGCGGGGGGCCGGACCCTCCGTCCCTCCGCGGGTACCAGCGATGGCCGCGCCTCGCCGAGCGCCCGTGGTTCAAAGGTGGCCATACGGGATCCCTTCGTGGGAAATAGGGGTGTCGTCGAGTCCAGCTTGCGAGAGCGCCCTTATTCGTTTTAAGAGGACCCGAGAAGAGGTCGAGGCATACCCCGATGACCGGCTCCACAAGTTTCCTTTCTGAGTCAGCGGCAATGAGTCGGTATTCGAGGACGCGGGAGTGGCGGCGCGCCTCGTCGAGTATTGCGTGTTACCACGCGATCGTGAGTCTTTGACTCGTGTGGGGGCGGAACGGTTGGGCGGCTCGGCCATATGGCACGTCGTGCAGGTATGCCGGCTTTCTTTCCCCGCCCGCAGACTTTATTTGTTCATGTTTCGCTGATTCAAGGTTTATGTAGATGATCGCCAACGTGTTAGCCCTGCAGGACCGTACCTCCGCGGCCGTCACCAGGGCGTCACTGGACGTGGCGAAGGCGAACCTTGGCGAGGTCAAGGCGAAGTTGAAGGACACGGAGGCGGAGCTGGAGAGGGTTAGGGCAGCCTACGGGGTGGAGAAGGGGCGGGCCGCGTATTTCGATTCGTCCAAAGCAATGGTCGAGAAGCAGCTCCACGAAGTAATGCGAGAGAGGGATGATATCCGGGCGAAGCATACCTCGGAAGTGGTAAGCAAGGAAGCAGTGATCGGGTTACAGAGGCGGCAAATAGAGGACCTGGAGGTCGCCCTAAAGACCGAGAAGAGGGAGAAGGGTCTAGCGGTGCGGCGATTGGAGGAAAAACGGGACGCTGAGGGCAAACAGATCGAAGCCGCTATCCGTCGCTATCATGACGAGCATGTTGTGCCGATGCTGCAAGAAGCTAAGGAGGCTGCGATTCGGCAAGTGGTTAAGGATATGCGAGATCGGTCGGTTGAGAGGCGGCGCCGCTAGAATTGTGGGTTTGGGGAGGGCCGTACCTTCTTGTGAGAGGGTTATAAACAATGTGTTGTTGTAGTGTGTGGAAAGTCCACTGTATGGTGTGGTTTTTGGGTAAATACATTGTTATTGTCTTGTGTCGAACTGTATTCCTACTTGGTTTGCTCATAGACTGTCCGCTCTGTGAGGGACGTAAATGCCCCCAACTTCGCTCTGCCGAAGTATTCGGGAGAGGGGAGTTGAGAGTAGTCGTGTTCTCCGGTGGTCGTGATGCTCCGATGCCCAGTACGGGGCCCGGAGGTTTGCTTGGTTCATACAGAAGTTTGCCAAGGGTTGGAACCGAGAATCCGATAAGGTGTGGGGCGGGTTCCTGTTCCGGCCGAACCGACGGAGATCGGACCCTTATTGGTGCGAGGGAGGCGTTCGTGTTTTGGCCGTACTGCCGGAGCTCGGACTCAATCATGGATCTTGTTCCGCCTTCTTGTATGGCCGCCTTGGCGGGGGTCGGACTCCATCTGTGATTGAGCCCCGCCTCCTTGTTGTGACCGGACTTGATCATGGACCGAGCGCCGTCGCCTTGTGGTGGCCGACCTGACGGAGGCCGGACTCAACCATGGAGTGAGCGCCGCCTCCTTGCGGTGGCCGCCCTGACGGAGGCCGGACTTAACCATGGATCGAGCGGCGCATGGAGTGATTTCGAATCGGGGTAATCATTTCGTCGGGATTTGGGTGGGAACTTTAGGCGGTCGCATGACTTTACGTCAGCCTGGCGATTCGACGGCGGGCGGGAATCGAGGCGGCCCGACCACTGAAGTGTTGACGCATGGCGGAATTGACGGTTTTGACAGTACGCGAAGCATCAGAACACGTGGGTGGTGGACAGGGCCCGGATTGGTGACGCGTGTCTTGGGCTCGACGGTCGCAATGCTTTGTGGAGACCCTTTAAAGAGATCGTAAGGGGGGGAGGGGAGCAAAGCTGATTGTCTGGCGAAAATTTTTTGACAAGCAGCTAGGGCTCGTAGGAGATTTCAGTGACCTTGCCAGAGTCGACCTCGTGGGAGCGGTCAGCGGAGTAGCGCAAGCGCCCGAGTCGTCGGCACCCGTTAGGTAAGACGCCCGTTTTAGAAATGTCTTCTTCGATGTCTCCGTCTCAGGGTCAGGGTTCGGGGGTAGTTGGGGAAGGAAGCTTCGACGTGGAGACAGGAAGGGTGCCCATCGAGATTGCGGGCGTGAAGTCGGAGCTGAAGAAATCCGTTGCGGAGATCTTCACGATGTACGTCAGGCCGCCGTATTCGGTTCGTGAGCCGGAGCCGCAAGAAAGGGTGTGTTTTGCGGGCGACCGGGAGGTGGGAGTATACGTATCTTCGTTTGAGCAAGGTTTGCGCTTCCCCCCCATCCATTCTTGCTGGAAGTGTTGAACTTCCTGGAACTGCCCCTCTATCACCTGATGCCCAATGCCATCAGTGCCATTGTGGGGTTCCTAGTGCTGTGCGTGAGCAACCAGGTTTGCCCATCTCTGTCCTTATTTCGCCACTTCTTCTCGGTCAAGAGGTTGGGGTCATGCTACTATATCTTCGCGAAGAGGACGCATCCGCTCATTAGGGGTTTGCCTGGGAAAATTAAGTTCTGGCGCCAGCAGTATGTGTTTGTGGAGGTGCCGGAGGATGTGCTGATGAGGTCTGATTGGGCGGAGCTGAATCCCAAGGCAAGAGAGGGGGTGAAATTGGGGGATGAGGAGAAAGTGGTGGCCCAGATTTTGATGGCCATACCAGCGGAGGGACGAGATTATCGGATGCTCGCTCGGGCTGAGATGATAACAGCGTACATCTGGCCCGAAGGTACGAGAGATTTTGGTGTTCATGCTTCTGATGTGCTTACGCTGAACTTTCTCTCTTTGGCAGGTGGCACAACGAGTCTGTCCCTCGAGGAAATGATGCGGCGGGCCTCGGAGCAGGCGGGGCGATCGTCGACAAGAGGCGGCCCCAAGAGGTCGCGAGCGGAAGGAGGGGCGGGGAGCTCGACTGGGGTCCCTGCGTCCACGAAGAGGAGGAAGAGGCCGACGAAGTCGTCCGAGCCTGGCGCGCCGGAGGAAACCGGTCCGACGGACGGCGGAGCCGGGGAGGGGGTAGCGAATCCCATCATCGACTTAGAGGGCGGGGACGAAGGGTCGATAGGGGGAGGGGCGGAACTGCCCCGAACGAGACCGCCTAGCCCCATGGCACCTGCAGGGGGGAGGGGGCGGAAGCTAGCGGTCAGTCGCATAGGGCCGAAGCGTCGAGTGGCCCGACCGGGTCCGGAGGATGGGACCCTTGGCCTTATGGTTGTCCCATGTTCGGTCTTAAGAGGGCGCCAACCGACCCCCGCTGTGAGGCCGCATTGGCTAAGTTTAAGGCCAAGAGGACCGATGTCGAGGGCTATCCCGACGACGCGCTTCATCGGGCGCCATACAAAGTGGCGAGTGATGAGTCCGTGTTTGAGGACGGAGGTGTGGCGGCGAGGCTGGCGGAGAACATTTTCCTGCCCCGCGATAGGGTGGCGCTGGAAGCGGTGGAGCCTGAGGGCCTGTGCGGGACTGCGGTGATGCATGGCGTCCAGGTATGTTCTGTAAGATGGGCGACGTATTTCAGCGGGTTTTATTGAACGCCCTAAATGGGTTTACTTTTCGGTGTTTCTTTACGCAGATCCTCAACTTGATGCTCGGGATGATGCGGCACGTACTGGCCATACATAAGGCCGAGGGCGCCGTGGCTAGAATGGTCGCCGAGCTCGCTGCCGTTCGTAAGAGCGCTGGCGAGGACCTGGAGAAGGAGAGGGAGCGGGGCGGCCGATATGAGTCCGAGGTAGAGCGCCTGAAGATGGTCGTGTCCGATCATGAGCAGCGGGCGACCGAGGCTGGAGGGAGAGCGAAGGAGCTGGAGGAGGCCCTTAGAAGGGAGGAGTCCCGTGCGGAGGACCTAGCGGGGCGTGCCAAGGCCGCCGAGGAGGAGCTGGCCCGTAGGGTTGAGGAATTTCGGACGTACCAGGAGAGAACCGTCGTCCCCGCCCTCGCAAAGTCGATGTCCGAGGGCATGGAGAAGGGCCACGCGGAGGGATGGGAAGCCTGCTTGGCTCGGATGAAGGAGAAGGTGGCGGGCCTGGTCCCGCCGGTAGAGATCGACCTCGACGGGCTCGCCGCATGCAGCGACGACGAGGAGGGGGATGGAGACGGAGGGGAGGGTGACGAGCCGGAGGCCGGCGGGGCGGTGGGAGATTCCCTTGAGGGAGAGGGCGTCATGACTGGCGGAAGCGCCAAGTAGTTTTGTATAGGCTCCCCCCCTTTCTCTCTCTCTTTTTTATAAAAACGAAAGAAAGTGACGATTCGCGGGGTCGGTATCTGCATTTTTCTGCGATTTTCTGCCTGTGTGTGTGCATAAATTCCCTTTTTAGAGTTACGCCTTGGTGCGGCTATTTCGATCCTGGCGTTGGGGGAATCGTGTTAGCTCCCTTTATTTCTCTAGCGCGTCCGAGAGATTTTACAGCGGGTTGGCCCCCCTTTTCGCGGGTTGCTCGGGTCTAGGTGTACCCGAGCAATAACTAGTGGTCAACCGGGATTAGTCTTTGGTCTTTTTATCGGCTAATATTGATAGTTTAATAAAACAGGGTCGCCCCGTAGGCGTAACATTGAATCGGCCCGTAGGCGTAACCGTGGGTCGCTCTAGGTAGGTTGATGTTCTCATCACAGTTGATCCACCTTTCTCTGGTGTCATGCCCCTGACAAGGGGCGTGGAGTGGATTCAGAGGGTTCCCCCTCGGCGTAGGGGTGGATGGTCGCGTCGGAGCCAGGCAGTGGCTTTGGCCCTCGTTCCCAGAATTGGGGGGAGAGGGGGTCCTTGGTGGTTGTTCTATCCCACGGGGCCTTGTTGTTCCAATCGACTGGAGTCTCCGTGTGGTAGGCGTGAAGGGACGTGGTCCGCAGCCAACCTGTGCGCCTTCCTGGCGTGTGCGATCAGAGGGGAGTCGATGAGTGGAAGGAGGGGTGCTTCCGTTCGTAAGCGGAGTAGCGCGTTGGAGCATGCCGGCGCTCGGGAACAAGTCCCCCTTGGTTGGGGCGACTCGGGCGGCTGCCGGGGTGCTCGGCGGGGTGATTTGGCAGGTATGTCCCATCCATCGGGTTGTCCGCCAGCCGCGCCTGTGTCCGCGGGGCGCCCGTGGGGAGACATTGTATGCCCGTGGAGCTCCCGTCCGCCTGCCGTAAGTTGTCTAAAGGAAGGAGGGGAGCGGCAGGCTAGGCAACCGTCGTGTAAGAGGAATATCCTGTTAGGGGGATCGTTTATTTTGGCGATCGGCAAAACTCACATTTTCCACGCATTTTGAGGGGGAGAGGGTGGCAAAACGACTAGTCTTTCTGCGCATCCTTCCTCTCTCCTTCCTCCCCCCCTCAAGGAAGCTGAGGGGGGGAATTTGTAATGGTGAATTTCTGCCCTCATTTACTCTTTATTGAGAGTCGGGGCCGTCTTGGAATTTCGTTCTTAGGGGGGGCGTTCCCGATGGGTGATGGGTGATGTGACCCCTCAGGCATGCATGACACTTGTCAGTGGCGTTCGTCCCGAGTGTCCTTTTGGGTTGGACAAGTCATTTCGGGCGTCGGCTTTATGGGGGTCAGGCGGTACTCCTCAGGAATGGCCCTGCGTAGGGGTTGCCTTGATTCGCGGACCTTGAGTAGTTTCCTGAGGTTTGAGGAGAGGGGTGACAGGCCCTTTCGGGGGTGGGAGGGTATTGGTCCGTCGGGTATCCTACCCCGCATAAGGCGCTCCGGTTTGGGTGGCCAAGCTCAGTGAACTTGCCCCGGAGGTCTTCTTGGGGGGGAGCGAGTACGCAGCTCGGCCCGTGCCCCTCTCCGGTTTGGGTGGCGAGGATTGGTCCTTCCCCGGAGTCTTTGAGAGGGCGGGTATTGGGCCGTCGCCTCCCCGCAGCCTCTATAGTCGGACGGGTATTAGGCCGTCGCCTACCCCGCATATGGCGCTCCGGTTTGGGTGGCCAAGCTCAGTGAACTTGCCCCGGAGGTCTTCCTGGGGTGGAGCGAGTACGCAGCTCGGCCCGTGCCCCTCTCCGGTTTGGGTGGCGAGGATTGGTCCTGCCCCGGAGTCTTTGAGAGGGCGGGTATTGGGCCGTCGCCTCCCCGCAGCCTCTATAGTCGGACGGGTATTGGGCCGTCGCCTACCCCGCATATGGCGCTCCGGTTTGGGTGGCCAAGCTCAGTGAACTTGCCCCGGAGGTCTTCCTGGGGGAGCGAGTACGCAGCTCGGCCCGTGCCCCTCTCCGGTTTGGGTGGCGAGGATTGGTCCTGCCCCGGAGTCTTTGAGAGGGCGGGTATTGGGCCGTCGCCTACCCCGCATATGGCGCTCCGGTTTGGGTGGCCAAGCTCAGTGAACTTGCCCCGGAGGTCTTCCTGGGGTGGAGCGAGTACGCAGCTCGGCCCGTGCCCCTCTCCGGTTTGGGTGGCGAGGATTGGTCCTGCCCCGGAGTCTTTGAGATGGCGGGTACTGGGCCGTCGCCTCCCCGCAGCCTCTATAGTCGGACGGGTATTGGGCCGTCGCCTACCCTGCATATGGTGCTCCGGTTTGGGTGGCCAAGCTCAGGGAACTTGCCCCGGAGGTCTTCCTGGGGGGAGCGAGTACGCAGCTCGGCCCGTGCCCCTCTTCAGTTTGGGTGGCGAGGATTGGTCCTGCCCCGGAGTCTTTGAGAGGGCGGGTATTGGGCCGTCGCCTCCCCGCAGCCTCTATAGTCGGACGGGTATTGGGCCGTCGCCTACCCCGCCTATGGCGCTCCGGTTTGGGTGGCCAAGCTAAGGGAACTTGCCCCGGAGGTCTTCCTGGGGGGAGCGAGTACGCAGCTCGGCCCGTGCCCCTCTCCGGTTTGGGTGGCGAGGATTGGTCCTACCCCGGAGTCTTTGAGAGGGCGGGTATTGGGCCGTCGCCTCCCCGCAGCCTCTATAGTCGGACGGGTATTGGGCCATCGCCTACCCCGCATATGGCGCTCCGGTTTGGGTGGCCAAGCTCAGGGAACTTGCCCCGGAGGTCTTCCTGGGGGGGGAGCGAGTACGCAGCTCGGCCCGTGCCCCTCTCCGGTTTGGGTGGCGAGGATTGGTCCTGCCCCGGAGTCTTTGAGAGGGCGGGTATTGGGCCGTCGCCTCCCCGCAGCCTCTATAGTCGGACGGGTATTGGGCCGTCGCCTACCCCGCATATGACGCTCCGGTTTGGGTGGCCAAGCTCAGTGAACTTGCACCGGAGGTCTTCCTGGGGGGAGCGAGTACGCAGCTCGGCCCGTGCCCCTCTCCGGTTTGGGTGGCGAGGATTGGTCCTGCCCCGGAGTCTTTGAGGGGGCGGGTATTGGGCCGTCGCCTCCCCGCAGCCTCTATAGTCGGACGGGTATTGGGCCGTCGCCTACCCCGCATATGGCGCTCCGGTTTGGGTGGCCAAGCTCAGTGAACTTGCCCCGGAGGTCTTCCTGGGGTGGAGCGAGTACGCAGCTCGGCCCGTGCCCCTCTCCGATTTGGGTGGCGAGGATTGGTCCTGCCCCGGAGTCTTTGAGAGGGCAGGTATTGGGCTGTCGCCTCCCCGCAGCCTCTATAGTCGGACGGGTATTGGGCCGTCGCCTACCCCGCATATGGTGCTCCGGTTTGGGTGGCCAAGCTCAGTGAACTTGCCCCGGAGGTCTTCCTGGGGGGGAGCGAGTACGCAGCTCGGCCCGTGCCCCTCTCCGGTTTGGGTGGCGAGGATTGGTCCTGCCCCGGAGTCTTTGAGAGGGCGGGTATTGGGCCTTCGCCTCCCCGCAGCCTCTATTGTCGGACGGGTATTGGGCCGTCGCCTACCCCGCATATGGCGCTCCGGTTTGGGTGGCCAAGCTCAGGGAACTTGCCCCGGAGGTCTTCCTGGGGGGAGCGAGTGCGCAGCTCGGCCCGTGCCCCTCTCCGGTTTGGGTGGCGAGGATTGGTCCTGCCCCGGAGTCTTTGAGAGGGTTGAACTGAAATTGTCATGCAGAAAAGGCGAAATTCGAAGATAAAAAGAAGGGAACAAGGTATTTCGTTCAGGACTTACAGTTCCCGGCTATGCAAAGACCGGCACACCGCGCCCCTTGGAGTGATTAGCCCGTCCTTCTCAGGGGGGTGGTGCGTGGTCGATCCTGTTTCCCTCAGCAGTGGCATCGGCTGGAGCTAACTCTGGCTGGTAGGGGTCATAACTCCGCCTGGGGGAATCGATCTTCAGGTTCACCTCTGGTCCCTTGTGCTTGGTCGACCCTACGTAGCAGCTCCTAGACAGCTTCTGGCTTCCCCGTACGATCCCCACCCCTCGGGGGGTTTGGAACTTGACCATCTGATGGAGAAGGCTGGGGAGCGCTCCAATGGCCGACATGTAAGGTCGTCCTATGATCCCGTTGTACGCCGACATAATGTCGACCACAACGAACAGCGTCATTCGAGTGACGACCTGTGGCTCTTCTCCGAGGGTTATCGGCAAGGTGATCACTCCCATGATGGGGGTCGAGTGACCGGTGAAACCGACGAGGGGTCCAGTACAGGGTCTCAGGTCCGTCGGCCTTAACCCCATCTTCACGATTGTGGACATGAACAGGATGTCGCAAGAGCTCCCTGTGTCGATCAGGAGGCGGCTGACGATGGCCATCCCAATCTGGGCCTCGATGACGATGGCGTCGTCGTGGGGCTGCTCGATCCCCTCTAGATCCTCGTCGCTGAAAGTAATGGGAGGGTAGGCCATCCTTCTCCCTCTCTGGTCCCCTCCAAGACCCGCCGTCATCACTTGTCTCGCATACGCCTTTTTGCTTGACGACGATGCCCCTCCCGAAGATGGCCCGCCGCATATCGTGTTTATGCGCATGACGGGTTTCGGGGGGTGAAGCTCTTCCCGCTCGTCGTTTGCCGGAGGGTCTGCCCTCCGGGCCCTTCGGTGGTTCCCATCTTCTCGGTTCGGTCTCCGGACTCCGACGAAGTCCCCCAGGTGGCCCGCCTGGATCAGCCGCTCGATTTCCCTTTTGAGGGTGAAGCAGTTGTCGGTGTCGTGGCCATGGTCCCGGTGGCATCGGCAGTATTTCTTAAAATCTCTCTGGGCTAGGTCCGACTTCATTTCTTGGGGCGGCTTCGGTAGCAGTCCGGCCCGTGTAGCCGCGGCCATCACCTCAATCAGGGAGGCATTGAGTTGCGTGTAATGTGCCCGTAGGGGGCCTTCTTATCTCGGGACGACTCGAGGGAGCCCTTGGGCCGGAGCGAACTCGCGCGCCGGGCCAGGTCGATCTTGCGGGCGAGGCCCGAGCGGTTCCCTCCTTGGTCGGGCCGGCTGGTCGCGACCACGGTGCCCCTCTTCCTGCCTCGGCCGTGGGTGTGACCGGGGCTCGCCTTGGGGGGGTTTCGCCAAGGGGAATAAGGCCTTGGCGCCGAGAGTCTCCTCGGCCAACGCATGTCTCTCCGCCATAGCAACCAATGCCTCATAGTCGGTTGGCGGATCCCGGAGCAGGGATTTGTGGAGGCTCCGAGTCCGCAACCCCGATTTGAATGCCAACATAAGCACCTCATCGCCACACGTCACCACCGCTCGTCTCTCCTCCTGAAAGCGGCGGAGGTACATGCCCGTTGTCTCTCCCTCCCCTTGGACTATCGTGCTGAGATAGTCTAAGGGCTTCTTTTTCGTCCGCCCGGCCCGGAACTCTTGGCAGAACTTGTGGGATAGTTCGCCAAAGCTCCCTACGGACCTCGCGGGCAAGCCAAAGTACCAGTCCAACGCGGTGTCCCTCAGGCTTTGGGAGAAATGCCGGCATAGGAACGCCTCATCCACGTCCTGGGCCTCCATCGCCCCCCGGTATTGCTGCACGTGCGTGAGGGGGTCGCCTCTCCCGTTGTATGTGGCCAAGTGAGGGGGTTTGAACCTTATGGGCCTTGGGGCGGACGTGATCCACCGTGCAAGTGGCGTGGCTTCCTCCGGGTAGGTTGGGCGGCCCGGTGCATCCCCTCTCCGCCATTCGGGGGTCTGGCTTCGGTCGCGTCTCGGCCGTCGACGGTCCTCCGTCCCCGGGGAGTAGCCCGACTGTCGCCCGGCGGGGCTCCTTCCTCGGGTCGAGGACTCGACAGGTTGTAGGCTACGGTCCTCCCAACGCCAGCGCCTCCCGGCCAGCTCTCCCCGGGCCTCCATCCGTACTTGATTCTCCCGAAGGAGTCTCTCGCGCTCAGCGGTGAGGAAGCGTAGTTGTCGACAAACGGCTTCCTCACGCAGTGAATCGGAGGGGTGGTGCAGGCGATGCGGGCTGCCTCCTCCGGGGGGGGACCTGTTCAGCAACGGGTCCCGCCTGTCCCCGAGCCGCCGGCCCGTCGCCGTCTCGTCAAGGATTTCTCGGTCGCTCCTGTTTTCTCTCCTTAGCCTCTCGCGCTCTGCGACGATGAGGCGGAGTTGGCGGCGAGCGGCCTCTTCGTCCTGGTAGGCCCTTCGGGCGGTCTCGGCGGCTTCGTCCAAACGCCTTTGCGCGGCGGCCGCCTCCCCCAGGCGCTTCCACCATCGTGCGACTTCCATCTCCTCTTCCAGGAGCCTTTGCTGGGCTGCAATCTCCTCAGCGAGCCCCCTGTTCTCCCCCTCCTCCTCGAACTGAGGGTGAAGGTTCCGCCTCATGTTCTGGGGCTCTGAGGGGCCGGGCGGAGGCTCCGTTCCCGCCGTCTGATAGCCTCCCCTGGCCTGAGTGACGGCCTCGAAGCTCTTCAGGACGGCGGGGGCTGAAGTGTGTTCAGTTTCGGTGCCCATCCCCAGAAGGGGGTCGGACGCCGGGGTGATTAGTAGAGAGAGCAGTTCCTGACCCACGGGATCCTTGCCGTGGTCAGGGTTCCGCAGGATCGGCATGGAGTCTAACATGGGTGTGACCCTTCGTTCCCACAGACGGCGCCAATTGTTACGAGGTGGAACTCGCGTACAATGAATTTGTATTATGGGGAACCAAGGGCACGATGGTTATATGGAAATGAGGGTTCAGGTAGGCTGTTTTACAGGTGATTAGTGGGGTGAAGAAGTCGGATCCGTTGCCAGTGATGCTCACGGGGTCGAATCTCACCGGATGCAGCTGAGGGAGGTTGGACGGCAGGGGGCTGAAGCTGACTCCGGTCAAGGGGCGAGCTTTCCTGCAGCACGAACAACTCGTCAGAAGGGCAGGTTTGGGGTTCAACCCTTAGCCCCTCCGATGCCTAAGTCAGTAATAGGGCTTAAAATGGGGGGCTGGGCACACCGGTCGGACTATCTGTGTGTCCGCCGCGCGTGACGAGCTATAGGTGGGAGAGCAAAGATATGGAAGACCTTTGCTCTCGTGAGTGAATAATGATAGAAAAATGAGAGAGAATTCTCCAACCCCCTCTCCGTAAGAGGAGAGGGGGTATTTATACCTGACGGGTGATGACTAGGCGTGCTGAGCTGGCTCGGGTGTCAGCGGATGCTTCGGACAAGGACATCGGGAACAGGAGTTTCTGACCTGCTTCTGTCAGGCGGCGCAACGGCCAAGGGGTGCTTTTGTCGGGATGTCAGGGCCGAAAGCACTAACCGTCGGACGGGTCAGCCGCCTGGGGGTGCTTTGTCAGGCGGTCGGGTGACGTATGTGTCAGTCGTGTCCTTATCCTAGGCTGTTTGTCGTTAGCGACGAACTAAAGGTCTGGCTGTGTCACTCTAGGCGCCGCGGTTCGCGGGAATCGGGCGGGCCGTTCCGATCGGGGGTTGTCCGGCCCGGCCGCGCCCCCCGATCGATCATGGGGTACGGCCCGCCGGTACGGAAGGATACGTCCGCGCCCGTCAATAGGCCTGGCCTAGCTACCCAAGCGTCCCCAAGCGCGCTACCCCGGTGGGTCGGGCGGCCGCGGTTGTTCGCCTCGGCCGGCTGCGGTTGTTCGCCTCGGCCGGTTCGGGGAGCGCTGCAAGGCGCGCCTGTCTCCATGATGCCCCGGATTTTCGGGGCGGCGGCCCTTTTGTGAAATGGTGAGTTAATGGGGTATGTTAGCGGATCCGGGCGAGAGTCGGGCTCCTACGATCTTTAGGTCTCCTACGATCTTTAGGTCGTAACACTTTACATGATGTTGGTATACCCAATTATGACCCACGAATGCTCACCAGACTCCTTAGGACCTTGTTCTGTCAAGGTCAACTAAAGAGGATAGACATGCCCTAGTTAATAAGGCCACATGTGAAATACTAAATTATCATATATTAGACACTCCAATGCATCTTTATTTTTCTCTTTTTATACAATAAAAAAGATATGCTACAAACAATGATTATTTTAATATTGTTATGAATAGAACCCATTGGATCCACCCACATGAGTAACCAATATGAATACTATATAAAGGGGGCTAGGGGTTTCCTAGCCTCAACCTTCTCCAAAACCGATTACTCTACTTTTCCCTTCACAACACGTTATCAGCACGATCACGCTCGATGGAAGAAGCAACGGCTAGTGAGAGGAAGGCGCCCGGCGGAAGCTCCGTCAAATTTTTTTCGCGACGCAAAGTTTCGTGAGATGACACGGATTCTTCGGGCATCCTTCATCAAACGTCGCTAGATCTGGAGGACGGATCTAGTGGGTAAGCCTAAACAATTTTCTAGATCTAATACATATTTTTATGTGATCTAGATATCAAGAATATAATTGTTTATGCATGGATCTAAATTATTAGATCAAAAACTTGATTGTTTATATGCGAAATCAACGTTTCTACATTAAAAATCTAATTTTTATTAGATATAACTTCGATTTAGAGTCTAAAAATTTCTTTTTAAGATAAAAAACTGTTTTTAATATATTAACAAAAAAGGGATTTTTTTCTTGCCCTAACAGCCGGGCCGCCGCCTCTGGCGACGGCCGCCGGCAGGCCACCCCCCTGAGGGGGGCGCTCCCGCCGGCAGTCCCCCCTGAAGGGGGGCACCGGCAGGATAACCCCCCTGAAGGGGGGCAATGCCACCGGCCGGCCGCCCCCCCGAAGGAGGCACTGCGCCATAAACGACCCCCGCCCCCTGATACACCTGCGGGGGGCTGCGCCGCTGCCTACGGGCGGCGACCGCCATCTCTCCTCCCCTCCCACATTGAAACCCTAGGGAAACCCTAGGGCTTGGGGAGATGGGCCTTTTTAGGCCCACTAATAAAAATAAATTGATATTTAAATAAAATTTTAATTACAGCACGTTGGGTTTCTACCCAAATTGGGCACAAAATTGATCTTTAATTTATTTTTCTATTAAAATTTCATTATAATTCCCGAAAAATTCTGGATAAATCCAGAAAAATCAGGGAAAATCAGGGGAAGGAGATTTGAGCATTAATAACCCCTTTTGAGGTATTGGGGGAAAGTTATAAATATGTTCATAAAAGGGCTATTCAGCTATTAATTAAGATTTTCTTTTCTTGTCTTTTTCTGATTAATTATCTGCGAAAATCATCACCGCATTTCGTTTGGATTACTTGATTAGTATTAAAGGAAAAGTTTTCTTTCCATTTTTAATGCTAGTGATGTTGCATACATTTCATTGCCTGTTGCATGATTTAACATTTAATATTATTACATGTCTGTGATAATTAAATGCATGTGTAGAAAATTATATGCTTGCCGCATATTTAATGATTTCTGTGATGTACATTTTATTTAGCACGCTAAAATCACTATGATACAGTTTAATGCCTTTATCAAAACTATATGAGTGCGATGAGATATTTAAATGCCTGCAGCATATAAATAGCATGTGTATACATCATACTTGTTTCAATTCAGGTTAATTAAGCATAACTTTTTAGTTTACAAGTTTTACATTATATGTATGATGGGCTCATGATATGACGATATTTATGACAACAAGTCAATCATGATTTCAAAAAAAAGTTTAACATCATATCCACTTTGACAAAATGAACCTGAAGTTCAAAATCAAATCAAAAGTCAACACCCTTTCACCCTAATAAAATAAATATTAACAAATACTATGGACTATGCGAAAACCATTTATGCGATCTTTTAAAGATACGTATTTTGCGGTAAATAGACATCTCATACTTATTGTCTATATAATCGAATATTGACACCAGCAGTTGTCATAACACCGCTAAACTCTTTTAGAGTCATCTCACTTTACAATGTATGATTCTTGAATCTAACCCTTACTTTTAAGTGTACGCCCGAAGTCATGACTTAATAGATAAGTGAGAAATTATAAATTTCGTAGCCACTTATTTGTTTCTCCTCTGAGCATGATAAACTATCCACATAAAATTTGAACAACTCAGGAAAATGGCCTGAAGCCATACTCGAGCATTCAAATAGACTTTTAAAAGTCTCTAATTAATTAGAAAAGGGGAAGTATAAAATAATTTGCTCAAACCCCTGTTTATGTCTTCTTAGTAAGACTAATTTTCATTTTCCTTTATAAATAAGGAAAACTTAATACATGGGAAGTCTTGAATAAAATGAGAAAGGGAAGATATGATATACATCGACATGGAGTAAGCAATGGCAAACCCAATATTAGCCCAGAAGTTCTGATAAAACCCATAATGTTTTTGCAAACATGAATGTGCATTAACTTATGCCATATAAAATACATACATATCTAGTCTAAATGACGAAAGTCAAATTGACCTTATGTATATTTAGCTACTCCCCGAGGAAAAATAAATTTTGAAATCAAATTTAATCTGTTGTCATAACATAAGTCTTAATGAGCATAATTATAGTTGTATGTTTTTAAGAGCACACATCACACTATGTCACTTGTTGACTTAACATAATGATCAATATTATTCTCTTGCAGTTTTAATACATTTTATTTTACTGCGAATGATTTGATCTTGAATACCCCTAAAAAATAAAATGAGGATGACATGTACTCTCTAAAACTTATACAGTTTCAAAGGATGTTCGTCAAAACAAAATCCCTAATGACTCAAGAAATCAATGAAGCCTAAAGCTTTGTCCCATAATGATCCGCACAATAGTCAATGTGAAGATGTAATCCTTCACAGTTTGAACACAGTTCAGCTATTACCGAACAAAATTAACTTGAGCATTTTAATGGATTTTTTAAAAGTCCCATATAAATTCAAAAAGAGGAATTAATTTGGAACACCAGAAGTGTCCAGAATCGACCAACTTTGGATCGATATCACCCTGGATTGATGATGCAAGACATCATCAACGAGACGAACCCGAAGATTCTTCAAAAAAGGTGAAACTTTCATTGTCCCATTCAAAAGGGAAAAATGATTACGAGATCATCTCCATTCACATGGACTTTGACTCTCCCCACCTCCTCAAACGAATTTAAGATGATATACTATCATCATTAAAGATAATGAAGACCTTTATGTCTCTTGAGAGTATTTAAGGGATATAAATAGGCTTTGTACACTCCCTTAATAGGACTAGTGATGTATCTTTGGTGTACTCATCAATATATCCTCTAAAAATGGTCATTATCCAACTACATTTTTTTTTAAATGATGGTAACATTGGATAAAAATGGGAAATCATAAATAATTAGCAACAGTGGTTGCGTACACTCAGCTAAACACACCATTAGAACCTTTTTATATGAGTCTGATCAACTCCAAATAAACATTTTCTAAGAATGGGTTTAGAGCACATCTTAAAGATGGTACGTTTGCAACGTTGTGTATATGTTCCTGAAGCAACACTACATAGCCCGTCATGATGCCATAAAGAGAACACATTCATCAGGACTAACCAACTTTGACGAATAAATCTTGTATGAGTAAGGCATTAGTACACATCTTATAGATTGTGTGTTGATGGTAATAATGATCCTGAAGATCCTTCAATTCCCTATTTGGTTCAAATCATCTATGAGCCTGAAGCTCAAATTGACCATTTAAAAAGTAAATATATATGATCTGATTATAATCAGACTGACAATTTAAATATTGTCAAACTTTCACATCCCTACTGCCAAAAATCCAACTATGATTGACATACCAAATATAATGGATGCAATCCACCAGTAGCAGAAGTGGATGTCCTTAAGAGATGAGAGGACATAACCCTAGGCTCCAAAGAGAGAAATCTACTCTTGGAGACCGAAAAAGCAATACCACCACAGGAAAGTGAACTCAAATTCAGAACCTTATTGCAACTTGGTTGCTAAGGACACATTCTGGATCTGTCCATATTCTTTACCCGTCACAGAACCTTCACTTCTTCAACGCGTCGTGAAGGAGACACTTCTGGGAGAAATCAAATGATTATAGTACATGCGGAGTGAGTTTTGGACAAGAAAGAACACATTTTGTCGACAAATTCTCTCATATTTCACTTTGCCAGTTAAATATAAAATATCGATTCCACAACTCTGCTTTGCCTGAAGCAAAGATAGAGATTTGGCCAAATTATAATAATGTGGAATGTGGCAATAATAAGGTGAGCTGGCCTCACTTATGAATATGAGGTGTATGGACCTGAAGTCCGGATATCAAAAATGATATCAAATCCTGTGGGATAACTGAGTATTGTTGGAGAATTATAATAAAATCGTTAGCTATAAGCATTTTAATTTGCTATAGCTTTAGAGGTATAAATCGCTCAAACCAGGACGTAATCAAGTAAGATGAGCTGAACTCACTTACAAGATAAATCTGATGCATCGACTGGTTTATGTCAAGGTGTAACCCAACGAATGGCAAAAAGAGGGAATTTTTGGTTGATGTTGCTATTGGATGTGACAACATCACCGATATAAAATTTCTTCAACT
This sequence comes from Scilla litardierei, assembly GCA_030789695.1. Lineage (NCBI taxonomy): Eukaryota > Viridiplantae > Streptophyta > Magnoliopsida > Asparagales > Asparagaceae > Scilla > Scilla litardierei. The sequence continues at coordinate 33,563,875 of CM061133.1, forward strand.
GCATGTATAAATTTTTTCTTTACTTTCCTTTTTTTGGGACATATATTAATATATGATTAAAGGAAAGACAACCTAGACAGAGATTCTTAAAGGACTCATACTAAAAGGTTGTTGTTTGCACCTCTTAAAAACGGTATTGTTTTTAAGAGAGCAAATTAAAAGAATTGAGATTATTTTAATAACTCAAAATATTATCGGATCTCCTGAAGAGAAAATACCGAAATATCTGTTAAAGCCTATCTATCAAGTATGATATGATATGATATGGAAGTCCTAACTAGGCATAAATTCTTGGCTTACAGAATACAACATCCTGAAGATGAACTATCATCCTGAAGATGACATTAATCATCCTGAAGATGAACTATCATCCTGAAGATGTCATTAATCATCCTGAAGATGAACAATCATCCTAAAGATGAACTATTATCATGGAAATGAACTATCATCCTGAAGATGACATTAATTAATCATCCCGAAGATAAAAACTTCATACAATGACGATTGATGAAGAAACATTAAAATCATTCTCCACTAAATACACCTATTTGGTTGTATGGATATACATTAAAAGACCCCTTTCCGCTAGCTGGAAGAGGGGAAGAATATACAAGGTCCATAAGTACCTTAAGTGTCTTTGGAACACTCTTTTACCTGGTCAACTGCATGCGTCTCTTTTGAGCATTAGCAGTATAGCTACTAGCCAGGTACAATGTAGCGCCTGCAGCGCACCACTGGACCAGAGATATGTAGCTTCTGCGCTATCTTCAAGAGTCGAGGAAAAATCCTCCATGTTAAATGTATTTGCATATGCAGGTTACAGATCATCGCGATCAATAGTATAAAAGGGACGTCCACCTCCTGAAGATCTACACAGAATCCTCCCAAGTCTACATCCTTCCACCATCCCTAGAAGCTCATCACCCAAGGAGCAGTTCAAGAACATACAAAGCCAGGTCCTGAAGTACCTCGCAGACAATGATGATTGAGATGTAGAGCTGTCTACCAAGTTCGCAGCGCTCCTTTAGTTTCAGCTACTGCCTTATATGAGTGAAATTTGTATAGACGAGTGAAGTTTATACTTTACATTTGCTTTTGGAATGTTGTAGTTGAGATGGATGTATAGACGCATATGAGATTACTATATAGATACATAGGATATCTGCATCCTGAAGCTTGATCAGATAAGGGGGAGTCAACTGTAGAGTTGTACTCTTTTTCCTTGGCTAGTGGGTTTTCCCACAGTGTTTTCTATAGTCAAGGTTTTAACGAGGCAACCACATTGACTCGAGATCCAGAAGTATCAACCCC
>CM061133.1:33565685-33834892 GCA_030789695.1 Scilla litardierei
CGAGTGCCCTATTGCCCGCAGGCTGTGTTCAGGTATCAAGTACAAGGGATCACTCAACGAGTGCCCTATTGCCCGCAGGCTGTGATGAGCTCGTCTTCTGGAACACGAGCCAGAAAGTGTATTTGATAAGTATGGCGTAGGGGTGCACCTAGCCAGAACAAGTAACACTAGTATGTAGCGATGCTACGCAATCATGATGAGTATTCAAGCATGCAATGACATGAGCAGATAATTCGCATACCGTTAATTTAAATTAAACGTGACAGGCGAAATGCAATGACATGAACATATTCGCGTACCGTTAATTAAATTAAACATGGCAGTTAAAATGCAATAGCAGTTAAGGATGCATGGATGACATGAACAGTTATTTTCGCGTACCGTTAAGGAAATTAAACGTGACATACAAGCATGATGAGGGTGACGGACCAAGCTTCGTTGTCAAGCTAGGTCAATGGCGTCTAGACGGCCATCCTTTCACCGTCTAGTCTCTTTTACGCTAAAGCAAGGTAAATGGCCTAAAACATGGCCTAAATCAAGAGATGCAAGTTTCACTTGCCTAGCACCGGGGATGGCGACTACTTCGTCACACGGATGCCAATCTATGGGGAAATCACTGATAGGGGGAACAACCATCAAACAACATGAAATTTATTAGGGTTTCATAAAAATACCAATAGGCTATGAAAACATAGAGGAATCGATTTCTTACCAAGAGGAGACGGAAGGAACACTCCGGGGAACCCTAGGATCAGATCTGGAAAAGATTGGAGAAGTTTGGGGAAACTAGGGTTTTAGGGGATTTGGGGATTTGATGGGTTTTGATGGAGATTTGGGGAAGATGAGGGGTGGAATGAGTGAATGGATGGATTGGATGATGGATTTAGGGCTTGGAATGGAGAAATGGAGCTTGGAGGAAGATGGGGGCTCAATGGGGGAGAAACTAGGGCTTAGGGTCGTGTTGGAGAAGATGAAGTCGTTTGGGAGGGGTATTTATAGGCTAGGCTGGCGGCTGCCCAGAAATTAGGGTTTTAACACAGACTAGTCGGTCAAAGAACAACCACTGACCGACTAGTTTGGCAACTAGTCGGTCGGTCGACCAACGCAGACCGACTAAGTGCAAACAGTAACTCCTGAACGAAAATAGGATTCTAGAGTTAGTCGGTCCATGAACAAGTACTGACCGACTAGTTTGGCATCTAGTCGGTCGATGAACGTTCTTAGACCGACTAAGAGTAAACAGTAACTGATACAAAAATAAGATGATGAGTTAGTCGGTTCAAGAAGCATTGCTGACCGACTAGTTTGCAACCTAGTCGGTCAACTAACGTTCTTAGACCGACTAACGATAAACAGTAACTCCTGAGAAATTTAGAAAGCTAACTAGTCGGTCCAAGAAGGATTGCCGACCGACTGGATCGTCATCTAGTCGGTCGGTGGCCCTTCTTACACCGGCTAATGAGCACAGAAAGTACCGATACGGAGCGCGGGGCCCCGGGATCGATTCCTAAGACTCCTAGGCTTGATCTAACAGTTAGATACGACCGTTATGAAGTCCGTCACGAATGACCTACTTCGAAATCGACAATCCTAAGGAAGAAGCGAGAAAATACGACGAATCGATCGAAAATGAAATCTACGGAGACGAAAACCACACAAGAGGAGAAAATCCACCAAAACATATATTATATATATAAAATCCAGATACACGAAAAGCAGTCGTTACATCCTCCCCAACTTAAGAAAAATTCCGTCCTCGGAATTTCCAAATACTCACGAGTCCGGAAACAAAAGTGGGAAACGCTCTCGCATCTCATCCTCATTCTCCCAAGTAGACTCTCCAGGTGAACCGTGTCGCCACATCACCCTCACAAGATTGACAATCTTGTTCCGAAGCGATTTCTGACGCCTGTCCAGAATCTGCACTGGATGCTGGTCATACGTCATATCGGGGCGAACGGTAATCTCTGAAAAATCCACCGCATGAGACGGATCGCTAATGTATCGACGAAGCTGCGACACATGGAAAACATTGTGAACTCCTTCCAAAGATGGCGGCAAGGCCAAGCGATAAGCGACCTCGCCAACCCTCTCCAAAACGTCAAATGGTCCAATGTATCGCGGGCTCAACTTTCCACGCTTCCCGAAACGAATCACACCACGATTCGGGGAAATCTTCAAGAACACATGGTCGCCTGGCTGAAACTCCAAAGGACGACGTTTAGCATCCGCCCAATGCTTAAAACGGTCCTGAGCAATTCTCAACCTCTCCCGAATATTCCTGACGATATCCACGGCCTCTACGATCATCTCAGGTCCCAACAACTCCCGATCACCAACGTCATCCCAACTCAATGGCGATCGACATTTCCTCCCATAAAGAGCGGCGAAAGGCGCCATGCCAATACTCGCCTGGAAGCTGTTGTTGTAGGAAAACTCTACCAGATGTAGATGGTCCTCCCACGAACCCTTGAAATCCAACATGCACGCCCTCAGCATGTCTTCCAAAATCTGAATCGTCCTCTCGGACTGGCCATCCGTCTGCGGATGGTACGCCGTGCTGAAACTCAGACGCGTACCCAAACTCTTCTGCAAACTCTGCCAGAACTGAGATGTGAACCTCATGTCTCTGTCAGACACGATACTCACGGGGACTCCATGAAGTTGCACAACTTCCTGCACGATTCACGTTACATCACTATCCAAACTAGGAAAAGGAAATAAAACAGAGAGTAAAAGAATTTTACCTCCATATATCTCCTCGCTAGCGCCTCAGTGGTCTGTCCTACTCGGAACGGAATAAAGTGCGCAGATTTGGTCAATCGATCTACGATCACCCAAATCGCGTCGTTCTGCTTCGGACTCCGAGGTAGTCCAGTCACGAAATCCATAGTGATGTGCTGCCACTTCCACTTCGGAATCGGAAGCGGTTGTAGCAACCCGGCCGTACGCTGATGCTCCGCCTTCACTTGCTGGCAAACCAAGCACTTGGCTACACTCCGAGCCACACTCCTCTTCATACCGTGCCACCAATAATTCAGACGAAGATCCTGGTACATCTTGGTGCCACCAGGATGCACAGAATACGGCGAACTGTGTGCCTCCACCATCAGCTCCTCTCTGATATACCCAGCTGGCACACACAATCTGGCTCCAAACCTCAGCGAGCCATCCTCATGAATCAAGAAGTCAGTCCGCAGACCGGCTTCCACCATCTCCCGAATCCTCACCAGCTTCGGATCCTCAGCCTGGCCAGCCTTAATCCGATCCACGATCGTCGACTGTACCTGCATGTACATCAACGAAGAAGCCTCCCCAGGAAGAACAATCTCCACACCAGCTTCGCACAAATCCTGCTGCAATCTCCACTGCGAGGTCAAAATCATCACCGCTGGCAGCCTACTCAACGCATCCGGAACCACATTCACCTTGCCAGGGTGATACTGCAAATCAATATCATAATCCGCCATAAGCTCCAACCATCGACGCTGTCGCATGTTGAGCTCCTTCTGAGTGAAAATATACTTCAAGCTTTTGTGATCGGTGAAAATCTTCACTTTCTCACTCAGCAAGAAGTGCCTCCAAATCTTAAGAGCAAACACAACGGCAGCCAACTCCAAATCATGCGTCGGATAATTCTTCTCATGAACCTTAAGCTGACGAGACGCATACGCCACAACGTGCCCATGCTGATGCAACACGCAACCGAGACCCTTGCCAGAAGCATCGCAAAAGATCTCAAATCCACCGCTGCGATCAGGCACAACAAGAATAGGGGCACTCGTCAACCTCTCCTTCAGAACACCAAAAGCACCCTCACAATCACCGACCAAACAAAAGCAACATCCTTCCGCGTCAACCTGGTCATCGGCTCAGCAATACGAGAAAAGTCCTTAATGAATCGCCGATAATAACCGGCAAGTCCAAGGAAGCTCCGAATCTCAGACGCTGACGACGGAACAGGCCACTCCCTGATGGCCCGAATCTTCTCGGGATCCACTGAGATACCATCTCCAGTCACCACATGCCCGAGAAAAGCAACTCTATCCAGCCAAAACTCGCACTTCGAAAACTTAGCATACAAACGATGCTTCCTCAAAATTTCCAACACCGTCCTTAAGTGCGAGGCATGCTCTTCCTCCGACTTCGAATAGATCAGGATGTCGTCAATAAAGATAACGACAAACTTATCCAAAAAGTCGTAGAAAATCAGGTTCATCAGATTCATGAAGACTGCGGGCGCGTTAGTTACGCCAAAAGGCATAACCACGAACTCATAGTGTCCATACTTCGTCCTGAACGCTGTCTTCGGAACATCTCCCTGTTGGATATGGAAGACGTTTGTACACCCTTGTGGGGGATGTACGAGGGAATACGGACCTCGAACGTCGCGCACACTAAGTCATGTGCAAAGGGAATCTGTTCCCTTGCGGAGAGGATCTCTGTATGAGCGGGAAAGTCGCATTATATATGCATAAGTGCATGCGACATATGGCTAATAAAGGGGGAATATCTTAAGCTTATGTTGTACCATGCATATGGTACAACTTAAGCTTATAATATGCCATGTATCATGGTACACCTTAATTAAGTTGTTCCAAAGGAACAACTTACCCTAAAATAACTAACTTGGGGGCTATAAATAAGACCCAAGGGTAGCCATTTTCCTTACACATTTTTTGCATGAAATTCATGCATGCATCTTCTTCATAGCGAAGCTCTGCAGAAATATTTCCTCTCCCTCCATCCAAGTTCTTAATCTAAAATAGAGATTTAGATTGTGGGATTAGTAGCCTTACTCCGTTCGTGAGTAGACTCGATCCGTCGTGGCGAATCCGAAGGCGAAGTTCGTAGACTACCGTGCCGCGTACGCAAGCGTAAGTCTAAACTTCATGTTATCGATCCTAACTCTGTTTTGGACAGGATCCTTCATTGGTATCGGAGCCATATGGGTTCGCCCCGGTCAATCCACCGCCCCGTCGAAACTACGAACGAGTCGTTGTCTTTTTCACGAATGGGTCTCCTACTATTACGGATATAGTAGGAACGCTTCGTGACGGAGAGAACGCAGCGGTTGTTCTTTTCACGTTAGGGTCTTCTATCATTACGGATATGGTAGGAACTCTCCGTGACGGGAAGAACCGACCGTTCACGTAGTACGTTATTCATTTTTGGCGCACGGCCATTAAGAGATAACTAATTTCTTCGACGAACGGGTGCTTCATCGAGGAAGGTGATGGAAGTTATTTCCATCGGGTAAGAGGAAAATTTGGTGCATGTGCACCATGGCCAAATGGGCCATGAAGGCCATGCACCCCCTCTCCTCATGCGGAGGGGGTTGGCTACGGCCAATAACCACCGGCGACCACCCCATCAAGGGGGAGGAATGAGTGCGGCAACCCCATTCAAAGGGGGTGGCCGGCCATGGCCAAAGGGGCCATGGCCGGCCAACGCCGAATGGCCTTGGCCATGGCCGGCCATGGCCAAGCCATGACCGGCCATGGCCAGGCCGGCAGTGGCCGGCCAAGGCCAGGCCGGCAGTGGCCGGCCTTGGCCAAGGGCCTGCCGGCCAGGCCGGCCTGCCGGCCCTGGCAGAGGCCAGGGCCGGCGCCCTGGCCACTGCCAGGGCCAGGCCGGCCCTGGCAGAGGCCAGGGCCGGCGCCCTGGCCACTGCCAGGGCCAGGCCGGCCCTGGCAGAGGCCAGGGCCGGCGCCCTGGCCTCAGGCCAGGGCCTGGCCGAGGCCAGGGCAGGAGCCCTGGCCCCGGCCAGCGGCCTGCCGGCCCTGGCAGAGGCCAGGGCCGGTGCCCTGGCCTCAGGCCAGGGCCTGGCCGAGGCCAGGGCAGGAGCCCTGGCCCCGGCCAGTGGCCTGGCCGGCAGGCCCTGGCAGTGGCCAGGGCCTGGCCGGCCAGGGCAGAGGCCCTGGCCGGCCTTTGGCCAAGCCCGGGTCAGGGCAGAGGCCCTGACCGGGAAGAAGTTGAATTCGAAAATTGGTCGACCAATTTTGTGTTTTTGGTCGACCAATCCGACAAATGGTCTGGGTCGATTGTAAACTTGCCAGATGACCCATACGGGGTAACAAATGGCCTTGGTCAAACTCGAATGTGTAGATTAGTCCATACGGGGCTAACTACAGTGCCGAATAGTTCATACGGGACTAACGTTTTAATGAAGTTTTCATTGGGCTCTACTCCTTGAAGATTAGCCATAATGCTCTACTTCATGCGAGATTAGCCAAGTCATTGTGCTCTACTCTTCGGAGATTAGCCAATGTACTTATGAAATTGTGCTCTACTCCTTGAAGATTAGCCGTAATGCTCTACTTCATGCGAGATTAGCCATGTCATTGTGCTCTACTCTACGGAGATTAGCCAATGAACTTATGACGTTGTGCTCTACTCTACGGAGATTAGCCAATGTATTTTATATTCGTTTTGAAAAATACGTTTTCAAAAACGCTTTTCCGCTGCTAAGTACTATAAGAGTACTAACATTTGATAAAGTGAGGGAGAAATATTGAAAGTTACTCTAGATGGTGATTGGAAACATAGTGACCTTTCCGATTCTAGAGTAACATCTTCAATATTTTTCGAAAGTAACTTATCAAATACTTATTTTCCGCTGCTAGTACTATAAGAGTACTATTGTTTGATAAGTGATGGGGGAATATTGAAAGTTGTTCTAGATGGTGATTGGAATCATAGAGACCTTTTCGATTCTAGAACAACACCTTCAATATTTTTCGAAAGTAACTTATCAAATATAATATAATTCCAAGTGGGATTTGAATTTTAGAACTATCCAAATGGGATATTCTATTATCATTTCAAGTGGGAGTTATATTTTAAGAATTTTTTATGCAATGTTTTTTGATCGAACCTTCGGTTTTGTGTCTTTTGCAGCATTTTAAAAGTAAAATGTCTTCCGCTTCAAAGAATATCGTCGCTGAGTTAAACAAAGGTGAAAAACTCAACGGCGATAATTACAAACTTTGGTCCATTAAGATACAATACGTTTTAGAGGAGCAAGAAGTGCTCGAAACTCTAAAGAACGTAATGATTGAACCCGAGTTGGGCACTACGGCCCAACACCGAAGAGACAAGGAAGCTTTTTGATGCTTGGTCTCGGAAGAATAAGATAGCGCACATTACGTTATTAAGCAGTATGGCTGATGACATAATGCGCATCTTCCGAGAACATGACCTAGCCATGGACATATGGTCCAAGCTAGAGGAGAAGTTCGGTGGCACATCGGTGTCCAAACTTCGCGCCTTAACTATAAAGTTCGATACATATAAGAAACGTCCAGATCATTCCATGGGGAAACATCTGCGACATATGGCGAACCTTATCTCGGAGTTAAAGGACGCATGTCATGTGCTCACTGATGAGCAACAAATCCAAGCAGTCATACGTTCCCTACCAAATGGGTGGGATCAAATGAAGATGCATCTCACTCACAATGAGAGCATCAAGACCTTCAACGACGTTTCCAAGCACCTCGAATTAGAGGAAGAGCGGCTTGCGGCTGCCAAGCCAAGTGCAGAAGTGCACGTGGTTGCTAGTTCCTCACATGGGGGAAAGAAACGTAAAGATCGTTCGAAGTCTTCTAATGAACGTAATAAGCAACCTGAGTCTACCAAGGAACCCAAACATAAGGGTGGGCACAAGAAATGGCACAAGAAGAAAGACTTGAAAAGGATCAAGTGCTTCAAGTGCAACAAGCTCGGTCACTATGCTCGTTCGTGTACGAGTGGAAGTGACGAGGTAACTTGTAATACTAGTTACATATGTGTTTCTAGTCCACTATTTCTTGTGGAATCTAATCCATTTTTGGATAATTGATTCAGGTGCCACCGACCACATAGCAAAGGACAGACGGTCCTTCGTGGAGTATCACCGGATACCCAAGGAATGAAGTGGATCAATGTAGGAAACAACACACGTGTTGAAGTGAAAGGCGTTGGGACTCGCAAGCTTGTCTTGGACAACGGCCTCACTCTCCTACTACATGATGTTCTCTTCATTCCATATATTCAAAGGAATATTAAAACTGTGGTCAATTTAATGGGTCTTTGTGATAGTTGGTTCCTTCATGTTTGTAATATGGACCTATTTTTGTAATAATTCCTTTATTGGTTCTGGGTTATGTATTTAAAGGATTCATTGTAATAAGTACAATATATGATTTCTCATTTCCTTATGACAAATTCTTTGACTAATGAGTCTAATATAATTTGTTGGCAATCAAGGCTTGGACATATTGGACCAACGCGTATGGATAGACTTGCCAAACGTGGCCTTCTATCCAATGTTTCAAAGGTTGAAATGTCGACCTGCGAACATTGCCTTGAAAGGAAATCTTGTCGCAAGCCGTTTGGAACCGGCACAAGGGCCAAGGTTCCATTACCGCTTATCCATTCGGACATATATGGTCCGATGAATGTCAAGACAAGACGCGGGAAGTCCTATTTCATCACTTTTAATTGATGATTTCACCCGATTCGGTAATATCTATTTGATATCCCACAAAAGTGAAAGCACTAAACCTGCTTTAAAAACTATATGAGTTTAGTGGAGAATCAATTAGATCGCAAGATTAAGGTCATGCGAACCGATAGGGGCGGTGAATATCAATCAACAAGTTTAAAGGAACTTTGTGATGAAAAAGGCATAGTACATCAAGTAACTATGCCTTATACTCCTCAACAAATTGGTGTTGCAGAAAGGAGGTATAGGACTTTAATGAAAAATGGTCTGTTCAATGATGGCGCAAGCTAACTTGCCAATCACCTTCTGGGGTGATGCATTATTGACAACCGTTTTCATTTTAAACCGCGTACCCTCGAAATCAGTTAGCTCCACTCCTTATGAGTTGTGGAACCAAAGGTCTCCTAACTTAAACATTTTACCTTGAGTTTGTGCATTCAACGCACATATTTCCTCCCATAAGTATGGCAAACTTGGGCCATGGGGAAGGAAATGTATCTTTAAACGATACGCATTAAACTCCAAAGGTTATGTTTTTGTTAGTCAGGAAGACAATGGTGTGCTAATTGAGTTTGAGTCGAGGGATGTCACTTTCTTGGAAAACGAGTTTCCAAGACAGGGCGAGATAAGTCAGGACTTATCTCTATTTGAGATTTGTGATCAAGAAGGATTACCTCATTCGAGTGGGAGAATTCTTGGTGAAAACGAAAATACTTTTCAACCTTCACCAATGGATTATACGAATGACGATTATCCTATTCCATACGGGAATAATGATCCAAGTGGGAGCAATTCTAACAACATTTCAAGTGGGAGTGATATTAGAATTGATCTAAATTCGAGTCAACAAGGACTTGAAGAATCTCAAATATGCCACATCATGCCCTGCAAAAGACAAATGGATGGAAGCGATGAAGAAGGAATTGAAATCCATAAAAGTTAACCAAGTCTGGGACTTAGTTAACTCACCCAGAGGACATAGAGCAATTGGGAACAAATGGGTTCTCGAGATCAAGCATAAGGCTGATGGCTCTATAGATAGATATAAAGCTCGCCTTGTCGCGAAAGGTTTTACGCAACAGGAAGGGATAGACTACAAAGAAAACTTCTCACCTGTTGTGCGTTTTACCTTGATTCGCAATGGTAGCTTGCTTATACCTCGAATTACATCAGATGGATGTAAAGACTGCCTTTCTCAATGGAGAATTGGACGAGGAGATCTATATGGAACAACCAACAGGGTTTGTAAAAGAAGGAAACAAACATAAGGTTTGTAAACTTCGTAAGTCCATATATGGTCTTAAATAATCCTCGAGGCAATGGTATATACGATTTCAAGAAGTTGTCTTATCAAATGGATTTTTTCCATGCTTGATGAAGATAACTGAGTATATATCAAGAGGATTAAAAGCAAGTATATTATCATGTATCTATATGTAGATAACATTTTAATAGCCAGAAATGACAAGGGCTTTGTAATGAGTATCAAGGCTTGGCTTTCATCAGTATTTTAGATGAAAGGCATAGGAAAAGCCGCATATATCCTTGGAGTTAAGATTTCAAGGAATCGTTCGAAGAAACTTCTTTCTCTTTCACAGGAGACTTATATAAAGAAGGTTCTAGAACGATTTAATATGCAGGACTGCAAGTCCATTGATATTCATATAAGCATATGCGATAATTTATATCTGGAATCACGTCCAAAGAACCAAAAGGAAAAGGAAATTATGGAAAAAGTTCCATATTCCAGTACAGTTGATAGTCTTATGTACACTATGGTGTGTACGAGACTGGACATCTGTTTTGCCGTTGAAAATGGTAAACTGTTACCAATCCAACCCAGGGCAAGAACACTGGAAAGCGGTTAAGAGGATAATGCAGTATCTTAAAGGAACTGCAGATTTGCAAAAGACTATGATAAAACCAAGAAGGTAGACATAAGGTACATATCTACGCATGAGACGATAGAGGATCAGCTTACGAAAGCGATCCCCAGAAATGTGTTTTATAAACACTTATCATCTCAAGGATTGCGTATGGGCTGAGTTGTACCAAATATATATTCCCATGTCTAAGAAATGATCAAAATTAATAAAAGAATAAGTTCTTTTTCCAACATTGCATATGAATTTCTTAAGAAATGTTTGTGTACATTTTTGAAATCTCAGCTGAATTGTGTGTATGTCGGACAGATTAAGGTTGGCTCTCTCACATGAGCAACCGCCTTATCTTATCAGATGGATAAGATAGAGATGAGACTAGTTTAAAGTCAAAATCATTAGACGAATGATTTAGAGTCAAGACTTTAACAAGATAGTCGAATGAAAGATCTGCATCATATGGATGCTTACAAAAGATCTGAGATCTGTATCACAAGGATATAAAGATCTCATTGGATTTTTTAATCCTATCTGTCTTATGCAGGATGAGAGTCCGGGAATATTTCCTGAGTAGTAAGGGGACTCAAAAGATAGGCACTGTGGTGTCTGATCTTTCATCCGTACAACATCATTAAGACATACTCTCCCTGGGAAAGGAGTGATGTTGTAATACGTGTTCATACCACGTATGCATTTCGACCACTGAGTTAGTAGCAATAGTGTTTGCTATTATGTGAGACTCAAAGGCCATACGGGTCTTAACTCTTACCCTCAAGGACTCCAATTGGTTCCTTTAGATTTGACGAGATGATCGCTATCTTAGCGTGTTACTAATGGGCTATGGTAATTCGGCTCGGCGGGGCACGTTAGAAAAGCGAATCAAGTCAAGATCATAAGGTTCTCAAGAAGAGGAAGATTGATTTCATGTTCGCATTTGGACTTTAATGATTCAAAGCTGGCCAGCCAATTGTAATCCAGATGGGATTCAATTGTTGAATATAAAGTATAAGAAATGTGAAGAAATAATCTAGGGTAAAGCATGCGTTGAACTACTCAACTTTGCACCTTCGAGGTCGTTGTGTATCTCTAACAAGTGCACAACAACAGACTCTACGCGCATGACGGTCGCACGGTCTATTTCTCGGTATGATAGATGAAAGAACTAAGGGAAACACGTTCTCTTACAATCCCCTCAAGTGTGAGTGGGAGATGTTGGATATGGAAGACGTTTGTACACCCTTGTGGGGGATGTACGAGGGAATACGGACCTCGAACGTCGCGCACACTAAGTCATGTGCAAAGGGAATCTGTTCCCTTGCGGAGAGGATCTCTGTATGAGCGGGAAAGTCGCATTATATATGCATAAGTGCATGCGACATATGGCTACTAAAGGGGGAATATCTTAAGCTTATGTTGTACCATGCATATGGTACAACTTAAGCTTATAATGTGCCATGTATCATGGTACACCTTAATTAAGTTGTTCCAAAGGAACAACTTACCCTAAAATAACTACCTTGGGGGCTATAAATAAGACCCAAGGGTAGCCATTTTCCTTACACATTTTTTGCATGAAATTCATGCATGCATCTTCTTCATAGCGAAGCTCTGCAGAAATATTTCCTCTCCCTCCATCCAAGTTCTTAATCTAAAATAGAGATTTAGATTGTGGGATTAGTAGCCTTACTCCGTTCGTGAGTAGACTCGATCCGTCGTGGCGAATCCGAAGGCGAAGTTCGTAGACTACCGTGCCGCGTACGCAAGCGTAAGTCTAAACTTCATGTTATCGATCCTAACTCTGTTTTGGACAGGATCCTTCACTCCCTTCTTCACCTTCAACTGATGATAACCACTCCTCAAATCCAATTTAGAAAACACCCTCGAACCTCCAAGCTGATCAAAAATATCATCGATGCGAGGCAACGGGTATTTATTCTTAATGGTTACCGCATTCAACTCCCGATAGTCCACGCACATGCGACGCGAACCATCCTTCTTCTTAACCAACAACACCGGTGCTCCCCACGGAGACACGCTAGGATTAATATAACCCTTCTGCAAAAGCTCATCCAACTGCTTCCGCAACTCTTCCAACTCAGCAGGTGCCATACGATACAGCGCCTTCGAAATCGGCTGCGCACCTGGAACAAGATCGATAGAAAATTCCAAAGCTCGATCCGGCGGCAAACCAGACATCTCCTCGGGGAAGACGTCGCCAAAATCACGCACCACAGCTGGCCACTCCAGCTCCATCTGCATAGCCACAGCCTCCACCGGCCTGGCCTGAAATCTGACAGGACCAAGCGAACTGCTACCACGACTGAACTCAAACACTGGATGTCCGGGAATCTCGAACACCACCTTCTTCCTCCTGCAGTCGATCGTAGCATAGAAGCTCGCTAGCCAATCCATCCCAAGAACTGCATCATAGTTGATGATGTCGTGGACAATGAAATCCACAAAAAGCTCATGTCCACAGACCACCAACGAGCAAGAATTGCAACCACGATGCACCGAGACCACACCATTCCCTGTGACGATATTCCAACTCTTGGGAAGAGGGGATGTCGACAAGGAGTGCCTCTCCACGAAGCTCCGAGAAATAATGCACATCGATGCACCAGAGTCAAAGAGGACTCGTGCAGGAAATGTGCACACCAAAATCACACCTAATCAATCAATTAACAATCAAACCCTATTCTAGCAAACAACCATGTTCAAGCAAACAACACAATTAAACAATCAAAACCAGCTCGGAAAATGACAGCTAGATTGAGGATTACCTGCGATAACCTCATCCACAGCCTCGCTCTCCGCAGCGGTCATCAGAAAGGCCTGCCCTCTCGGCGGAACAGCCTGCCGAAAGGCCTGTCTCTGTGGAACAAGGGGCGCCCCACGTCCAACGGGCACAGGAGCTCGCTGCTGCAACGGCTGTGCTGCAATAGGAGCCCGCCAAGGCTGTCTCGACTTCGGACACTCCCGGATGGTGTGGGCAGGATCTCCGCAGACAATGCACTGTCCTAGAAACCTCCTACACTGATCCCTGAGGTGTCCAGTCTTGCCACAGAAATGGCAAGTCTTCAAGATAGGCCCTCCTGGCCTCTTGAACTGCACAGGATGACTAGGCTTGAAACCAGGCCTAACCACCGCCCTGGCCTGCTCCATAGGCCTCTTCCCCGCTCCGGAAACATGTCCCTTCCTCTGATTCAAATTCAACTCCTGCCGCCTCGCAGCAATCAGAACCTTCTGATATGTCTCCAAGTCAGAAGAGGTCACAAAGCTCTGAAGCTCCAAGGCAAGTCCCTGGAGAAATCGCTGAGCTTTCTCATCGGCATCCTGCACCATCTTAGGTGCAAACTGACTGAGCCTCGTGAACTCCTGGTGGTACTGATCCACCGACAAGCTCCCCTGCTTCAGATCTATAAAGCGCTGCAGCATCACCTGCCGAGCAGCCTTCGGGAAGAACTCTCCATCGAATCTGGACTTGAAGGTAGCCCAGACGATCGGTTCCACCAGCATCTTCTCTTCAGCATCCCACCAATTCCTGGCGTTATCCTTCAGCTGCCTCTTAGCCAGATCAACCCATCCAGCCGGGTTAATCTTTGCCATTGCCAAGTTATCCTCAATGTTCCTTATCCATTCGTCGGCAGCCAGAGGACCCTCAGAACCATCAAAGTATGCGGGACCCAGCTCCCGAAATTGCTTCGCTCCTAGCTCAGAGCGAGGGGCATCGGGAAGAGCCCGGGCAGCTCGAGCAGGTGGAGCATTCTGGACTTGCAAAAGCACGCCCTGCTGCACTTGCATCATCTGGATCATCATCCGCATCATCTCACCGCTGGTGGGTTCCCGCTCAGGCTCCTCATCATGAGGGAGCGCACCATTATCACCACCACGGGTGAAACGCCTTCCTGCCATCTAATGACACGGAAAACAAATCAGATTAGACTCATAGCTTATGACTCGGACGTCGAACTTAATTTATTGGACATTCAAATATTATTATTGCTATTCCAAAATCGCAGTTACAGAATGACCTGCATGGGCCACCACTAAAACCTGTCACGACCCGCTTCCCTAAGATGGAGGCGAGACGTGAAAAGGTCCGCACGAGAGTGGAGCTGTGAGGCCCCAAACCCGATAAGCGTCCACAATACATAAACAGGTCCCTGTAACCACAACAGAATAACAATAATAATAAAAGGAGAAACTGAAATAAAATTCCACATCTCAAACATTGTCCAACAAGAAAATAAGTCCAACATCCAGAAAAGCCACCGGGCTAAAAGAAAAGAGTCTAAAGGCCCAGAACAAGGCCAACAAAAGAAACGACAACAACAACGTATGGGTGCTACACACCGATAACAAAACCACTGTCTAATAAAAGTAAAACACAACGAAGACACTAGGACTGGTCCCCAGTGTCCACGTACTCCCCGTCAAACACAAGTACGGGCTCGGCGTCAGCAAACACCTCGTCCCCAACAAGTAACTCAGGCTCGGGCTCTAACATGTGTCACCTAAAAGAGAAAGGGGCACATGTCAGCAAGTCGAACGACTTGTGCAAGGAAACGGGAAATAATGGTAAACTAGCAACCTAGCAGTTAAAACATGGTGCATGGCAAGTAAAGTACGGTGGTAACAAGTAAGGTAAAGTATAGTACAAGTGGCAAGAGGTTGTTGTGACATGTAATGTCAAGTAACAAGTACAAGTACAAGGGATCACTCAACGAGTGCCCTATTGCCCGCAGGCTGTGTTCAGGTATCAAGTACAAGGGATCACTCAACGAGTGCCCTATTGCCCGCAGGCTGTGATGAGCTCGTCTTCTGGAACACGAGCCAGAAAGTGTATTTAATAAGTATGGCGTAGGGGTGCACCTAGCCAGAACAAGTAACACTAGTATGTAGCGATGCTACGCAATCATGATGAGTATTCAAGCATGCAATGACATGAGCAGATAATTCGCATACCGTTAATTTAAATTAAACGTGACAGGCGAAATGCAATGACATGAACATATTCGCGTACCGTTAATTAAATTAAACATGGCAGTTAAAATGCAATAGCAGTTAAGGATGCATGGATGACATGAACAGTTATTTTCGCGTACCGTTAAGGAAATTAAACGTGACATACAAGCATGATGAGGGTGACGGACCAAGCTTCGTTGTCAAGCTAGGTCAATGGCGTCTAGACGGCTATCCTTTCACCGTCTAGTCTCTTTTACGCTAAAGCAAGGTAAATGGCCTAAAACATGGCCTAAATCAAGAGATGCAAGTTTCACTTGCCTAGCACCGGGGATGGCGACTACTTCGTCACACGGATGCCAATCTATGGGGAAATCACTGATAGGGGGAACAACCATCAAACAACATGAAATTTATTAGGGTTTCATAAAAATACCAATAGGCTATGAAAACATAGAGGAATCGATTTCTTACCAAGAGGAGACGGAAGGAACACTCCGGGGAACCCTAGGATCAGATCTGGAAAAGATTGGAGAAGTTTAGGGAAACTAGGGTTTTAGGGGATTTGGGGATTTGATGGGTTTTGATGGAGATTTGGGGAAGATGAGGGGTGGAATGAGTGAATGGATGGATTGGATGATGGATTTAGGGCTTGGAATGGAGAAATGGAGCTTGGAGGAAGATGTGGGCTCAATGGGGGAGAAACTAGGGCTTAGGGTCGTGTTGGAGAAGATGAAGTCGTTTGGGAGGGGTATTTATAGGCTAGGCTGGCGGCTGCCCAGAAATTAGGGTTTTAACACAGACTAGTCGGTCAAAGAACAACCACTGACCGACTAGTTTGGCAACTAGTCGGTCGGTCGACCAACGCAGACCGACTAAGTGCAAATAGTACTCCTGAACGAAAATAGGATTCTAGAGTTAGTCGGTCCATGAACAAGTACTGACCGACTAGTTTGGCATCTAGTCGGTCGATGAACGTTCTTAGACCGACTAAGAGTAAACAGTAACTGATACAAAAATAAGATGATGAGTTAGTCGGTTCAAGAAGCATTGCTGACCGACTAGTTTGCAACCTAGTCGGTCAACTAACGTTCTTAGACCGACTAACGATAAACAGTAACTCCTGAGAAATTTAGAAAGCTAACTAGTCGGTCCAAGAAGGATTGCCGACCGACTGGATCGTCATCTAGTCGGTCGGTGGCCCTTCTTACACCGGCTAATGAGCACAGAAAGTACCGATACGGAGCGCGGGGCCCCGGGATCGATTCCTAAGACTCCTAGGCTTGATCTAACAGTTAGATACGACCGTTATGAAGTCCGTCACGAATGACCTACTTCGAAATCGACAATCCTAAGGAAGAAGCGAGAAAATACGACGAATCGATCGAAAATGAAATCTACGGAGACGAAAACCACACAAGAGGAGAAAATCCACCAAAACATATATTATATATATAAAATCCAGATACACGAAAAGCAGTCGTTACAGGGATGCTACAGGAGTATGCAGAGTGAGGGTGGCGTAGCCCTACGGGTGCTCAGTCCCCCTAATGTCTAAGAGAGAACAACGGGAAGGGATGAATTCGGTCTAATCTTTGGGAAGAGAGTGAGTGAATGAAACCTTTCTTTCTTATTCTTAGAGTAGCCACCTCATCTCCCTAAAATCCTCTAAGCATGCCACCAAGCCTTGGGTTAGGTAAGGATCAAGGATATCTTGACACATCAAAGGTGGAGGTGTCCCTTATGAAAAATTAGGATTTTGATTTATAGAAAAATAACTATACACACTTAATACACATACAATACTTAATACTCATCAAGTCATTAGTATTCCAACCATATACTTTATTTAATAAAATCATGTCATACAAATTATTTTAAAATAATTTTAGCTTGACAAAATTAAATAAAATACATAAGGATTCCCAAAAATTTATACGCATATATATACGTCCAAGAATGTGTATTAATACACGTATATGAATTTTGGGGTCATTACAGTTCTTGATGCTGAAAATTTTATCATGAAAAGATGAAACTCGACTAAGTTCTGAGCTTAATTGGCTATTCGGAATGCTTTGGAAATTTTATATGTTGTGTATATTGATGTCCTTAATAACTTTAATGTTCACAACTCTTTCCAATTCAAACTGAAAGTTTGGTTAAAAATTCGATTTTTGCAACATGTCTGGAATTCTGTCACACTGGACACAGTTTAGAAAAATGGAGTTTATTACCTGCACACTCTATGGAATTTGCCGTTCTTGGTCTTGTTAGAAAGTTAACAAGTTTATCTACAAATTTATTACAGTGCATATATTTCAAATTTCTGGCTGCAACATGTCCAAAATTAGCTTCTAATACAGGCCCTGAAATCTGTCTGGAAAACAGTCTGTACAGGTTCTACAAATTAATTCACTACAAATCACTCAGTCCATATTTAAGCATGAAATTTCTTGGGTGAATCAAGGATTCCTATATCTTCAAGTTTCATTTAGAGAGTTTTGTCGCATTCACAAGAGAAATTGGTTAAATACCTTGAATTTGTGGCTGTTCCTATAATTTCAGCAGGCTGGACTGTTTTCGGTGAAAGAGAGAAGAGGTGAAAGAGGAAGGAGAATACTAAAGCATTGACTAATGTTATTGGAATAGTTCTTGTAACATGAATGTGGGACCTTAGTTGTTATACATGGTGGGAGGGATGTGGTGGACATGGCATGCATTCATGTTGGTGGTAATGTGGTATGAGTTGTGGTGGTATGGTGGGCATGGCACGATGTGCATGACACCTTGTTATGATGTTGATTATGATTTGTTGGAAATGTGAATTAAATATTTATATGAAGGCATGCCATGATGACCCATGAACCATGCATGTATAAGGCTATTGTCCCATAGCCATGAGAGACTCTCTTGTATCTATAAAGTCTCATTTGTACCTTGGAATGATGTTACAACTCACTTCATTTTTGTAGCACTTATAACTTGCTTTATGTTTCAACTTGGTGCTTGATTTTTACTTGTAGTTTGCCTCATGCTATGTCATGGATGTAAAGTAGTTGCCATTGCATCCTTAAATGCCATGCTCATATGTTTTGTAGCATGATTCCCTTGCTTATTGCATGTTTCATTTGCACATTGCCATGGTTGCATGTTAAGTAGTCTCATGTTCATAATAGCATACTAGTGGAAGTTGGCAATTCCTACTGGGTCACGTTGTGACGTGTCCCCATTGATATTTTTCATGTGATTGGCAGTTGGAGAAGCTTAGTTGGCAGAGTTTAGGATTGGAGCAATGAAGGAGATTGATTTTGGGGGCGTTGAGTTGTATTTGGGTATGGTTAGGAGGTGTTGCCAATGAGAGGTGTAAATTGATGTTATATGTTGTATATAAATTTGAGTTGTATGTAAGTTGTAAAAGAACTTTGTTTCTATAAATATGAAGGATGTTTTAATCTATGTTGTTCTTATGTGTTGGTTTTAATTTGGTGGGACTTTGGAGTTGCATTTAATTATGAAGCATTACGTGTACTGCCCAGCACGTGCACAGTGGGCCTGCTGGTGTATTCGTATTGTAATTCTCTTTTCATTTCGTAACACTCGCTTCCTGGGGAGCGGGGCATTACAGCTTGTAATTTGTATTTATTCTCGGAATGTTGTAGATGAGATTGATGTATAGCTGCCTAGGAGATCTATAAGCCTAAAGCTTGTACAGATCAGTGGGAGTTAAATGTAGAGTTGTACTCTTTTCCCTTAAGCTATGGTTTTTTCCACTGGGTTTTCCATTGCCAAAGGTTTTAACGCGGCAACCACATTAGCTCAGGATCTAGAAGTATCCACCACTCCTTATACTCATTAGCACTATGAATCATGAAGCATTCAAATGTCGAGTTTACAATGATGGATGGATAATGGGAAGTGTTATGAATAGGGCCTTGAGACCTTTGGTATCAAAGACCGTTGGTATCTACCATAATTGTAAAGGATCTTTTGTATCATTCTTAATATATATATATGACCTATGACCTTTGCCATAGACTTGATTCTCAACACAAATTTATACACACAGAAAAATTTAATTCTTTAAAATATTATCTAGTTCTCTGCATTCTGCACTCAACTCATAAAAAGAGAGAAACAAAGATACACACTGTAGTTCTATATTTGCGATGCTTACAGAATAAGGAGTAGTTGTATATTGAAGGGTAGTCTATCGAGCATGTCTTGCTTCAAGATTCATATCTAAATGGCAAAAATTTACCTTTAAGAACGATACCTAGCACATCTCAATTATGATAGGTTCATTCTTGTTGATTTTACTATAGCTTCATTCTTGTTAGTTTTATCATTTTCCAACAATCTCAAATATTGAACATGTATGCTGTAATAGTTATTGCTAATGCCCTTCTCGACCTCTTCAAAATTGAACCATTTAGTAGTAGCTTTTTTAAAAAATCGCGAGTGTTAAGATAATTATTAATTTAGTCTAGGAAATAGTTATGCTATTGGGTTCTTATGTATGACCCCTGGGTTCTTGTGTAACTCATTGGTTCTAGTGTAGTGGCGCTTGGGCTCTTAGGCCTAATGATGTGATGTGTAGTGTGTGTGTGTGTGTGTGTGTGTGTGTGTGTGTGTGTGTGTGAGGAAACCCAATATATCCATCAATTAAGTAATACAAATCATCTCATCTTCTTCCCAATTTGACATGATATCAGAGCCAAGGCTCTTGTACTGATCCCCAAGCTCTCTTCCATTGCCAACCCTCCCTCTCTCCCAAGAGAGGGGGAGAGGGGGGACGATCCAACTCCTACAACTCTGGCCTACTTCCTATAAGGAGATATAGCAAGATATCCTTATGAGGTTTGATGCATGAACAAGATCAGAGCAAGTCAACCGATGCATGCATTCCTAGAGATATGATGCATTCATTGGTTGACTTGCTCCGATCTTGTGCATGCATCAATTCTCTGATAGATACGATGCATGCATCGGTTTACTTGCTTTGATGTTGTGCATGCATCAAATCTCACAAGGAGATCTTGCTATATCTCCTTATACCTCCAGCAAGAACAACTTATTCAAGCTCTCGCTCAGTCTGGCTGAGCTTTTCTACCTCAAGCAACCTCATCGGAGTTGAGTAAAGCCTCCTCCTCAACTGAATCACCGGAGTCACATCACAGTCTCCTCCTCAATCATCGAAGCACGGCCTCCTTAACTCCCAGTGGCCTCACCCACAGCGGCATCACATCGACCCACAGCGGCCTTTGCTCCCAGCAGCATCACATCGGCCCTTGCGGCCTCGCCCCCATAGCACATTATCGGTCCCTAGTGGCACATCATTGGCCCCCAACGGCCTTTGCCCCCTACGGTACCCCCTCATCCAATGCTGCCATCTCCTCTTGCTGGATCTTCTTCCTCTCCATACTCACGGTTACACGTTGAGTTTTGGTGGGGGGGGGGTGTGTGTTAAGATAATTATTAATTTAGTCTAGGAAATAATTATGACTATTGGGTTCTTGTGTATGACCTTGGGTTCTTGTGTAACTCATTGGTTCTAGTGTAGTGGCTCATGGGCTCTTGGACCCAATGATGTGTTGTGTAGTATATATTTGAGGAAACACAATATATCCATCAATTAAGTAATACAAATCATTTCACCTTTATAGCTAGAGCCTCGATTAAAAAAAATACCCGAGTCTTTAAAAAAACCAAGAACCACCTAAAATATAAAAGAAAATAGATAACCTTGGAATATGTCATCATCCATCGACGAACGAATAGAGAGAGATGACCACCATAGTAAATGAAATAGTTTTCAAGGTTACTCTTATAAAGAGCAACTCATTTATACCCACTTTACATCCTAAGAAAATCCTTCAAGCATAAAAAACCCAACCATAAGCTTAATCCAAAATTTTAAAAGAACAATAACACGTTTTCAAAAAGGGACTATGTTTGCTTGCAAAAAGCCTGAACACCATATCGCTCAATGTTGATTTTGGAATAAGGTTCCAAAACCAAGTGTGAACTTGGTAGTGGTAGATGTTATTGCAATGGTGGTTTCAAAGTCAACGTGGTTACATTTGTGAAGGATTGCTTGTTGATTTTGGGGCAAGTCATATATTTGAGTCGATAGAGGAGCTTTTTACACCTAATATTTATTTCAGCAATGTTGACGAGAATATGTATGTGATTGATTCAAGACCCTCACCCATTATTGAGAAACTAAAGTGCTTCTCAAATTAATTTTAAGAATGTTTAGCGAGGTGCTCTATCTTCAGAATATCCGCCGAAACTTTGTATCGGTCTATCTTCTTGAAAAAGTAGGGATTATGACTATGTTTGAATTGAACAAATTGTAATGATCAAAAATAAACAATTTGCAAAAAAAGTTATTTTCATCAAGATCTCTTTATCTTAAATGTATTGAAATTATGAATGTAAATTCTTTAGTGTCTTATGCTTACTTGATTGACTCTTTTGATATATGTAATTATAGATGAGGAAATGTATACTTTTCCCACATTAAGAAAAAATAGAAATTAATTTGTTCAATGATGCTACTTTTTTCAAACCATGATAAATACGAATTATGTTGAATTTAAAGGTACTCAGAAAACTTGCGTACGAGCTCAAAGAGAAAGATTGCTTACACTCGTTCAAATATTTGAAAATCCCTAATGAAGACACCACATGTTTGAGGTGTCATTACTACCTCTAATCTCACCAACCATAGGGGCACATGGCAAGCTTGGAGGGGTTTGAGGGGCTGATGAGGATGAATGGAAGATTAAAGAGGAAAGAAAAATTGGGGAAAAAGAAAAGAAAAAAGCTACACCCTCTTCCCAGCAAGCTCACACACGAGCCCAAGACACCCCTTGTTACCTTTGCCCATTCACCAAACCCAGTTTCATTTAACCCTATTCTCCAAGCTTTGGGCCTTAGAAGAGGAGGAGATAAGATTCAGAGGGTCTTCAAGGAGAAGAAGGGGCCTAGACCTATTGAAGGGCTTCAATAGGTGGGAAACTTAACTAATCAAGTTAGGGTTTAGTTTAGAATTGCGTATGAGTAAATATTAATCGTAGTAGAAATTAACAACACCAAGAACCCGCACGACCGAGTCTTAGTCATATCGTAGATGACACGATCGTTTGTCGTTCGTGTTGTGGTCGTTTCGACCAACAGATCCCCATACGATCGTTCTTCGATCGTGTTGCTGTTAGGCGTAGTTCCCTAGCCACACACAGCCATGTCGCTACTTAATCCTCGCAAACGCGTCGACGTAGACGCGTACGAGCGTAATTGAACGCTTTTCGATCCACATGGTCGTGTGGACTATTCACACGACCGTGTGAACATGTTGTTCTTGACCTGAGGTTGTGGGACTCCACACGGCCGTATGGAAATCCCACACGATAGTGTGGCCAAATTGATTGAGCCAGTGTTGAAATCTCATACGACCGTGTGGTTCTGCTGTTTTTCTGAACTGACATTGATGTGCTTCACACGACCGTGTGGGAACCCCAAACGGCCGTGTGGATTATTTTTCCAGCATGACACTAAAGTGAATGTTTTACTTTCAGCTTGTGATTATTACTCCAAGTTCAATTTAAATGTTGTAGATGCTTGTTAAACCCTATGTTCTATGTGTTATAAGCATGCTAACTCCATGTTGCAAGATCATGCCATGAATTATTCAAGTTACATACCATGTTATTATATATGTTGCAAGCAAGAAAGAGAATCATGCTACTTCTAATGTGATCTCTATATGATATTGACCATAACAACAACGAGAATTGAAATAATGTATGGATATAATGAAACACCCATATGATTTTGTAAATGAGGAATATCATGAAATATTCATGTGGAAGCGATATTCGTGGAATGAAATATGAATGCGGTAATAAGACCGCCGATAAGAAATGCAAGTTGAAATAAAGAAATAACTGAGAGTGAGATGAGAGTTAATAAATATCTTGGATTCTCGGTCCATTTGGAGATGGGTGAGATTTCAGATATGGGGTTTGCAGGAAGCACGTGTAAAATATAAACTTAAGGACTTGCCGATGATTATGTCTCACTCTCATCACTCCCGTCAGGGGGAGTTGGCAGAATTGGAGAGGCCCTTGGTGTACTCATGATGCACCGTGAGGTAGTTGATGATACATTTTCTCACTCCCGAAAGGGGGAGTTACGAGAGGCCCCGTTAAAAATGATCAGTGCTCGTATTCTACTGGCGGGATACCACTTTTCACCCACCATGGATGAAGGCCAGTTCCTTAAGTCATATCTTACGCGGGCTTCCAAACACTAAGTATATGCATAACTTGAAGATTAATACACATTAATTGTGAATATTCATGAAACCGTGGTCTATCTTACTGTATGCATAGTAATTTTGCAGTTCCTACTCCTCAGTACTAGCTTGTGATGTTTTATTCTATGGCATTAATCTGTGAATGTTACTTTTACTGCTTTCATGTCCATTAGCTTTACGTTTCATCACATGCATGACGTGATATGTTCATTTTGTGTGGACATGAGTACTTTCAGTAGACTTACCCTGTAGCTAGGCAGTCCAGTTCTGAAACTGGGTCCTACCTAGTTTAGCTAGGTTTCCTACTGGGTCACGCGTTGACGTACTCCATTCACGTTTTTCAAGTCCAGGAGTAGAGATGACAGAGCAGACTCTTACCCAGCAGACTACTGCACATCCAGAGGTACCGATGGAGAATACTGAGAGTACATTTGTGCAGTTAGATTTCCCTGGGATAGTTTAGGGAGTGGGTTGTACAGCGTGTGTACCCCTTTTGGCTTTCTTTTGTTAGTTGGGGCTTTCTTTTGTTTTACCCCCACTTTTGAACCCCCTTTGTACCCCATATACAGTATAATATGTAAATGTATTTTGTGTAATGTAATGTAAGCTTCGTAATTTCCTTTCTAGGCTGTGGATTTACTTTTGTTGGAGCACTTTACCTTTTCTGTACTATTCTAGTATGTCATAGTGGCATGCATGTATAGGTCAACTTAATCACAACTAATGCCTAGTAGCATTTGGATATTAGGGGCTCAAAGCCCAGTGTCTGAATACTACGGCGGCCTAGTCAAGCTACGCATCTTTCGTATTTGGGAGAGCGGGGCATGACACCAAGTGTAAATTTTTTTTCAAGTTAGCTCATGTCATAGACTCAGGTCCAAAGTGGTCACAATTTTAGTATTTCTAGCATTTGGGTTAAACTATGCACGCCAGTTCACAAGTTTTCCGCATTCTTAGTTAGACTTATCACCTTCTTAACTAGGTCCGAATTAGAACAGCATAAAGGATAAAAATAACTAGAATTCAAACATATTTCAAATGTTACATTAATATGGACTCCCTTTTGGTAAGAAAACCTATCATTTAAAAATAGTTTTCATTACATATATAACACAATATCTTATTTCTTATAGTCAAGTCCAAAGCATTTAAAAGAAAATTCTTTGTATGACATCTATTATACGCAGCAAGGATGCTATTGAATGAGTTTGCTAATTAGAACAAACAGGTTGTTACAAAGAGGATGGAGCTTCCATCTTGAAAGATTAAGAACTGATTAAACATTCTCAAATTTTTTGACATGAAAATACTAAGGTTTTAGGATGGAAAGGTTAACGAGCTGGGAGAAATCAGAATGATAAGAGCAGAAAGGAGAGAGGGTCAAAGTGTGGGTGTAGATGTAAGTGTGTGTATTTGGTTGAATTTACGACATGATGAGAAGAGATTTCCATGAACACAATAATTTATGATATTTATGACTTTATATTTATGAATGTATAGATATAACATGGAGAAAGTAAATGATGGGATCCGAACCATATTGGCACATGAATTGCTAGTAATGTCAAAAGAGGACTCCAACATCAATAATATACAGTGAACTGATTTGTGCACCCACCGTTTTACTCTGCACTCATACCACTTATTTACAAGTTTGTCACAGGCACATACCCACCTATTTCCCTCTTTTACTCAATGCACATACCTACTGTTTTACTCCGTCGCCGTCGCCCGTCGTCCCCACCGCTCCCGACAATGAGGATTAAGCATTGGCGGCTGTCATCTTTTATCCCCGTCGCCACCCGTCGGCCATCCCCTCGTCTCCAGCCCCATGATCCCCAGTCCCCTCCCCCTCCTCTGCTAGCCACCCTCTTCCCCCAGCCATCACCACCCCCCATCCCTAGCCCCCATCCGACCAACTCTACCCCCGCCCCCTCTTCGCCAGCCCCCTCCTCCGCCCTCACCAATCCCATCCCCATTCCCCTCATCCAGCCTCCCCATGCCCCCTCCATCTTCACCCCCATCCTTTGCCACAGCCTCCGCCCTCTCATCCCCACCGCCCCTTCTCAGCCTTCCCAGGCACCCCCTTCCTCGCCCCCTCAACCGCCACACCCCCTATTGATCCCCTCGTCCGCGACCGAGATGGGGCTGTGGATGGAGGAGGATGAGGGGCTGGGGAGACCCCGGCGAGATTGGATGGCAGCGGAGTTAATTGGACGACGTATTTTTTCTTCGGCAAAACCCCAATGGAGCCCTAGAGTTTTTTTTCGGCAATTTGGTAATTGGTCTGCACACAAGAGTAATTTCAGTGGCAAACTTGTAAATAAGTGATATGTGCGCATGATTAATGGCATACTTGTAAATAAGTGACACGTTCGCGGAGTAACACAGTGGGGGCGCAAATCAATTCCATAACAAATAATCAGACAACAAAAAAACAAACAAGTACCCTCATTAACCTTACAGTAATTTACTGTAATACAAAAAACAAAGACAAATGCATAGAACTCGTCAGTTGCTAGTCAATAAACCAATGATCAAATTTTGTTCCCGAGGAGACTCCATAGTATCTCCCTCTCTCTCCCGCTCTCTCCCTCCTACCAATGCATATGATATGCAATTAGCCATCTATCTATTATCCATCCATCCATCCATCAATCATCAGCTTACTACTCATTCCCTCAAAAGTAGTTCTTTCTACACCTAATATACACCATAATCTCTCTCATTCTCTCTCTCTAGGTCTGAGGGTGAAGTGATCCAGATATTGTAATGATTAAACATATGCATGCCTTTTCACCCAAGCACACAAGCAAAAGGCAATATTAACCCCCCCTTGCCTTTCTGTTCTGAATCCTAGCTTTCTACACAATGTTTTGTCCCCCTACCCTTTTTAAGCCCCAACCTGTCAACTTCAGTCCCCCTCTCAAAGATATCCCCCTTGATTCTCTCCCCTCCTCCCTCTTCAAATACCCCCCGGCCTCTCCTCCCCCCATTTCACTCCACTCTCCCAGCATTGCATTTGCATTTGCAGCCCAACAATTCATTGAAATGGATTCTTACCAGTGCAACAACAACAACAACAACATGAGGAGCTCCTCATCATCATATATTTGCAGGCAGTCAAGCAGCAGGTGGATACCAACAGCTGATCAGATAAGGATCCTGAGGGAGCTCTACTACAACAATGGGGTGAGGTCCCCAACTGCGGAGCAGATCCAGAGGATCTCGGCCAGGCTCCGGCAGTACGGCAAGATCGAGGGCAAGAATGTGTTCTACTGGTTCCAGAACCACAAGGCCAGAGAGAGGCAGAAGAAGAAGCTCACCATGGACAACCCCACCACCAACTCTACCATCACTTACAACATCAATGATGGTGGTAGTAATATTGCCCATGACAACAAGCTCACCAGCAGCAGCAACATTCTTCCTTGTGGTCTCTTTAATTTCCCCCCGCAATTTTGGCTTACTGTTTTTTTTGGGTTAATAATTAAGTTTTTCATATATTTGAGTACAGGGCTTACTGCTGCTGGCAATGGCTTTGGTGGTTCCGCTGTGTTCGTGGACAGAAGCATCAGAGTATGCCTAGCTCTTTATTTAGTTATATGTTCATATTTTTTGAACAATTTATATAAACTCTGAAAACTTAATCACATAAGGCATCACGTTGTGAGGAACAATCGTATGAAAACAATTCTTTATGAACTTTTATGTGGCCTGTGTTCAGGAGCATTGCTCAATGGGTAATGAACCAACGGCAATGCCATGGATGTATCGCTACATCAAAGGGGAAGAGGAATCATTGACATCGGCCGCGACCCGCGAGATCGAAACCCTCCCACTCTTTCCCACACGCTCCAGAGATCAAGAAGATGATCATGAGGAGGAGGAGGAGGAGGAGGAGGAAGATCAGCAACAAGTGGAGTTAGAGAAGTACTACTGCAACAGCAACGACTACTGCACAGCTGCACAACCAAACGGTGGTTATCTGCCTGCAGCAGCAGCCTACTACTGGGCTGCTGCCGCCACCCAGAACCAAGAGAACTACCATCATCACTGCAACGCATCAAATGGAGCTGCTTCTCTTGAGCTCACCCTCAACTCCTACTACTGTGCTCCCCCAGGCTCCATGTGATCCCTCTCTCTCTCCCCCCCTCTTTATAGCAGTAGTACTAACTTGTTTAGTTTGTGACATTAGCAGTCGCTAGCTAGACTAAAGTACTTAGGGTAGCCGGCACTCGGTGTTTGTACTTGGGCTTTCAGTTATTATAATTCTTCATTGTCATGAATTGCATGCAAATGTTTATGCTACCAAGTATGCAGTATTCAGTCCTAGTTGCTGTGCTGCATCTTTCTGTTGCTTTGGTACTGAAGTTCTCTGATATTCTTGCCTAGAGATGGGGGTTTTGACCCTCACAGTAAGTCACAAGACTAGGATCTGTGCAGGATTTGATTTTGAGTTAAGGTCTGGTCCAGGATACTGCATAAGCTAGTAGCTACGGACTGCAGGTTCATGTTTAAACAGATTTGAGCTTGGGTCACATGAGAGCCTGTTGATTAATCCCCACCCGATAACATTCACTTGATGCGTTGGTGTTTTAGTTATCCCTAATAACAGTATTTGTAAAACCTCATCTGAAATATTGTGAGGACCTTTGGTATTTTATATTAAAAGCTGTTACTACAACAACCCAATGTAGATGAGTATGATTGGGTAAGTAAGTTATTGTTGTTACAACACCATATTCCTATATGGTTTAGAGTTGTTACAACCGAATACATCATAACAGCAAAATATATCTCCGTAAATCAAGGAGGACTTCGTAAATCAATAACTGGTTTACTGGATTCTTTAACAACCCCTCCCCCCCCGGAA
Source organism: Scilla litardierei (assembly GCA_030789695.1). NCBI lineage: Eukaryota > Viridiplantae > Streptophyta > Magnoliopsida > Asparagales > Asparagaceae > Scilla > Scilla litardierei. The sequence continues at coordinate 33,594,218 of CM061133.1, forward strand.
GCTGAGAGCAGGATTAGCACAAACTCGAAGCTTGGAGCGAAGGAGGACATAAAGAGCCCATGCGACACTCTTAGTGAAGACGTCGGCCAGGTGTAAGTGAGACGGAACATACTGAAGACAAAGCTTGCCAGCAATGACGAGCTCGCGAAGAAAATGGTAATCAAGGTCAATGTATTTGGCATGCCTGTCGATGTGTTTGGCATGCCTGGATTGGAACTCATGAAAATGGCACTCTTGTTGTCATAAAGAAAAAGAGGCCGATATGGTAAAATAACTCAAAGATCTCGTAGGAGATGAGTGAGCCATAAAACTTCAATAGCAGCAAGAGCAAGAGCGCGGTACTCGTATTCGCAGCTTGAACGAGAAATAGTGGGATGTTTCTTGGCACTCCAAGAGACAAGATTATTACCGAGTAAGAGTAAATAGCCAGAGGTGGAGTGTCTAGTGTTCGGACAGCCATCCCAATTGGCATCCGAGTATGCAACTAATCCCATTGGAGATGTAGTAAACTTGAGACCAAAATGAAGTGTACCATTTACATACCGAAGAATTCGCTTCACTGCTTGAAAATGAACATCAGTATGTGCATGAAGAAACTGAGTTACCGAGTTGACTGAATGGGCGAGATCAGGTCGTGTAATCGTTAAATATTGCAAGGCACCCACTAAGGAGCGATAGAGAGTCATGTCTGCAAATGGAGCACCTTCAGAGGAGAGTCGTTGAGAGACAATCATAGGAGTAGCAACTGGGTTGTTGTCCAGTAGTTTAGCACGTGCCAAGACAACAGTAGCATGTTTAACTTGACTGAGAAAGAAACCGTTTGGGATGGTAAACGCCTCAAGTCCAAGGAAATAATACAGTGGGCTAAATCCTTGACAGCAAACTTAGATGCAATTGGAAAATAAATCGATTGATGAGATTATGATTATTCCCCGTGAGTATGATGTCGTCAACGTAAAGGAGGAGGTAAATAAGATCATCATGTCGATGAAATACAAATAAAGAGGTGCTGCACGGCTGCAAAAATCCAAGTCTTTGGAGAAAAGAACTAAAACGTTGAAACCAAGCACGTGGTGCTTGTTTCAAGCCGTTGAGGACCTTCTTTAATTTGCAAACATGAAGGGGATAGCGAGGATCAATATAGCCCAGGGGCTACTCCATGTAGACAGTTTCATGAAGAATGCCATTGAGAAAATCATTCTTGGCATCAAGTTGACGTAAGGGCCACTTATGGGACATGTCGAAAGAGCGCACAACACGAACTGTGGATTCTTTGATCATAGGGCTGAATGTTTCCGTGTAATCAAGACCGGGAACTTAAGTGAATCCCTTGGCAACAAGGCACGCTTTGAGGCACTCAATGGATCCATCGGAAAGAAATTTAGTCTGAAAGACCCATTTGGAACTGACAATATTCGTATGGGAGGCTGGGGAACAAGATCCCAAGTATGATTGGTTTGAAGTGCCTTCATCTCGTCATCCATAGCAGCAAGCCATGCTGGGTTTTTGGTAACTGATTTAAATTCCTTAGGCAACCGCCGTTTCTGTTACTCAATTCTGGACAACAAAATTATTACGAGAAAAAGTGATAGAGAGAGGAAAGTCAGAAGTCAGTTTACTAATGGACAATAATTTTTTGGTAAGACAAGGAACAACAAGAACATCCAAAAATTTTAAATGAGAAGAGTGAGAGTGTGTGCTAGTATGAGTGATAGGAAGAGAAGCACCATTACCCACTATTACACAGTCCTTACCACGATAGGGCTCAACCTTGTCCAGCTGAGAAGCGTCAAGTGTCATGTGAGCGGAAGCACCGATATTGATAAACTAATCAAATTTCGAGCCATTCAAGAGGGAGCAGAGGAAAAATCTTCAGCAAGTTGTGCCGTAGGTTTAACACGGTCATAACGAATCCGGTAACGATCGACGATGTGGCCTTCAATCTTGCAGATTTGACACCGAGTGGGTATAGGAGGCCCGTTTGCCACGTCCATTTCTATTTCAACCATTGAAGCCACCGCGAGAACGACGAGACTTGCAATTTTTTCCACCCCGAGATGAAGGAAAATGTCCTTTGGAGACAGTAAAAGTAGCAGAGGGAACAGGTGAGGACTCGAGGGACTTCTAAAAAATCTCAAAGCTTTTTAGCTTTGGGAACCAAGTTTTTGAAGGCTGGTAATGGAGTGAGGGGCATCGGGGTAGTGGAGAAATTTGCAAAGTCAGTTCCTAGTCATCGGAGATACTAGTGAATTTTGTCACTATCATCAACTCGGCAGCCATTGTAGTGAATTGATCGCAGAGAGCCTTGAATGAATGATAATATCAGTGACACTTCGGGTGCCTCGTTTGATGAGTTGTGATTCATCCTTGATGCGCGGCTCACGAGTTTTGGAAATGTGGCTGAAAGAATTTTCCAAAGCAAGTCAGACATCACGAGCGGTGGTGAGACCAAGGACTTTGGCCATAGCTTCTTCAGTCAATGATGAGAAGAGAAGACTGAGAAGGCGTTGAACTTGAAGTTGCCATTCAATATATTTGGGGTTCGGTTCAGAAGAGGACCCCGAGACGACATTGGGTGGGGGTGTTGCTACAGAGCCATCAACGTGATTGATGTGGTTTTGATATTGAAGGAGAGGGTGAAGTTGGTTTTTCTAGAAAAGTTAATTTGTGGAAGAAAGTTTAATGGTGAGCATATGAATCATGGTGTTAAAGGAGAAGGAAGAATCGGCCATGAAGGGATCGATGAGTTTAATATACAAGCTCTAATACCATAACAATATTTGTAAAACATCACTTGAAATATTGTGAGGATCTTCGGGTATTTTATATTAAAAGCTGTTACAACAACCCAATGTAGATGCGTATGATTGTGTAAGTAAGTTATTATTGTTACAACATCATATCCCTATGGTTTAGACTTGTTACAACCAAATACATTCTAACGGCAAAATATATCTCCGACAATCAAGGATGATTCCATAGATCAATAACTGATTTTCTGGATTCCTAAGCAATTAACTAATATGTTTTGTATTATCATCTGTGTGTCATTAAATATATCAAAACTATGATATTTTGTGGAAACTACTCTTGAACATGAAATTTTACTACTCTAATGAAATGTTACTATGTTACCTGTTAAGAATAGTTTCTGATAATATTACAGTCCAATGATATACAATGACAACCTGAACATAATTCAGAAGAGGGAGGCTACCCATTTATTTATTTATATCATGTGAGGAGGCCAATGGCCAAAATATATGTATAGATCTTGGAGAGACAGAGGCTAAAAAACATGTCTAGTCAGAGAAATTTCCTGAGGGAGCAGAAGTGACCACCTTATATGGTCCAAACGACCAAACACTATTTCGTTTGACAAAAGGAACTATTTGCCACAGTTTGATTTCTATTTTCTTATCATTATTGGTGGAACAGTACAAGCAGCAACAAACTGTTAGTGATGAACAATAGGCTTATTTTGTTAAAACAATATGCCCCAAAGTTTCCCTTTGTTTAAAGTTTATTATCACGCAGCTATTTTTTGTTGCATATGTTCAATACCCTTCGTTAAATTTTTTTTCAAGTTTAATGTCATAACATTTTTTATAATGACAGTAGATGAAGGTGACGATGGATGTAGACGTGGTCGCGTGAGACACGTGAGTCCTCCGAGATCAGATAGCAGCGCATTCGCTCGGTTGGAAATGCACGGATCCATGCATCAGTGTCCCAAAGGGTAACTTCGGAGGAACGACGGCCTCCTCGAGTGGAAAGACGAACGAGCTCGGGATCGAGATCGCTCGGCTCCGGTGGATGAAGCGCCGAAGGGTAGCTCCGGCGGGGTGAACTCTCCTTGACCTACACAGACTAGAAAGCTCGTGTGGGGGGTGTGGGGTCGGACCTTGGTTCTGACGAAGTCCCCACCGATGCCTAAGTCAGATCTGATCTGAAGGGTGCTCGGTGGGATTGAGTACGGTTCACGGAGAGACCGTACACCAATCCTCAGGCCGAGCTGTGGAGGAAAAATCTAAGGTGGAAGATAAGGTCGTAGGAGGAAGAATACCTGAGTGTAGGGTATCCAGAATTCGGTCCCCTTCGTCTTTCGATCTCCGGGTCTCTTATAGGAGTCTTTGTGGCCATGTCCCCTTGACGTTCCTCCATCTTGCCCCAAGTACCCGCTGCTTTGATCGTCCCTTGATGGGCCATGAGGGTGGGTGTAATGAGGCTCTTGAATGGTGATGAAGGTGAGCGCAATTTGGTGGGGGAGGGGGGTTACCTCAACTTACAAGGGTTAGTGGTTTCCTTCGCGTCAGTCTGGGGCCGGTATGACTCGAGGCATTTGCGGGGCTTTTAGGCCGAGGCCTAATCCCATCCAGGCCCATGTGCTCGGATCATGGGCTCGGCCCGTTCCGTCTTAGCCCGTTTTGGGAGGGTTGTATCAATTGCCCTCATCGCTCGGGTCGTTCGGATTTTGACGGTTCGGTCCGAGGGATGTGATTCGTGTGAATCTGATGGACGCGTCAGTCGAGGCGACACATTAAATGAAAGCCATCTTGGCGATGCCAGGTTGGAATTCTCCCGCGCTTGGGGAGCGGGATTTGAAGTGCCGCCTTCTGCGAGATGTCGCCACGCGTCCCCCTTTGAACGGCTTGGATTCGAAATTGCCTTCCATATAAAACCGTTGGATTTTGGATTTCTTTGTTGTGCTTCCTGATTCAGATTCTGCTCTCTCTTTGTTGGCGAGTTCCTCTTCGTTCCCTTTTCTTCAAACTTCGCAAGGTAATCTCCTCTTGCTTCTGCTTTTGATTTGCTTGATTGGTGATGGCGTTGAGGATATGAGTTCTGCCGCCTAAGTTCGACGGATCCTCTGAGCCCAGGTTGCTCCTTGATAAGGGCAAGAGTCTGCTATTTGCGGATTAGGCCCAATGAGTGGATCCTTCTGGAACGGAAGAGTCTGGTGTCCCTTCGGCGATCCTCCAGTCGAGTTCCATCGTCCCCTATTCCACCACCGAGAGAATTAGGGCAGAATACCTCTCTCACCCATATGGTGTTTGGGTGTCTTTTGCGGACGAGAGGATATGTTTTCCCAGGAACCGTGAGGTCGGTGTGTATGTGGAGATGTTCCAAACGGGGCTTCGCTTTCCCCTCCATCCCTTCAATCATTTGGGTCCTGGAATTTTTGGTGGTGGCTTTGTGCCAACTGACTCCGTACTCGGTCCCGACTCTGGATGGCTTCATCATGATCTGCCACATGCATGGGTTGGAGCCGACCTTACCGCTTTTCTTCTACCATTTCAAAGTCCGGGCTGTTGCTCGGGAGACGTGGCTTCATATCTTCCGCAGGGCGGGCAGGAAATGTCTATTGGGTTTGTCCCGCTGGGTCAGTGATTGGAAGAATGACTATGTCTTCGTCACTTTCCTAGAGGATACAGTAATCTTGACCGGTTGGGGGAGATTGGGGACCTACGAGCTGACTCTATCCCTTTCTGAGTCCAACCGGGTCGCGGTCAGGCTTTTAGCAGGCTTAACTAGAGGAGATAGATTGGTATGGCCTCTGTTGGACAGCCTCCTCCTCAAGAGCATCTTGTGGTCTCCTGGTAAAGGCGCCTTTTAGATTTTGTTTTCCTCCCTTTCTTACCCTGATTTTCCTCTCTTTTGCAGCAATGGCAGGTCAGGGGTTCAGCCGTGACGTGCGCCAACTCATTCGTCGAGGGGCTCCAGGCGCTCAGGGGAGTTCCTCTGGCCGTGCACCGCGTCGCACTACAGAGGAGGAGAACCGTTCGACTGACCCACCGATTGGGACACTGAGGCCGGTGGGCATTCCCCCCTCCCCCGCCTCTGGTTACAGCCGAACCTCCTCCCGTCGTGGAAAATCCGCTTGATTCTCCCGTCGGTCTTGCCCCCGGAGAGAGAGTCGCGGCGGTCGCCGAGCAGGGGCCCCGCGCATTACTGGGAATCCGGGGGAGAGGAAGAGACGCTCTCACTCGGGGTCTGAAGTGTAGGATCCTGCCAAAACAGGGTTAGGATCGATAATATGAAGTTGAGACTTACGCTTGCGTACGCGGCACGGTAGTCTACGAACTTCGCCTTCGGATTCGCCACGACGGATCGAGTCTACTCACGAACGGAGTAAGGCCACTAAATCCACAATCTAAATCTCTACTTTAGATTAAGAACTTGGATAGAGGAAGAGAAAGGATTTCTGCAGAGCTTCGCTAGAATGAAGTTGCATGCATGAATTCCATGCAAAAGGTGTAAGAAATGGCTTACCCTTGGGTCTTATTTATAGCCCCCAAGGTAGTTATTTTAGGGTAAGTTGTTCCTTTGGAACAACTTAATTAAGGTGTACCATGATACATGGCACATTATAAGCTTAAGTTGTACCATATGCATGGTACAACATAAGCTTAAGATATTCCCCCTTTATTAGCCATATGTCGCATGCACTTATGCATATATAATGCGACTTTCCCACTCATCCAGAGATCCTCTCCGCAAGGGAACAGATTCCCTTTGCACACGACTTCGTGTGCGCGACGTTCGAGGTTCGTATTCCCTCGTACATCCCCCACAAGGGTGTACAAACGTCTTCCATATCCAACATCTCCCAGTCACACTTGAGGGGATTGTAAGAGAACGTCTTTCCCTTAGTTCTTTCATCTATCATACCGAGAAATAGACCGTGCGACCGTCATGCGCGTAGAGTCTGTTGTTGTGCACTTGTTAGAGCTACACAATGACCTCGAAGGTGCAAAGTTGAATAGTTCAACGCATGCTTTACCCTAGATTATTTCTTCACATTTCTTATACTTTATATTCAACAATTGAATCCCATCTGGATCACAATTGGCTGGCCAGCTTTGAATCATTAAAGTCCAAATGTGAATATGAAATCAATCTTCCTCTTCTTGCGAACCTTCTGATCTTGACTTGATTCGCTTTTCTAACGTGCCCCGCCGAGCCGAATTATCATAGCCCATAAGTAACACGCTAAGATAGCGATCATCTCGTCAAATCTAAAGGAACCAATTGGAGTCCTTGAGGGTAAGAGTTAAGACCAGTATGGCCTTTGAGTATCACATAATAGCAAACACTATTGCTACTAACTCAGTGGTCGAAATGCATACGTGGTATGAACACGTATTACAACATCACTCCTTTCCCAGGGAGAGTATGTCTTAATGATGTTGTACGGATGAAAAGATCAGACACCACAGTGCCTATCTTTTTGAGTCCCTTTACTACTCGTGAAATATTCACGGACTCTCATCCTGCATAAGACAGGTAGGATTTAAAAAATCCTACGAGATCTCTTTCAAATATCCTTGTGATACAGATCTCAGATCTTTTGTAAGCATCCATATGATGCAGATCTTTCATTCGACTATCTTGTTTAAGTCATGACTCTAAATCATTCGTCTAATGATTTTGACTTTAAACTAGTCTCATCTCTATCTTATCCATCTGATAAGATAAGGCGGTTGCTCATGTGAGAGAGCCAACCTTTATCTGTCCGACATACACACAATTCATCTGAGATTTCAAAAAATGTACACAAACATTTCTTTAAGAAATTCATATGCAATGTTTGAAAAAGAACTTATTCTTTTATTAAATTTGATCTTTCTTAGACATGGGAATATATATTGGTACAACTCAGCTCGTACGCAATCCTTGGGATGATAAGTGTTTATAAAACACATTTCTGGGGATCGTTTTCGTAAGCTGATCCTCTATCATCTCATGCGTAGATATGTACCTTATGTCTACCTTCTTGGTTTTATCATAGTCTTTTGCAAATCTGCAGTTCCTTTAAGATACTGCATTATCCTCTTAACCGCTTTCCAGTGTTCTTGCCCTGGGTTGGATTGGTAACAGCTTACCATTTCCAACGGCAAAACAGATGTCTGGTCTCGTACACACCATAGCGTACATAAGACTATCAACTGCACTGGAATATGGAACTTTTTCCATAATTTCCTTTTCCTTTTGGTTCTTTGGACACGATTCCAGATATAAATCATCGCATATGCTTATATGAATATCAATGGACTTGCAGTCCTGCATATTAAATCGTTCTAGAACCTTCTTTATATAAGTCTCCTGTGAAAGAGAAAGAAGTTTCTTCGAACGATTCCTTGAAATCTTAACTCCAAGGATATATGCGGCTTTTCCTATGCCTTTCATCTCAAATACTGATGAAAGACAAGCCTTGATACTCATCACAAAGCCCTTGTCATTTCCGGCTATTAAAATGTCATCTACATATAGAGACATAATAACATGCTTGCTTTTAATCCTCTTGATATATACGTAGTTATCTTCATCAAGTATGGAAAATCCATTTGATAAGACAACTTCTTGAAATCGTATATACCATTGCCTCGAGAATTATTTAAGACCATATATGGATTTACGAAGTTTACAAACCTTATGTTCGTTTCCTTCTTTTACAAACCATATTGGTTGTTCCATATAGATCTCCTCGTCCAATTTTCCATTGAGAAAGGCAGTCTTTACATCCATCTGATGTAATTCGAGGTATAAGCAAGCTACCATTGCCAGAATCATGCGAATCAAGGTAAAACGCACAACAGGTGAGAAGGCCTCTTCGTAGTCTATCCCTTCCTGTTGCGTAAAACCTTTCGCGACAAGGCGAGCTTTATATATGTCAATAGAGCCATCAGCCTTATGCTTGATCTTGAGAACCCATTTGTTCCCAATTGCTCTATGTCCTCTGGGTAAGTTAACTAAGTCCCAGACTTGGTTAACTTTCATGGATTTCAATTCCTCCTTCATCGCTTCCATCCATTTGTCTTTTGCAGGGCATGATACGGCCTGTTTGAAAGTAGCAGGCTCGTCATCATCTTGTAGTAAAGTCATAAAGGTTTGCGGAAATTCATCCTCAAATCTTAGAGGAGCCAACCTTGTACGACTACTACATCGTATTTGAGATTCTTCAAGTCCTTGTTGACTCGAATTTAGATCAATTCTAATATCACTCCCACTTGGAATGTCGTTAGAATTGCTCCCACTTGGATCATTATTCCCGTATGGAATAGGATAATCGTCATTCGTATAATCCATTGGTGAAGATTGAAACGTATTTTCGTTTTCACCAAGAATTCTCCCACTCGAATGAGGTAATCCTTCTTGATCATAAATCTCAAATAGAGATAAGTCCTGACTTATCTCGCCCTGTCTTGGAAACTCGTTTTTCCAAGAAAGTGACATCCCTCGACTCAAACTCAATTAGCCCACCATTGTCTTCCTGACTAACATAAAACATAACCTTTGGAGTTTTCTGCGTATCGTATAAAGATACATTTCCTTCCCTTTGGCCCAAGTTTGCCATACCTATGGGAGGAAATATGTGTGTAGGATGCACAACCCCAAGGTTTCAAAATGTTTAAGTGAGGAGACCTTTGGTTCCACAACTCACAAGGAGTGGAGCTAACTGATTTCGAGGGTACGCGGTTCAAAAATGAAAGCGGCCGTCAATAATGCATCACCCCAAAAGGTGATTGGCAAGTTAGCTTGCGCCATCATTGAATGGACCATTTTTTCATTAAAGTCTTATACCTCCTTTCTGCAACACCAATTTGTTGAGGAGTATAAGGCATAGTTACCTGATGTACTATGCATTTTTCATCATAAAGTTCCTTTAAACTTGTTGATTGATATTCACCGCCCCTATCGGTTCGCATGACCTTAATCTTGCGATCTAATTGATTCTCCACTAAACTCATATAGTTTTTAAAGCAGGTTTAGTGCTTTCACTTTTGTGGGATATCAAATAGATATGACCGAATCTGGTGAAATCATCAATAAAAGTGATGAAAAATAGGACTTCCCGCGTCTTGTCTTGACATTCATCGGACCACATATGTCCGAATGGATAAGCTGTAATGGAACCTCGGCCCTTGTGCCGGTTCCAAACGGCTTGCGACAAGATTTCCTCACAAGGCAATGTTCGCAGGTCGACATTTCAACCTTTGAAACATTGGATAGAAGGCCACGTTTGGCAAGTTTATCTATACGCATTGGTCCAATATGACCAAGCCTTGCGTGCCAACAAATTATATTAGACTCATTAGTCAAAGAATTTGTCACAAGGAAATTTTCATTACATGAGGAAATACATTGTACTTATTACAATAAATCCTTTGAAATACAAACCCAGTACCAATAAAGGAATTATTACAAAATAGGTCCATATTACAATCATGAAGGAACCAACTATAACCCAGACCCATTAAATTGACCACAGTATTAATATTCCTTTGAATATATGGAATGAAGAGAACATCATAAAGTAGGAGAGTGTGGCCGTTGTCCAAGTCTAGCTTGCAATTCCCAACGCCTTTCTCTACAACACGTGTGTTGTTTCCTACATTGATCCACTTCATTCCTTGGGGTATCCGGTGATACTCCACGAAGGACCGTCTGTCCTTTGCTATGTGGTCGGTGGCACCTGAATCAATTATCCCAAAATGGATTAGATTCCACAAGAAATATTGAACTAGAAACACATATGTAACTAGTATTACAAGTTACCTCGTCACTTCCACTCGTACACGAACAAGCATAGTGACCGAGCTTGTTGCACTTGAAGCACTTGATCCTTTTCAAGTCTTTCTTCTTGTGCCATTTCTTGTGCCCACCCTTATGTTTGGGTTCCTTGGTAGACTCAGGTTGCTTATTACGTTCATTAGAAGACTTCGAACGATCTTTACGTTTCTTTCCCCCGTGTGAGGAACTAGCAACGATGTGCACTTCTGCACTTGGCTTGGCAGCCGCAAGCCGCTCTTCCTCTAATTCGAGGTGCTTGGAAACGTCGTTGAAGGTCTTGATGCTCTCATCATGAGTGAGATGCATCTTCATCTGATCCCACCCATTTGGTAGGGAACGTATGACTGCTTGGATTTGTTGCTCATCTGTGAGCACATGACCTGCATCCTTTAACTCCGAGATAAGGTTCGCCATATGTCGCAGATGTTTCCCCATGGAATGATCTGGACGTTTCTTATATGAATCGAACCTTATAGTTAAGGAGCGAAGTTTGGACACCGATGTGCCACCGAACTTCTCCTCTAGCTTGGACCATATGTCCATGGCTAGGTCATGTTCTCGGAAGATGCGCATTATGTCATCAGCCATACTGCTTAATAACGTAATGCGCGCTATCTTATTCTTCCGAGACCAAGCATCAAAAGCTTCCTTGTCTCGTCTGTGTTGGGCCGTAGTGCCCAACTCGGGTTCAATCATTACGTTCTTTAGAGTTTCGAGCACTTCTTGCTCCTCTAAAACGTATTGTATCTTAATGGACCAAAGTTTGTAATTATCGCCGTTGAGTTTTTCACCTTTGTTTAACTCAGCGACGATATTCTTTGAAGCGGGAGACATTTTACTTTTAAAAATGCTGCAAAAGACACAAAACCGAAGGTTCGATCAAAAACATTGCATAAAAATTCTTAAAATATATAACTCCCACTTGAAATGATAATAGAGTATCCCATTTGGATAGTTCTAAAAAAATTCAAATCCCACTTGGAATTATATTATATTTGATAAGTTACTTTCGAAAAATATTGAAGATGTTGTTCTAGAATCGAAAAGGTCTCTATGATTCCAATCACCATCTAGAACAACCTTCAATATTCCCCCATCACTTATCAAACAATAGCACTCTTATAGTACTAGCAGCGAAAAAAAACGAGTTTGAAAACATATTTTTCAAATATAATTCCCACTTGAAATGATAATAGAGTATCCCATATGGATAGTTCTAAAATCAACTCCCACTTGGAATGATATTCATAATTTGATAAGTTACAAGGTCACTATGTTTCCAATCACCATCTAGAGTAACTTTCAATATTTCTCCCTCACTTTATCAAATGTTAGTACTCTTATAGTACTTTGCAGCGGAAACGCGTTTTTGAAAAACGTATTTTTCAAAAATTAAAAATACATTGGCTAATCTCCGTAGAGTAGAGCACAACGTCATAAGTACATTGGCTAATCTCCGTAGAGTAGAGCACAATGACTTGGCTAATCTCGCATGAAGTAGAGCACTATGGCTAGTCTTCAAGGAGTAGAGCCCAAAAAAAAACTTCATTAAAACGTTAGTCCCGTATGAACTAGTTGGCACTGTGGTTAGCCCCGTATGGACTAATCGACACATTCGAGTTTGACCAAGGCCTTTTGTTACCCCGTATGGGTCATTTGGCAAATTTGCAATCGACCCAGACCTTGTGTCGGATTGGTCGACCAAAAACACTAAATTGGTCGACCAATTTTTTGGTCTTGCAACTTCTTCCCGGCCAGGGCCTCTGCCCTGGCCGGGGCTTGGCCAAGGGCCAGCCAGGGCCTCTGCCCTGGCCGGCCAGGGGCCTTGGCCCCCTCGGCCAGGGCCTCTGCCCTGGCCGAGGCCGGCCAAGGCCGGCCAGGCCCTGGCCGAGGCCAGGGCGCCGGCCCTGGCCACTGCCAGGGCCGGCCAGGCCTTGGCCAAGGCCGGCCATTGCCGGCCAGGCCTTGGCCGGCCACTGCCGGCCTGGCCATGGCCGGCCATGGCTTGGCCATGGCCGGCCATGGCTTGGCCATGGCCGGTCATGGCCAAGGCCATTTGGCATTGGCCGGCCATGGCCGGCCACCCCCTTTGAATGGGGTTGCCGCACATACTCCTCCCTCTTGATGGGGTGGTCGCCGGTGGTTATTAGCCGTAGCCAACCCCCTCCGCAAGTGGAGGGGGGTGCATAGCCTTCATAGCCCATTTGGCCATGGTGCACATGCACCAATTTTCCTCTTATCCGATGGAAATAACTACCATCATCTTCCTCGATGAAGCACCCGTTCGTCGATGAAGCACCAGTTCGTCGAGAAATTAGTTATTTCCTAATGGACGTGTGCCAAAAATGAAAAATAACATACTACGTGAACGGTCGGTTCTTCCCGTCACGGAGAGTTCCTACCATATCCGTAATGATAGGAGACCCTAACGTGAAAAGAACAACCGCTGCGTTCTCTCCGTCACGAAGCGTTCCTACTATATCCGTAATAGTAGGAGACCCATTCGTGAAAAAGACAACGACTCGTTCATAGTTTCGACGGGGCGGTGGTTTGACCGGGGCGAACCCATATGGCTCTGATACCAATGTAGGATCCTGCCAAAACAGGGTTAGGATCGATAATATGAAGTTGAGACTTACGCTTGCGTACGCGGCACGGTAGTCTACGAACTTCGCCTTCGGATTCGCCACGACGGATCGAGTCTACTCACGAACGGAGTAAGGCCACTAAATCCACAATCTAAATCTCTACTTTAGATTAAGAACTTGGATAGAGGAAGAGAAAGGATTTCTGCAGAGCTTCGCTAGAATGAAGTTGCATGCATGAATTCCATGCAAAAGGTGTAAGAAATGGCTTACCCTTGGGTCTTATTTATAGCCCCCAAGGTAGTTATTTTAGGGTAAGTTGTTCCTTTGGAACAACTTAATTAAGGTGTACCATGATACATGGCACATTATAAGCTTAAGTTGTACCATATGCATGGTACAACATAAGCTTAAGATATTCCCCCTTTATTAGCCATATGTCGCATGCACTTATGCATATATAATGCGACTTTCCCACTCATCCAGAGATCCTCTCCGCAAGGGAACAGATTCCCTTTGCACACGACTTCGTGTGCGCGACGTTCGAGGTCCGTATTCCCTCGTACATCCCCCACAAGGGTGTACAAACGTCTTCCATATCCAACATCCCGAGGGGAAGAAGAAGAAGGGAGAGAGGGGTCCCCCGGCGTTTCGCGATCCACTGATTGCCTCTGGGGCGAGCCCCTTGGCCTTGGTGGAGGTCCCTCCTGCCCATCCGGGGATCGCTCCCTCCTTTAGAGGGTCCTCTCCACAACCCTGGTGGACTACATGGTATGACAGATCTAGCAGGTGTGTTTTCTTCTTCTACCATTCTTGTTTTGTTTTTGAATGATCTCCATTCCCTTCGTCCCGTAGGCGTCTTCGCTGGCTGTAGAGGCGTGACGATGCTCGAAGATGGTTGATGTGCTCAAGGCGGCTCTTGCGCAGGAGCACCTGAGGGCTAAGGTAGCCGAGTAAGCAGCCGAGGAGGCCCGTAGGGCGGCCCACCAGTCCCAACACAGGGTTGCCAAGCTCACCTCGGAGGTGGGAAGCCTGAGGGAGGCTTGGGCGGTCGCTGAGTCTTCCTGGGTGGTCATCGAGAGATCGGCCAAGGAGGCTAAGGAGACATTGTCCTCCGTCCAGGAGGTGCACCGGATTGAGAAAGCCGAGCTTTGGTCTGAGCTAGGCACCCTGCGGAAAGTGGACCCTGCTTGGCTCGTCGATGAGGTCCAGAGGGGTTATGAGGATGTGCTAGCCCCGAGGACCGTGGAGTCCCTTCGGAGGGATTCCAGGCGAATGAGGGCATTTTGGCTCTGAAGATTACGAGGCCCTTCCGAGAAGGGTTCTTAGCGTTCGAGGAGCAGCTCCGAAGAATGCTTCCCCGTTCTTCGATTGCCCCTGGGCGTCCTACTAGTTTAGGAGGAGATGAAGCGTCTAGGGACGCCTCTTTGCGAGCTCATGCGTCATAAGCAGAGTGGCCCCTTTGCTGTTCTTTTTTTGTTTACCAAACTGTAAGAAGAAACATTTTTATTGAAATGGATTTTTCTTTTCTTCTGTGTCACCACCGTGTTTGCACTTTCAGAATTATCTTTGATCTGGTTTGGTTCTGCCCCCTCTCGCTGCTCAAGTTGGGGTCGTTCACTGACTTGACCTACGAGAGGTATCCATTGAGGGGATCGTTTCCAGTCCTTCGTGGAGGTCCATGGTCATTCTGCTCTGGGAATTGCCCCCAGCCTTGGTTTGGGACCGACTTGCTGGGGGGTTGCCCCGGCCTCATGGTCGTATCAGGTCCGACTTGCTGGGGGAGTTGTCCCAGCCTTATGGTCGGCTTAGGACTGACTTGCTGGGGGAATTGCTCCTAGCGTTATGGTCGGCTTAGGACCGACTTGCTGGGGAGTTTTTCCCAGCCTTATGGTTAGTTTATGACCGACCTGCTAGGGGAGTTGCACCCAGCCTTATGGTCGGTTTAGGACCGACTTACTGGGGGAGTTATCCCAACCTTATGGTCGGTTTACGACCGACCTGCTGAGGGAGTTGCCCCCAGCCTTATGGTCGGTTTAGGACCGACTTGCTCGGGGAGTTGTCCCCAACCTTATGGTCGATGCGATGTCAAGCTACTGGGAGAGTTGCCCCAGCCTGATAGTCGACGGTTCGGTCGGCTTGCTCGGGGAGCTACCCCAGACTCACGGCCGACCGAATGATCGTCCTACTGGAGGAGTTGCCCGCAGCCTTATGGCCGATGTGATGTCGATCTACTGGAGGAGTTACACCCAGTCTGACGGTCGACGGGTCGATCGGCTTGCTTGGGGAGCTACCCTCGACTCATGACTGACCGAATGATCGGCCTGTTGGGGGAGTTGCCCACAGCCTTATGGTCGATCGAATGATCGGCCTACTGTGGGAGTTGCCCCCAGCCTCACGGTCGATCGAGTGATCGGCTTGCTGTGGGAGTTGCACCAGCCTTACAGGCGATTTGAGTGATCGGCCTGCTGGGGGAGTTACACCCAGCCTTATGATCGATCGAATAATCGACCTACTGGGGGAGTTGTCCCCAGCCTTACGACTGATTTGAGTGATCGGCTTGCTGGAGGAGTTGCCCCCAGACTTACGACTGATTTGAATGATCGGCCTGCTGAGGGAGTTGCCCCCCAGTCTTATGGCCGCTTCAGGAGGTTCGACACGACAGAGTGTTGAGTTAGATCTCGAAAGACCTGTAGTTGTTGGTGTGAACTCACACTTCATTCTTGAAAATAAAAATTGAGGATACATTCGGAAAGAAATACAAAAAAGTAGGGAAGATAACGATTGGGCGTGCTAAGCTTCCCCGGGGAGAGGAGCCACGGTTGATTGACCCGTCTCCTCACTCGATTACACACAGGGGGGTCTGGACGGCGTTCACCTTCTTCCCCTTGTCCATTTGCCTTGATGTGCCCTCCCCGGGGGTCGCCTTTGAGGCATTGAAAAAATTCTTCAGGTGTCCTCAGCTGATTAGTTGGTCGATGTCCTTCTGTAGGTGCCAGCGTTATCGGTGTCGTGGATGTTGGCCTTGTGGCACCTGCAGTATTTTTCCTCATCTCTTCAGCCGTCATTCATCCTATGGGGTGGCTTGTTGATGTGGCCCTCCTTCTAAGCTTGTGTTAGGACGGCATCATGGGTCGTGTTCAGCTTGGCGGGCGGCGCTTCCTCTCTGCGATGTTTCCCCATCGGCTTTTTCTCCTGCCTGTGATCCTCCGGCTCGCGATGCTCGCCCTTGTCGCGCTTGGAGTTTCTCTTGATTCCCATCGGGGGACCCCCTTCTTCTGCAGCCAGTGCCTCTTCGGTCAGCATGAACCGTTCTGCCCGAGCTATGACCTCGGCGAGGTTCTTCGGGGGGTTATTGTGTAGGTTCTTCTTCAGGCCCCTATGTCGGAGCCCCTTCTTTAGGATCATTGTCATGACCAACTCAGGGCAGCTCTCGACGTTCAGCTTCTAGGCGTTGAAGCGCTTCATGTAGGCCCTCAGGGTCTCGCCTGGCCTTTGTATTACATTGAACAGGAGGTCCGAGCCTCGATTCCTCTGCTGTCCGGCCATAAATTGTTGGCAAAACATCTAGGACAGGTCCTGAAAGTTGTAGATGGACTAGTCAGGGAGGCTGTTGTACCAGTCTCGGGCGGACTTCTTCAGGGTGGTATAGAAGCCGCGGCTGAGCAGAGTATCGTCAGCCCCCTGGAACCTCATGATCCCTTTCTAGTCCAGAACATGTTCCTTGAGGTCCCCCGAGCCGTCGTATTTCTCCAGGGCTGGCACTTTGAACCTGGAGGGCACCTGTGCTTTGGTGATGCTTCTTGTTAACAGGCAATGGTCGATCGCCAGAAGCCCCAGGTTTGTCTGGCCGGTTGGCGCCTCGCCCTGGCGCTCTAGGCAGGTCGGTGGAGATGCGGGGGGTCTCCTCGGTGGCCATCTCGGCTGGGGATCAGCGTAGGTTGTCGAGTGCGCTCTCTGCGGCGACGTTCCTCGCGGCTTCTTGGTCTCTTTCGGCACGGGATCCTGCTTCATCCCCGGTGCCCTTCGGTGGCCGTGTGGCTGGACGACTGACGCCCGGCCGAGCTGGACCATTTGGACGATGTCACCGTTGATTCGCTCCTGGTCCACCTAGTTCCCCCTCCCTTAGTTCGAAGCGAGGTGGGGATTGGTGAACACTCCCGGCTCTGGCCCCCACCCTCGCGGTCCGTGACTACGACTGAGCGCAGTAGGGGGTGCTTCCTCGAGTGGTCAGTGAACCCCGCCTGGTTCTTCCCGAAGGGGTGTTGCAGGCCCGCATGTTGCTGGATGGCCGCTGCCAGAGTCTGGAAGTTGGGGTTCATCTCTTGAGTGAAATGGTTGAGTGGTTCGTGGGTTACCGAGCGTAAGTCTTTGGTTCCCTATGTGGAATGGCCGTTCCATTCGGGACGTAGCCACCGTTCTTGGGGATGGTAGGCAGGCATGTGGATCCGTTGTCGTGCTACTACATGTTGCTTGTAGTGGATGCCGTGGGTGAATATTTCTTTTCCACGATGCTAGATGTTTCGTGGTGTTTTCTCACCACAGTTTGATAGTCTCGAGGGTCGGAGGCCGACATGGTCATGTGAGACACGTGCGTCCTCCGAGATCGGGTAGCGGTGTGTTCGCTCGGTCAAAAATGCGCGGATCCGTGTGTCAGTATCCCGAAGCGTAGCTTCGAGGGAACGACGGCCTCCTCGAGGGGAAAGACGAACGACCTCGGGATCGAGATCGCTCGGCTCCGGTAGATGAAGCACCGAAGGGTTGTTGGAAGCAACGATCTAGGATCTTGGTTTGATGATGACAAACGTGTGAACTATTTTGACGTGTGTGCTCAGTTGTTTCAGGATTGGCAAAACGATGATTCTGTCAAGATGTGGGGAAATTGCTAATCATATAGCAATTGGAGAGAGGATGAAGTAATGTGTGCAAAGCAATGAGGAGAGATGGACTTGGTCAAAATACTTAGCTAGATTTGCAAATATTTGATCTTACCCATTCCCTATTCAAACCTCATCAAGATCCCATACAATCTCCTATTTCTTTGAGAGTTCTATATTAGAATGAATTCAGAATTCAAATCCTACTTGATTATAAAACCCCTTATCCCTAGGATTCGTGAGTGTGTTGTTCTTATCTCTTCCCATGTCTAGTTCACCCATCGTGAGCTCTCATTGTAAAGCCCTAGGTCTATAAATACCCAACATCCCCGAAGGCAAAAAAATCAAGGGGTGCAGCCTACAACAATATCAAAAATAGAGTGCGGCAAGAAAAAAAAATAAAGAGAGCAAAGAGAGAGCCTGTTACGATTGAGAAAAACCCTAGCCTTCTCTTCATTACAAAAACCCCCACGGCAAGCTATTCCCTAAGAGATCCTCGCATGAACCATCAAGCTCGAAGAGCCTTCAGCATCAGCGCATCACAAGAAGATCTCCTCGCAGTGATCTCCTAAGGTCGCCTGAGAGTTCTTGGCCGCCGTTCATCGGAGCACTCGGTGATCACGCCGTCGCTATCCAAGAGCTCGCCGCCGTACTGACTCCATAGCGGCAACTCAGTTGAAGCGGCGTTGTCGAAGAGGAGAGCTCGTCACTGCGACATCCTCAAAGCCGCCGAGACTGCCATTCTTGCTGCCGCCGATGAGTTGCCAGAGAACGAGGAAACGAGGGCGCTGCCGTCATCGTTGCGCTATCGAAGAAGCAGATTGTCCTCAAGTCACCGTGGAGATCGCCGAAGAAGCCGAAGCCATCACTAGAGAACTCTTCTTCGTCAAGCACACGGAGGAGCCGCCGTCGAAAGGTGAAGTCGACGCCCTCACCGTCGAAGCAGACGACCGCTTCGCTTGCTGTTGCGAAGCGTCGCCGTCTGTCGTTGTGTTGAAGCCACCGGAGCTGTGACGCTGCTCGAGACCGTGAAGGAGACGCCGTTGCCGTCGTCATCAATCAACCCGTTGTGGAAGACGAAGTGCCACCGCCGCCGTTGTTCGCCTGCATACCCTAACGCAGAGAAGCTGCCGTCGCTCGATCGGAGAAGCTCCCTCGCCGTTGACGGAGCAAAGTCGGAGGAGCACTGCCTGAAGAGATCGCCGCCATCGTCACCATCGAACGATCTTCGCCGCTGCATGCCCTAGGAGAAACGAAAGCTATCGAGGGAGAAGAGAACACGTGCTGACGTGGCAGGGGCATACAAATGAACGGACGGTTGAGATTGCGAGATCAATCGCGCGATCGAAATAAAGAGGAATCATTTGCGTGCTGACGTGGCGGTGTAGATTTATTAGGATTGCTTTGCGCACCGACCGAGATTAAAATACTTTGAACTGAATTGCTGAGTGCACCGACCGTTGATTTATTAAGGAGCTGCTGAGCGCACAGACCGGCTATTAAAAGGGATTGAACTGAAATTACTTTACGCACAGACCAGTGCACAACTTAACATCCATGAGTCGGATTGAGACACCGTTTGTGTCAGATTGGAGCTGACAACGTGCTGATTGACAGAGACGCCTACACGGACACAAACTGAGCATTTCTAAACCCTTAAACTCTTTTATTTGTGTCTTAGTGTAATGTTCTCTGTGGGGAAACTTTACATATCTATTGTGATTATTTTGGGACTTGTCTGGTTGGGGCTAGACAAGTGGGACCCAGCTAGTTTGGGACTAGCTGGTAGAAAGCTTTACTAGGATTGATAGTGAGAGAAAACACTGTGGGTGTGGTACTGAGAGCCTGGCGAGTGTAGAGACGTAGAGGGTGCTCTAAGCGTGCTCTAACTTGTGGTTTTATACCTATTGCGCTATTCAATACTAGTATCGACTTTGGGGCTGGAGTAGGTCGAACGGTCGACCGAACCAGGGTAAATCTGCTGTGCACTCTGTGTCTGCTTTTTATTTACCCTATTGCTGCTATAACTGCGTGTGCTTATTCGTGGGTTGCACAAGGTTGTAAAAAACGCTAGGCGCTAGGCGTTTGGATTGCTAGCGCCTAGCGCCCAGAGCAATAATCGGGGATTAATCGGCCTAGGCGGATTTGCATTTTTTAATTATTTTATTTATTTTTATATAATATATTTATGTTTATAAATAAATAAATAAATAAATATATTATTTAAAATACATCAAATATTTAATACATACTAAATCAAATCCAGTTTACCTACTTTAGAGTATTTGTGTGCAACAAAATAAAATTTAAAAGATACTCTTGTGCAATTAAGCCATTTACCAAAAACGCCCAGACACCGCCTAGGAACCGCCCAGGAACCGCCTAGGAACCGCCCAGAGCGCCCAGACACCGCCCAGAATGCTTAGGCGGCCGATTAATCCCAAAAACGCCCAGATTGACCGCCCAGGCCATACTCGGAGCGTTTACTGGCCGCCTAGCGCCTAGGCGGCGCCTAGGCGGCCGCCCAGGCCGATTTTTAGAACACTGGGGTTGCACAAATTATTTTTATAAGCCTATTCACCCCCCTTCTAGGCTAGGATCCAGATCCAACAAGGGTAGCTCCGACGGGGTGAAGTCTCCTTGACCTACACAGACTAGAAAGCTCGTCAGGGGGTCGCACCTTGGTTCCGACCAAGTCCTCTCCGATGCCTAAGTCAGATCTGATCTGAAGGGTGCTCGGTGGGATTGAGTACGGTTCGCGGAGAGACCGGTACACCAAACCTCAGGCTGAGTTGTGGAGGATAAATCTAAGGTGAATGGCAAGGTTGTAGGAGAAAGAATACCTGAGTGTATGGTATCCAAAATTCGGTCCCCTTTGTCTTTCGATCTCTGGGTCTCCTATAGAAGTCTTTTTGGCCACGTCCCCTTGACGTCCCTCCATCTCTCTCCAAGTACTCGTCGCTTTGATCGTCTCTTGATGGGCCATGAAGGTGGGCGTAATGGGGCTCTTGAATGGTGATGAAGGTGGGCGCAATTCGGGGGGGGGGGGGGGGGGGGGGGGGGGGGGGCTCAACTTACATGGGTCAGCGGTTCCTTTCGCGTCAGTCTGGGGCCGGTATGACTCGAGACATTTGCGGGGCTTTTAGGCCGGGGCCTAATCCCATCCAGGCCCATGAGGCTCGGATCATGGGCTCGGCCTGTTCCGTTGTAGCCCGTTTTAGGAGGGTTGTATCAGAAGGGTTGGATTTAACTATATTGATGATAAGGAAGCAAAGGAAATGAGTTTGTTCAACTTTTTGTTGTTGAAATATATTTAGAATTATGGAGGTAATTGAGATGTAATGATGTCGCTGAATGCAAATAGGATTATGGACAGGAGTGTGGTGATATTAGTATTTATAACAGAGGAAGTAGGTTTATTCTCTTAAATTAGGGTAAAAAAACTAAATAAGAAGAAATAATAGGGATACTAATAATAATAAATAAAATGGAGGGGGCAAGAAAGGGAAGAAGGTGGCATTGAGACGCAAAAATGAAAAAGAGTGGTTAATTTTGATTATGATAGGGTTTTCAATGAAAAAGGGGGAAAAAATAAATAAATGTTGGAGATGAACAACCATGGTAAAAGCCCATGGTCCCATTTTATTCACTCATCATATTGAAGTGGGGAGACCAAATGTCTCAAGTATATGAAAGGTCCATCCCACTTCTATGTAGTGGGGTGTAATAGTGGATAAAGGAGGGGGAGACCAGATGTCTCTCCCACTTATAACACTCCCCTTTATCCATCCATTACCTTTGACCTAGCATATGTATACTTCAAGGTTCATGATGCTAATGTGGTGGATACTTCTGGATCCAGAGTAAACGTGTTTGGCTCATTAAAACCTTAGCTGTGAAAAACCCAGTGGGAAAAACCAACAGTCTTAAAGAAAAAGAGTACAATTCACAGGTTACTCCCCCTGATCCGTACAAGCTTCAGGCTTGTAGGTCTCTCAGCTGTCTCATCCCGATACCTTTTAAAAGTTTTACAAAAATACATCTAGACAGAGCCTTAATGAACAAATCAGCTAAATTATTACAAGACTGAATCTGTCGTACTTCAATCTGCTTCTGCTCATGTAGCTTGTGCGTCCAGAAGAAATTGGGAGAGATGTGCTTCGTCCTATAGCCCTTGATTTAACCAGCTTGTAGTTGAGATATACAAGCTGCATTATCATCAAATAATATGGTTGGCTCAAGGTCGTCCGTCTTCAGGCCGGTCGACATTAGAATGTGATGAATGACTGAATGAAGTCAGACACATTCTCTGCTAGCTTTATAGATCGCCAGGAGCTCTAAGTGGTTGGATGAGACTGCTGTGGTGGTATGCTTCACATATTTCCAGGCGATGGCTGTACCACCGAAAGTGAACACAAAACCAGTCTGTGATTTCTCGGTGTGTGGATCAGACCTGTAACCTGCATCTGCATAACTAATCAAAGTGGAAGATCCACCTTTTGGAAAATATAATCACCGGTCAACTATCCCTTGGAGGTAGCGCAGAAACTGATTTACTCCATTTCAGTGGCGCTGCGGGCGCTAAAACTGTATCTGGCTAGTAGGAAGACTACGAACGCTATGTCGGGACACATGCAGTTTGCCAAATATAGTAGTGCTCCAAAGGCACTAAGTTAAGATACTTCAGGACCTAACATTTCCTACCCCTCTTATAGCGGATGAAAAAGGGGTCCTTATTTATATCCAAGGATCTAGCGACCATTGGTGTACTTAGAGGGTGGTACTTATCCATATGGAAACTTTTTTGGTAATTTACTTGTGTGTGTGGTTTGGTGTAATAGGATTCCTATGCTAAGGTTTTCTATCTGTAAGCCAAGACTATATCTAGTCTTGCCTAGGTCTTTCATTTCAAACTTTAGTTTGAGGCTTGCAGATATATCATCAATCTTTGCAGGAGATCCGATGAGGTTTAAGTCGTCTACTTAGACGACATTTAATACAAATCATGTACCAGTGGTTAAAACTACACGTCAGACTTTATTAATGGTGAAACCTTGTTGAACAAGGAATTCACTCAGTCTGTTATACCACATTTTTTCCGATTTGTTTAAGATCATATAATGATCTTTGAAAGCTTAACAGAATAGACGCCCCGAGGTCTATCTTTTATTTCTGTTGGTTTTTTTGAAAA
Organism: Scilla litardierei; assembly: GCA_030789695.1. Taxonomy (NCBI): domain Eukaryota; kingdom Viridiplantae; phylum Streptophyta; class Magnoliopsida; order Asparagales; family Asparagaceae; genus Scilla; species Scilla litardierei. The sequence goes on from CM061133.1 coordinate 33,617,446, forward strand.
CATCTGAAAGTTTCATATAGATATTTTTATCTATATTGCCATATAGAGATGTAGTCACAACGTCTATGAGCTGTAATTCTAGGCCTTCCATTGATGTTAAGCTTATTATCAATCGAAAAGTGATCGTATCCATAACCTGGGGAATATGTATATTCATAATATATCCCCGGTCGTTGGGAAAATCCCTGAGCTACAAGACTTGGTTTATAGCGTACAATCTGATTATTTTCATTTATTTTCATTATGAATACCCACTTGTATCCCACAGGTTTTACACATTTTGGTGTTTGGACTACTGGTCCAAAGACTTTGTGTTTCAAGAGTGAGTCCAGCTCTACTCCTATTGCTTCATTGCACATTGGCCAATCTCTGTGTTTGTTTCAGCTAGAGATAGTGGATTGATATCATCGTCAACTTTAGCGACGTGAACAGCAATATCGAACACGAAGTCGTCGTCGTCGACAGTGACTTTTCTGTCCAGTACCTTCCCAGTGCATACGAATTTTAATTATATTTCTCATATATTATCCTCTTCGGGGGACTAAAGGAGGGGAGAGGTTAATGGTCCGAGCTCAGCATTCTGTGGTGGGATATTCTTTATTTCTCCAGGTATATTCCTCTTACGAGGGAATTTATCTTTAGAGCCAAGCGGTCGTCCTCTTTTTATTTGAGGTACGACCGAATCTGCTGCCGGTGGATTGCACCCATCTTTGGGGATGTCAATCCTAGCTGGCGTATTGGCAGTAGGGACGTGTGATCCGATAATCTTATGGTTATCAGTAAATTTGTCCGGTAGTAAAAGTATTCTGAATGTGAAGGATCTTCAGGATCTCATCTTCACATAGAGTAGTACGCGGATCATATTGAGACAAAGACTTAGTTTCCTAAGAAATGGTCTCAGAAGCTCCATGATTTTGTTTTGTGAACCTAGTATGGAAAATAATTTTATGAAGATGCATCTATCAGTACCATAAAGTACTGAAATGGAGAACTTGCTGGGTGAATGGCCCAAAAATGTCTCCTTGTATTTTCTCCAAGAAGCTAGGAGATTCAAAACCCCACTTTCAGGTGGGACGGTCTCCTGATTAATTTTACCCTTATAACACAGGGACAAGAAAAATCACCCTTTTAGAGAATCTTCAGGTTCCTCAAATTATATCCACGGGGGGCGCGGCGCGGGGACGATTCCCCCTGAAAAAAATTACTGTCCCTAACAGTGAATTTGAATAAGCATAATATTCTATTTTGACATAAAATTACTATCATAATTTGATGTTAAATTATGATATTACTGCATGATAACCCCTAACAGTAAATTACTGCATGATTTTGATGTTAAAATCATATACTGTCATAATTTGAATCTGCATAATATTCCATTTTGTTACCAGTCAAAAATCGACAGTAATTTCATGCTTAAATTCCTTGCAGGGCCCCCGACCGGCGCGCGGGAGGTGGGGGGTTGTGCCTAATAAAAAATTCACTTGGGGGGGGGGGTGGTGAGCCGGATCAAGGCCCCCCTTCAGGAGGAGTTTTAGGGATGATGCCGAGAAGGAGAACCGCTTCAGGCGGGGAATGATTTGGGTTTTTTGATTTGTTCTGTAATTAGAATATGTATAAACACAATGTAATTGGTCCATGTAATTTGATCTAAACATAATGGATATATATAAACTATGTTTAGATCTAGGAGTTTTAGTATTTATCTCTAGATTAAAGATCTAGGGAAGAACAAATAAAATCCGAAGATAAAAATCTCTTCTCCCGCAATGCCGTGAAAGAAATCAATAGCTCGTAGTCGCAAGGGCTTTGCCGCAACAACAAGATTCCTTTGCAAGAGGGAAATTTTGTGTGATAAAAAAATTTTTATGGCTCAAAACGATTTTCTCTAGAGCGAATTCGTGCTGATTACGTGGTGGACATGAACAACCATGGTAAAATCCCATAGTCCCATTTTATTCATTCATCATAATGAAGTGGGGAGACCAAAGGTCTCAAGTATATGAAAGGTCCACCCCATTACTATGTTATGGGCTGTAATGGTGGATAAAGGAGGGGGAGACCATAAGTCTCTCCCACTCATAACAATAGAGAAGAGGATGATAGAATTGTCATAAAATTTCAATTCATGTTATGAATGAGACCTTTGGTGTGAAAGGCTTTTGGTACACACCATATTGTAACGTTTAAATTATATTAATATAAGAGCTATGGCCTCCACCATAGACTATGATTTTCTCAACTCTCAATACGTTATCAGCACGAGTTATGCTCGTAGAGAAAAAAATGATGCGACGAAGCTCTGGCGAGTTTTTTCGTGATAGTTTGATAGAGAAGTCGATGTGTGGATTGTGACGAAAAGCTTCGTAGGACGACGGATCTAGATGTATTTCTAGATTTGTGCAAAAATTCCATTTTTTTCATGATCATGACTATCTAGATCTAATTTTGTGTTTAGATCAAAATCGTATTTTTTATCCCCATTTAAACCATTCCCAATTTAAGGAATTAACAAGCAATTTTGTGCAAAGTCATCAGATTGGAGACCGTCTTTTCTATAAAACTAATTTTTCGTTGTTTTAGATAAAGTGTGGGATTCTGAAAGTTGTATGTGCGGATTTTCACTTTGTAATTTTCTGTTGATGGCTTCAGTTATTAATTTATTATAGCCACACTTGCTGCTTTGCATTTCATTTTCATTTATTGGCACAAATTTTCTTTGTTGTGGCATGTGAAGTGATATATCACTTTATAATATAGAACAACATGATCTTGTCATTATTTTTATGTAACTAATACAACTTATTTCTTTGCCGGGCTTCTTATGTTAGTCCCAATGGTTGGAGAAAATAATTATATTGCGGGGGTCTATTACCAACTTCATCTTGAGCTGCGTCAAACATGGTCACTTATGCATCTCTTTTCTGTTGCTTAGTCTGAACAAGGGCAACTTGTAACAGTAGCAGCTTACCCTCTAAATCTTGTTGTTGATGTCCTTCGAAAAATCTAAAATTTATCATATTTTTTCAATTACGACCACAGTCACGGCACCGACCGCGGCCAGCAGCCGCGGCGCTGACCATTGGCCAGCAACCATAGTCACATGCTTTTATTAAAAAAAAGAAAAAGAAAGAAAAAATGGGTAAAAAGCCTAAAGGGCCTGAAGCCCACGTCCAGCCCGCGGGTTTCAGGCCCGCATGCTTTAACTTTTACATTTTTTTCCTGAAAAATAAAGTGTATTTATATATATTTATATTTTAAATATATGTGTATATATATAATAAATTCAGAAAATACCCATAAATTCCCAAAATTCCTAGAAAAATTCTGGAAAATTACATAAAAATCAGTGAATAAAATGGGAGGGGATTGAAATCATAATTTTGTTGGGTTACATGTTGTTTGGGAATATCGATAATATATTTTTTCAGGCTCATTCAGTTTTAAATTTTTTCTAAACATGACCCGATTGACCCGGTGCATACTGTGGGCGGCTCGAAGCCTTCGCTTCCACCACATAACCCACCAATTTTTTTTGGGTTAAAGTCCCACACAATTCTTGGGGACGGTTCATATAAATTAAGGCATCTTAATAACAAACGATTAATTGCACAATTGATCATAATTATATTCTTTTTGCATGCATCACTTAGGATTTTTTCATGCTTCATATGAATTCTATATGATGACACACTTAATATACATATACTCATAACTATAATTATGTATTATGGCACACGATTAATTATAATTTTCAAAAGTTTAAAAATCATATCTTTATTGACGATTGAACCTGAAGTTCAAATCGAATATCAATACCCTTCTGACCAAACAAAGTACGAAGGATTATGCGAAACATGTTTATGACATCTTCTTAAAGATGCGTACTACGGGTAAATAGATCTCACAGATCTATGGTCTATATAGACCAATATGGACACCATAAGTTTGTTGTAACACAGCTAAATTATATATATATATATACAATAATCTAACTTTATAAGGAATGATTTTAACATCTAGCCTTGAATATAAGCATACGCCTGTAGTCGTGGCTAAATAGATAAGTGAGAATTATATTCGCACCCACATATTTATTCCCCTTTTGCATGTTTCTCTATCCACATTAAAACTGAATGACTCAAGAAAATAATGGCCTGAAGACCATATATGAGCATTCAAATGGACTGTCAAAAGTCCCACATAAACTCAAAAAGTGGAAGTATAGAAACAAGCTCATTCCCTAGTATATGTCTACTAATAGAGACTATTGTTCATTCTTCCTTATAAATAACAATATGGAAGACTGAAAACAGGAGAAGTCCAGTACCAACTATGTCCTAATATAAAAAGGAGAAAGGAAAGATATGATATATCTCGACATGGAATAAGCAATGGCAAACCAAGCTCAGACCTTGAATTTCTGATAAGACCCATATTGTTGTTACAATATGAAAGGTCATTAATTTATGACATAGATAATATAAACAAAGCTAATCTAATGACGAAATTCGATGTAACTATTGTATACTAAGCTATTTCCCCGAGAACACATAGGCTTTGAAAAACTATAATTAGTTGCCATAACATAATTAATAGGATTATGTTTCTAAACTTATTATGCTTTTTATAAACTCTTTTTGTTTATATGCATTTCATTCCACTGCAAAATTTTATGCTTTATTTTTTAGCATATGTCAAACAATTATAAATTGACACCTCAAGACGTATGCTATTAATAGCATTTCACCCTAAGAATAGTCTAGTAGAAAACTATTTTGGGATGTCTGACTTGAGATTCAGGCTTTGCTAGCCTGAATACTCTATATGAGTATGCCCAGTACTCTCTGAAAAAGAAACTTACAAAGTTTCGATGGATATTCGTCAAAACGAAATCCTAATAATTGATTCAAGAATATAATGGCCTTGAAGACCATACTTGAGCGTTCAAATGGATTTTCAAAATTCATAGTTAAATTCGAAAAGAGAAATTAAATGGAACCCCTGAAGTGTCCAGAATCGTCCAAGTTTTAAACTTTAGAACGATACAATATGTCACCATGGATCGATGATGCAAGACATCATTAACCCATTCTATAAATATGAAGAACACGAATTGTCTTCGGAATGGTGTGTTTTCATTATCCCATTCAACAGGAAAAATGATTACTAGATCATCTCCACTACACGTGGACATTGACTCTCAAAACTTCCTCTAATAGAATTTAAGATGATATATTTACTATCATCATTAAAATAATACGACTTTTGGATCTCTTAAGAGTACTTGAGGGATTAAAGTGGACGTATCTACTCCCTACGTAGGGCTGATGATGTACCTTAGTATATTCATCCGTATATTCTCTGAAAATAGTCATAATCAAACATATTATCCAACTGTAGTCCACCTTTTTTAAAGTATATATGACACTTTAATAAATGGCAGGAACATTGGATAATATTGGGAAATCAACCATAATTTACAACTGGAATAAAGTTGAACACCATGGAGTCTGTGTTCACACCCAAAATGTGGTATATGAATTAATCATTAAAATGATTAAAACGAATTACTCATCTGTTAAAAATCTAGTTGTTGGTGATTACATGGGGACATGCAATTACACTGCATACCATCAAAATGCCTCCTTAGAACCTATTTATATGGACCTGATCACCCCATATAAACAGTTTTCGAGAAATCCTAACGGAGGCAGCGTTTAGAGCACATCTTATAGATTGTGCCATGATGTGTTCACATCCCCATAATACCACTATGAACAATCAAAATGCCGTCTTAGAACTATTTATCGGGTGTAATTTACCCAGATAAATAGATTTCGAGCACTGAAAATGGGGGGGAAGCATTTAGAGCACATCTCAAAGATTGTGCCTTGATGGGTCTTATATAGAAAATCGATAGTGAAGATTAGATCATGAAGATCCTTCACATTTAGATCTCTTTAAATTCCCAGTATTAGGTTCAACGTGGATATTATAATCATCGCTGAGCTTTAAGCTCAGTTGACCATTTCAAATATCATGAATAGTGATGTGATCCTGAAGATTTACACTAATGAAACTGCTAAACAGTTTTCGGATATATTTACTGATAATCCAAATATTGTCAAAATCACACATCCATGCTGCTAAAAATCCAGCTAGGATTGACATACCAAAAATAATGGATGCAATCCACCAGTAGCAGAAGTGGATGTCTTCATTGAATTAGAGGATATACCACAAAGCTCCACAGAGAGGAAAACTCCTGGTGGCCTTTAAACAATACCACCACAGGAAAGTGAGCTCGTCTCCATATCATATCCTTTTTTCAGAACCTCTAGAAGAGATGAATCTGGAATAAATTGATGTACTACGGTATAATGTACGTATAGGGGGAGGTGTTTGGATAAAAAAACTTATCGACAACTTATTCACGTTTCATTTTTCCACTAAATTTGATAATTATAAATACTGTTCCACACTCCGTTGCCTGAAGCAAACGTAGAGATTGGCCAAATATATGGAAACACGGCAATAACAAGCTGAGCTGGACTTGCTTATAAAACGTGAAGTGTTTGGACCAGAAGTCCTGATTTCAAAAGATATCAAACCTGTGGGCATAATGAGTATTGAACAAACAAAAATATAAATAAATAAAATCGTATGCTATAAGCAATATGCTATAGCTTAGATGTTCAATTCGCTAAAAAAAAGAAGTAATCAAGTAAGATGAGCTTGACTCACTGACAAATAAAACTGATGCATCAGGTTCCCTGGTTATGTTTGCGAAAATCCCGCGTTTGGCAAAGGAAAATTTTGGGTTTTCGCTTCTATGTATGTTATGATAGCATACCCTTATGGATTTATTCCTACTTTCCCTACTTGCCTAAATAGACTCTGAGACGTCTATTCTATGAAATATATAAAATTCAACAAATAAAGTTCTTATCAATATAAGGGCTCATAATAAAGGTTGTCTTTGCATCTGTAAAAGAGCAAATAAAATAATTTGGGATCATATTTTAAAATGACCACATCATTCAGAAGATGGAACAGTCATCCAGAAGATGAACACATCATCCAGAAGATGAAACACTCATCCATAAGATGCACATCATCCAAAAGATGAAACACTCATCCAGAAGTTGAACACATCATCCAGAATATGAAACTCTCATCCAGAAGATGAAAATAACATCCAGAAGATGAAAATCATTTGATATTTAACTTCATACACCCGAAGTTGAAGAAGAAACATGGATAACGGTAATCCACTTAATACAACTATTGGTTGTATGTATGTACATATAGACCCCTTCCGTTAGCTAAAAGCGGGAAAGGATATCCTAGGTCATGAAGTGCCTTACTTGAGTGTCTTTGATACACTCCTTTATCTGGCCAACTGCAATGCTTCTCTATATAGTGTCGACAGTAAATCTGTTTAGCCATATACAGTGCAGCGCCTGTAGCGCATTAATAGACCGGAGCTACGCATCTTCTGCGCTACCTCCAAAGGTCACTACTATAAAGGATCTTACTCCATGTTAAATGTATTTGCAGATGCAGATAATAAATCATCGCGATACCCCCCACCTCGAAAGACAGGCCACATCTTTGAAATCTGTAAAGCATGCGACTAAGGCAAACATCATCCTAACCTTCCGAGAAGCGCATCATCCAAGAAGCAAATATGCCTTGAAGTAACTCACAGACACACTGACGACTGGGTCAGAGACTAGAAACGTGGAGCTATCTACCGATTCTGCAAACCATGCCACTTTCCTAGCTCATACTTAAAAGTCTACATCAAAGGCGATGAGACAGAGCACACAGCTTTAGAGAAGCTCTCTTGGATTCAGTAGCTGTCATATATGAGCGGTACTTGTATATATAAGTGATGCTTGTATTTTGTATTTTTCTCTCGAAACGTTGTAGATGAGATTGATGTATAGCTGTCTAGGAGATCTGCATGTCTGAACCTTGTATAGATCAGGGGGGAGTTAAATGTCGAGTTGTACTCTTTTTCCTTACATATGGTTTTTCCCACTGGATTTTCCATAGCCAAAGGTTTTCACGAGGTAACCACATTTACTTAGGATCCAGAAGTATCCACCCTAGTGATATTCATAAGCATTATGAATCCTGTAGTATTCATATGATGAGTTTTCAAAGATAGATGGATAATGGGAAGTGTTATGAATGAGACCTTTGGTGTGAAAGGCTCTTGGTATACGCCATCTTGTAGCATTTAAATCATATTAATATAAGAGCTATGACCTCCACCATAGACTATGATTTTCTCAACTCTCAATAATTGAAGGATTAATTTATTTAATTACCATGTAGGATGACAAAATTAAACTTTTGAAAAACACTGATGTATTTAACGCTTGTAAAAAGAGCATCATGTGTATTAAACTAAAAAACAAGGAAATGTTTATGTGTTATGAGATGGGCCTATGGGCCTATTGGGTATCCACCCACATTGTTTATTATATATATGATGCTATGGGTTTCATAGCAGTCAAACTTTGCTTATAACACGTTATTAGCACGCTCGTCAGCTAAGCCGAACCCATGCCGACGGACGAATCGCGAGGACGCGGAAAGGGCTTCCTTCACCGAACGTCGCTAGATCCGGAGGGTAGGATCTAGAGGTACATCTTAGAAACTCCTAGATCTACATTTCTGATGCACATGCTGATCAATCTATGATATTTCTCTTAGATCTATACCAAAATCTTATTTTTCTATTAAGATCTACAAGAAAACCAATTTTTAAACACAGATTTACTATTAAAAACTTTTTAATATGTTTTTAATAATTAAAATGGGATTTTTTTCCCTTGCCATAGCCACCGGATGGCTACCCGCTGTGGGAGGGCCGGGCCGCCGCCTCTGGCGACGGCCTCCGGAAGGCCGCCCCTCCCTATGGGGGGACGCTGCCACCGGCAGGACACCCCTCCCTGTGTGTGTGGGGGGGGCGCTGCTGCTGGCAGTCCGCCGCCCAGCAGGGGGTTCCAACAATCTGCCCCCCTGCCCCAGGGGGCGCCATCAATGACAGGATGCTCCCTGCAGGGGGGCACCGGTGCCTACGCCGACAGGCCGGCCCTTGCCGAGGGAACCGGCGCCAAGCAAGCCACCCCCGATAGGGGGGCCCCAACGGCGGCGGCTCAAACTCGCCGGACCCGACCCCTGCCCCCTGCTGCGGTGGCGGGGGGCTGCGTCGTCGCCTACCGGCGTCGGCCGCCACCTCTCCTCCCCTCCCCCTTGAAACCCTAGGAAAACCTTAGGGCTTGGGGAGATAGGCCTTCTTGAACCTGATGGGTCTCTTTAGGCCCAATAATGAAAAAATGGACATTTAAATTAAAATTTTACTTCCAACCCATTGGGCTTCTGCCCAAATTGGGCCAAGAATTATTTTGTTACTTCATTTTTTATTAAAATTTCATTATAATTCCATGAATCCAGAGGACTTTCCACCTTCCGCACGCGCCCGACGCACGTACACCGTGCGAAGCGCTGCGGAGCCTGACGCACGGCCTGTCGTCGCGCGACGAGCGGCCAGCGGCCGCGCCTGATGCATGCCCGCTGCCCGCCGCCGCGCGACGCGCTGCCCGTCGCCGTGCGACTGTCACGCGCGTGTGTCTCATCGTCGCGCGCCTGCCGAGCACGTGCGTGCACTCCGCCACCATGCGCCTGACTCCCGCGCCTGCGCGCTTCCCATGCGTGCCTCGTCACAACGAAACCCTAACTAGGGTTCTTCCGTTTTCTTAATTAAAAGGCTATTTTCAGAAATTATATGGATTTCCTGGTCAATTTTTTCCAAATAAATCTGATTCATCATAAATGTAAACCATCACTAATCGCATTTTTGGATTAATTGATTATTATATTTCGTTTAATAATTATGAGGATACTGAGACCGCTCTCCCGTTAGTCAGCTAACCTAAAGGGGTATGACGTTTCCAAGTGGTTTGATTAATTATTAAACAAAAATATTTTGCTCCATTATAAATACCTGAGATGTTGTATACTATTATTGCCTGTAGTATGAATTTACGCTTAAACACTATAAATGCATGTGTGAAAATTATATGTCTGCCGCATATTTAATGTTCTGTGATGGACATTTTATTTAGCATGCTAAAGTCTCCATGATATATTTTTAATGCATGTAGCATAAATAAATGCCTGAGCTGAAATTATTTATATACCTGCAGAATATAAATAACATGTGTATATGTTTCAATTCATGATTAACTGAGCATACATACTTAAGCTCACATGTTTGATTTATTTGATAATTTAGTTTCTTTCAACTATTTTATTGAGCATAACTTTTTAGCTTACAAGCTTTATATTATGTGTATGATAAATCATTAATTGTTGCATTTTGCACTATTATATGATCATCCCAAGCTTTTGCTCATGTCCATGATATGACAATATTTTATGACAACAAACCAATCATGATTTCAAAAAGTTTAACATCATATCCACTTTGACAAAATGAACCTGAAATTCAAAATCAAATCAAAAGTCTACACCCTTTCACCCTAATAAAATAAAAATTAACAAATACGATGGATTATGCGAAAACCATTTATGCGATTTCTTTTAGAGATATGCATTTTGCGGTAAAATAAATCTCTCATATTTATGGTTTATATAAACCAATATTGACACGAGCAGTTGTCATAACACCGCTAAACTCTTTTAGAGTAATCTCACTTTACAAGGTATGATTCTTTATTCTAGTCTTAATTTTAAACGTACGCCCGAAGTCGCGTCTTAATAGATAAGCGAGAAATTATAAATTTCGTAGCCACATATTTGTTTCCCCTTGAGCATGATCCTATATCCACACAATACTTGAATAACTCAATAAAAATGGCTTGTATACCATACTTAAGCATTCAAATAGACTTTTATGTTGTGAAGGGAATTTAGGGAGAAATAGGTGTAAGGGGTTAAGAGCCCCCTACCCGTGTATTTATAACTTTCAATAGTGGGTTGGATACCCAATTGGCCCAATGGGCCTATTCATAACACTTCCCCTTATCCAATCAACATTGAAATAAGAGGTGGATTCTTCAGGATCCGAGTTAAGGTAACTGTCTTGTTAAAGAAAGAACAGTTAACCCATAACTTCCCCTATTTTGGGGATGTGTCTAGGGGTGGATACTTCAGGATCCAGAGTCAACGAGGTTGCCTCGTCAAAACCTTGACTACGGAAAACCCAGTGGGAAAAAACCTGTAGCCAAGGGAAAAGAGTACAACTCTGCAGTTGACTCCCCCTTATCTGACCAAGCTTCAGGCTTGCAGATTTCCTATGAATCAATACATCAGTCTCCTATGTATCTATGAGTTCATAGTTCTCTCATCCTGACCCAGTTTACATTTACTCACTCTCCTCATCCCAATCCCATATACAAGTTTCTCAAAGATACTAGTAGGCAGGGATTTGGTAAGCAAATCCGCCAAGTTATTACATGATTGGATCTTCTGTACCTCAATCTGCTTTTGCTTCTGAAGGTCGTGCGTCCAGAAGAACTTGGGAGAGATATGCTTCGTCTTGTCACCTTTGATGTAGCCGTCCTGTAGCTGGGCTATACATGCTGCATTGTCTTCATGGAGTGTAGTGGGTGCAAGAACGCCGGTCGTCAGGCCAGTGGAGGTGAGTATGTGCTGGATCATCGAGCGTAGCCAGAAGCATTCCTTGCTTGCTTCGAAGATCGCTAGTAGCTCTGAGTGGGTGGATGAGACGGTCGTCATGGTCTGCTTCACAGATCTCCAGGATATGGCAGTGCCGCCATATGTGAACATGTATCCGGTCTGAGACTTCTCTGTATGAGGATCGGACCTGTAACCTGCGTCAGCATAACCAACTAAACCAGTTGATGCCCCTTTCCTGTAGAATAGACCTAAGTCTATGGACCCTTGGAGGTAGCGCAGAAGATGCTTAACTCCGGCCCAGTGCCGCTGTGTAGGTGCAGCACTATATCTGGCTAGTAAGTTTACTGCAAACGCTATGTCAGGGCGAGTGCAGTTAGCCAGGTAAAGGAGTGCACCGATAGCACTTAAATAAGGCACTTCGGGGCCTAGTACTTCCTCCCCCTCTTCCAGCGGCCGGAAGGGGTCTTTGTGTACATCCAATGATCTGACGACCATCGGAGTGCTGAGGGGGTGGCACTTATCCATCTGAAACTTTTTCAATAAGTTCGATGTGTAAGTTGACTGGTGTAACAGGATCCCATCTTTAAGATGCTCTATCTGAAGGCCTAAACAGAATTTTGATTTTCCGAGGTCTTTCATCTCGAAAGTTTCTGTCAGGCTTCTAGAAATCTTTGCGATCTCTTCAGGAGATCCGATGAGGTTTAAGTCGTCTACATAGACGGCTATAATTACAAATCATGTTGCCTTTGCTCTTATAAAGATGCAAGGACAGACTGGGTCGTTTTTAAATCCTTGCTGTGCAAGGAAGTCGCTCAGTCTGTTATACCACATCCTTCCAGATTGTTTTAGACCATATAATGATCTTTGCAGTTTCACTGAGTAGATGTCACGTTCTCTCTCTTTTAGTGCTGCAGGCAAAGAATAACCGTCAGGCAATCTCATATAGATGTCTCGGTCTAGGTTGCCATATAGGTATGCAGTAACCACGTCCATGAGTTGCATATCTAAACCCTCTTGTGCTGTTATGCCAATGAGGAATCGGAAGGCGATCACGTCCATGACCGGGGAGTATGTGGCTTCAAAATCCACCCCAGGATGTTGGGTAAAACCCTGCGCTACAAGCCTTGCTTTGTAGCGTACGATCTCATTCTGTTCATTTCGTTTTCTAACAAATACCCATTTATAACCCACAGGTTTTACACCTTTTGGTGTCTGGACTATTGGTCCGAAGACCTTGCGTTTGGTGAGTGAATCCAACTCCACTCCTATTGCCGCTTTCCACTTTGGCCAATCATCTCTGCTTTGACATTCTGTCAGAGAGCGTGGTTCAATATCATCGTCGCAGTACGTGAGGTTGATGGCAATATTGCACGCAAATGTGTCATCTATTGTTGTGCTTTTTCTATCCCAATACTCCCCAGTTCGTACATAGTGTATCGATACTTCATTTTCTCCCTGTTTTTCCTCTTCATGAGAGTTTGGGAGAGATGGGGTAGCAGGGCTTAAATTAGCATCCTGTGGTGGTATTTGTTTACCATTGCCAAGGGTCCTACTCTTTCGAGGGACTTGGTCCTTGGATCCCGGTGGTCGTCCTCTCTTTTTGAGAGGTCCAACCATTTCTGCTGCAGGCGGATTGCATCCATTTTGCGGTATGTCAATCCTAGCTGGAGTGTTAGCAGCAGGGATGTGTGATTTGACAATCTTCTGGTTGTCAGTAAATTTGTCCGGCAAGAGATGAACAGTGTTTTGGATGTGGAGAATCTTCAGGACCTCCTCCTCACACTGGCTTGTTGGCGGATCAAAGTGACATAAAGTTTTTGTATCCCAAGTGATACTTTCTGAAGCTTCGGGCTTCTTTGTCTGTGAGCCTAGTCTTGGGAACGATGTTTCATCGAATTCACAGTCTTCTAGACGTGCCTTAAAAACGTCCCCCGTAAGGGGTTCTAGGAATCTAATTATGGAGGGGGTGTCAAACCCAACATAAATGCCTAGGCGACGTTGTGGACCCATCTTTGTCCTTTGTGGTGGTGCTATGGGGACGTATACTGCACAACCAAATATTCTCAAATGTGAGACAATTGGTGGGGCTCCAAGTGCTATTTGCATTGGAGAAGATGACTGACCTCCAGAGGGTCTTAATTTTATTAAAGATGCAGCATGCAGAATTGCATGACCCCACGCATTCACTGGCATCTGGGATTGAAGTAATAATGGACGAGCGATCCATTGCAGTCTCTTAATTAGAGATTCTGCTAACCCATTTTGGGTGTGAACATGCGCTACAGGATGTTCGACTTCAATTCCCTGAGCTTGGCAATAGTCTAGAAAGACTTGTGACGTAAACTCCCCCGCATTGTCCAGACGAAGTTTCTTTATCTGGTGGTCGGGGAAGTGGGCCCGTAACTTTATTATCTGAGCTAAAAGCTTAGATAGTGCTAGGTTACGGGTGGACAGTAGGCACACATGTGACCACTTAGTAGATGCGTCTATCAGGACCATAAAGTACCTGAACGGACCACTTGATGGGGTGAATCGGCCCACAAATGTCTCCGTGGATTCTTTCCAGAAAGCTGGGAGACTCCACATCCACTTTCAGTGGAGAGGGTCTCGTGATCAGTTTACCCTTGTAACAGGGTGGACATGGGAATTTGCCTTTTTGAAGAATCTTCAGGTTCTTCAGGTCAATGCCCCTGGAGTTCTTTATGATGCGGTACATCATAACTGAACCAGGGTGTCCCAGTCGACTGTGCCAGAGTTTGAATTCTGGTGTTTGGGGGCACTGCAGGTGCTCCACCATGGATGTTTCTGGAGTTTGTATACTTGTTTGGTAGAGTCCTGAGGGGAGTCCCTTGAAACGTTCCACAATGGTTTTTGAACCATTTGTAAGAGCCGTTACAAGCAAGTATTCCCTTTTATCTTCCTCGACGTCTCTAAGTGATATCCGTTTAAACGGATGTCTTTAAAACTTAGGAGGTTTCGGATGGATTTAGGAGAGTGTAACGCATTTTTAAGTGTTATTTGTGTGTTGCCGGGGAGCAATATAATTGCTTCCCCTGATCCTTCGATTATGTTTGCTGGTCCTGAGATTGTTCTCAGTGGGCCAGAATAACTACTTATGCTCGTGAAGTAGTCTAAGTTTTGAAGGATCGAGTGCGTCGATGCACTGTCCACTAGGCAGATAAGTTCCATATCTAAAAAAGGGGAAAGACATTCAAGCAATAAATGAAGAGAAAAGATCTACTTTCATAAAGATAAATGCTCAAAAATATTGTTTTGACATGGAAGTAAAACTAGATACGATGCATAAAAAAGGAAGATACATTGCTAATTGCATAAAAGTGGTCCAGATCTAGAGAGTGTCATCTCCCATGAAATCTTCAGGAGTCCATGAGGTCTCTGCCAACGCTGCGCTCTCCATCAGGTTTGTCTCAGCTCGAGGCTTGAGGCTTGCCTGGTAGAGGTCCTGGAGGTGTTTTGATGTGCGGCAGATTCTGGACTAGTGGCCCGTTATCCCGCATTTGGAGCATTTGTCCTCCCAGTCTTTCTTGGGAGTGCCTCCTTTGTTGGGAATCCTCTTCTGCTTCTTGTCCACGAACTTCTGGTTCTGGGGAGGAGCTGGGGGAGTGGCCTTCTTCCGCTGCTTCCGTTCTTTCCATTTCTGGAATTTTGCCTTTTTGTCCGTCTTCTTCTTCAGGGAAGACTGGAAGTGAGCCTCTGTAGGAGGTGGCAAAGGAGCGGAGCCAGGAGGGCGCAGGTTGTGGGTGGCAACCAACAGGTCTCTGTTCTGTTCAGCCATAAGCAGGCATGAAAGAAGGTCAGAGTACTTTGTGAACTTCCTCTCTCGATATTGTTGCATAAGGATCATGTCCTTTTCGTGGAAAGACGTAAACGTCTTTTCCAGCAACATCTTCTCCGTCACTGGTTCACCACACAACTTCAGGCGTGAGGTGATGCGGAAGAGAGCTGAGTTGTACTCCGCTACGGATTTGAAATCATGTATGCGGAGGTGAGTCCACTCGTACTGTGCACGGGGGAGTATGACATCCCTCTGATGTCTGTACCTCTCCTCGAGTGCATCCCACAGCTCGTAAGGGTCCTCTACAGTGAGGTACTCGTCCTTTAAGGTCGAGTCTAAGTGTTTCCTGATATATATAATGGCTTTCGCCTTTAATATATCGGAAACTTCCTCTGTATGAGGTGCTTCCACTGAAGCCTCCTTGTTAGCTGGGGCAGTACTAGTTGTTGCCTTTTCAGTCTGTGTGAGACTGAAACCATGAGAGCGCAGATGGAACTTCAGGTCCAACTGCCAACTCAGGTAGTTTGACCCATCGGCCTTCAGGACCGAGAAGTCTACATTCGCGAGTCTGGCCATTTTATGATCTAGCAATGTAAAGAAAAATAGCATGTATCATTAAGACTGAATAAAACAGACATCCACGCATGTAATGTAATCATCTTCATAGCATGAATTTTAATGTGATTTTAACATGCATGCTTTTTTTCAGATAATGTGAATAATTAATTACTAAAAATTAACAATCACGCATGCTGTTAAGGAATTTCATTGTGACATTAGAAAACATGGTATTTTAAGTTAATAAACAACCACGCAGTTTAATGCATAAACAATGAAACAGAAAAATGACCTAGGGCTATGGGGATCAGCCAGCCGACACCGAAAAATAAAAAGAGTCCAGTCCGAAGTTACATCAAAAATAAAATGCATGAAAATTAAAGTACAACTCGGGAACTTCAGAGAGAAGCCCCTATCTTCATTGAGCGAACGTCTTCAGCTTCTTTTTGGTGTCCTTCGGTCTTCTTTTTACATTTTCATCCTCACATACAAAATTTCTCTCAAAAAAAAGAAAAATTGCAGGAATTTAAAACGGTGTCGGAAACCTGGCTGATCCCTAAAAACATAGCCTAATATTTGCACATCCACGCAGATAATATATTCGCGACATACAACCACGCAGATAATCGGAACACAGGCATTTAAAATAATTTAAAATTGTGTGCGAAGTGCAAAAAAATTTTTTTTTTTTGAAAACTTTTTGCCTTTTTGATCCATATTTTAATGTTTTATTTTACCGCTTTAAACCCTTTCAAATTTTCTTTTAACTATTTTGGGCTTTTTAGGGCCAAAAATAAATAAAATAATTTGTGTGAATGGGCTAATTTTCTGGCCTTATGGGCCATGAAAACAACCCATTAGGGTTAATATTGGGCCTCCCCCGAAAAAAGAGCCCGTTAGGGTTAGGGTTTCGGGAAACCCTAGGGGGGGCCCGCGGCGTGTCGCCGCGACGGCTGGCCGCGTAGGGCGCGGCCGCCGTGGCGGCGACGGGCCGCGGCTGCGGGCCGCGGCCTGCAGGCCGCGGCAGTTGGCCGCGGCCTGAGGCCGCGGCTTCAGGCCGCGGCGCAGGGCTGCGGCCTGAGGCCGCGGCGCTTGGCCGCGGCTTGCAGGCCGCGGCGACTGGCCGCGGCCTGGGGCCGCGGCGTAGGGCCGTGGCTTCAGGCCGCGGCGGCAGTCCGCGGCCCGAGGCCGCGGCGTTTGTTTTCCGCCGGCGGCGCAAAGGGCGCGCCGCCGTTTCGCCCTACAGGCGTGCGGATTTTTGGATCAAAGGCGGGGAGGTAAAAATCGGGTTTTTCAACAATTTTGATCGCTAAAAAACAAGTTTTTATTGTTTTAAACATGCAGATCTTATTAAAAGGTTGAATTTTACCCAGTTTATAAACTTTTTGATCCTAAAACATGCAGATCTAATGAGAAAAGCAAGTTTAGATCTAAAAGTTTGGATTTTTACCTCTAGATTCGACGAGGAATCTAGGCGATGGTTGGTGAAGGATGCCCTTTTCGCTCCCCGTTGAGAAGATTACGATCTTCTTGAATCTGAGCGATTTGTGGATCTCCTTTCCCGCGAGCCGCCGTCTCCTCCAACGAGCGTGATCGTGCTGATAACGTGTTGTGAAGGGAATTTAGGGAGAAATAGGTGTAAGGGGTTAAGAGCCCCCTACCCGTGTATTTATAACTTTCAATAGTGGGTTGGATACCCAATTGGCCCAATGGGCCTATTCATAACATTTTAAAAGTCTCTCATATATTAGAAAAGTGAAATATAGATACTAACTCATTTCCCTTGTATATGTCTACTTTGTAAGACCAATATTTATCCTTCCTAATAAATGACAATAAGGAAAACTGAAAACAGGGAAAGTCTTGAATAAAATGAGAAAGGAAAGATATGATATACCTCGACATGGAGTATGCAATAGCAACCCAATATCAGACTAGAAGTTCTGATAAGACCCATAATGCTTTTGGCAATATGAATTAGCATTAACTTAAGCCATATAAAAATATATACATATCTAGTCTAAACGACGAAGTCAATTGACCTTATGTATATTTAGCTACTCCCCGAGGACAAATAAACTTTGAAAACAAATTTGACATGTTGTCATAATAAAAGTCTAAATGAGCATAATTGTGGACGTATGTTTTCGAGAGAACACATCATACTATGAAACTTGTTGTCGTAACATAATTATCAGTAGTATTCTTTTGCAGTATATATGTGGTTAAATGCATTACCACAATATTTCTTATTGAATTCATGCTTTTTACGCATTTTATTTTACTGTGAATGATTTGTTATCCTGAATACTCCTAAAATGAGGATGCCATGTACTCTCTGAAACTTATAAAGTTTCAAAGGATATTCGTCAAAACGAAATCCCTAATGACTCAAGAAACTAATAAAGCCTGAAGCTTTGCCCAACTTTGATCCTTATAATAGTCAATGTGAAGATGTAATCCTTCACAGTTTGAACACAGTTCACCTATTACCGGACAAAATTAACTTGAGCATTTTAATGTACTTTCAAAAGTCCCACATAAATTCGAACAGAGGAATTAATTTGGAACACTAGAAGTGTCTAGGATCGACCAACCTTGGATCGATGTCACCCTGGATTGATGATGCAAGACATCATTAACCAGACGAACCTGAAGATTCTTCAAAAAAGGGGTGAAACTTTCATTGTCTCATTAAAAAAGGAAAATGATTACGAGATCATCTACATTCACGTGGACATTGACTCTCCTCACTTCCTCAAACAAATTTAAGATGATATACTATCACCATTAGAAGAATGAGACCTTTAGGCCTCTTGAGAGTATTTGAGGGATAAAAGTGGACTCACACACTCCATACATATGGCTGATGATGTACCTTAGAGTACTCATCCATATATCCTCTAAAAATGGTCATTATCAAACATATTATCCAACCGCAGTCCAGCTTCTTCAAAGCAAATGTGACACATTACTAAATGGCAGGAACATTGGATAAACATTGGGAAATCAAACTATATTTGCAAGTGGAAAAATGTTGAACACCCTGACGTTTGTGTTCACACCCAAAAATGGATTACATAAATCATTAAAATGATTTAAACAGATTACTTATCCATTAAAAATCCAGTTGTAAGTGACCATATGGGAACATGCAATTACAATGCAAACCATCAAAACGCCCCCTTAGGACCTATTTATATGAGCCTGATCACCTCATATAAATAGTTTCTGAGAACCCCTAACAGGGGAAGCGTTTAGAGCACATCTTATCAATTGTGCCATGATGAGTATACATCCCCATATCACCACTATAGACCATCAAAACGCAGAACTATTTATCGGAAGTAATTACCCCAGATAAATAGATTCTGAGCACTCTGAACAGGAGAAGCATTTAAAATCACTTCTCCTAAGACGTGCAATGATGTGCCGTATTTTAAAGACTTGATGAGATCCTGAAGATCCTTCATAGCTTTAATTCCCCAGCATTAGGTTCAACAAAATACTATAATCATCCATGAGCCTAAAGCTCAATTTGACCATTTAAAACATTAATATCTATGATCTGATTATCATGAATTGTTATGAGATCCTGAAGATCCACAGTTATGAAACTGTTAAACAGTTATCAGACATAGCTACTGACAATATAAATATTGTCAAATCCACACATCACTGCTACTAAAAATCCAGCTAGGATTGACATACCAAATATAATGGATGCAATCCACCAGTAACAGAAGTGGATATCCTCAGTGGCTGAGAGAACATACCACAAGGATCCAAATCGAAAAATAACTCCAGGAGACCCTAAAACAATACCACCACAGGAAAGTGAGCTCATATCCATATCCTCTTCCTTTCCAGAACCTCCAGAAAAAATGAATCTGGAATAAATTGAATAATGTATGTACATAGAGAGGTATTTGGATAAAACACACTTGTCGACAATTACTCACATTCATTTTGCCATAGATATCGTTCACAATTTCCGTTTCTTGAAGCAAACGCAGAGATTTGGCCAGATTATGTTGAACGATACAATAATAAGTTGAGCTGGACTCACTTATGAAATGTGAAGTGTTTGAACCTGAAGTTCTGATATCAAAAGATATCAAACCTGTGGGTTACCAAGTATTATATAAATAAATAAAATCATATGCTATAAGCAAAATGCTATAGCTTAAAGGTTTATTTCTCAGAAACCAGGAAGTAACCATGTAAGATGAACTTAAAATTTTAAACTGATGCATCAGGCTCCCTGGTCATAGTTGCGAAAACCATGCGATTGGCAAAGAAAATTTTAGGCTATGTTGATATGGATGATGTGACAACATACCCTTACGAATTATCATACTAAAGATGAAACCATTATCTTGAAGACGAATAATCATCCTGAAGATAAAACCATCATCCTGAAGATGAAATCATCATCCCGAAGATGAAACCATCATCCCGAAGATGAATAATCATCCAGCAGATAAATTATCATCCAGAAGATGAAATTATCATCCAGTTGATGAAGAAACATGGATAATTGCAATCTACTATTACACATACTAGTTGTATGGATGCACATTAAGACCCCTTCTGTTTGCTGGAAGAGGGGAAGGATATCATAGGTCCTGAAGTGCATTACTCAAGTGTCTTTTGTACACTCCTTTATTTGGCCAACTGCACGCGACTCTAGAAAGCATTGACAGTAAACCCTTTAACCCGGTACAGTGCAGCGCCTGCAGCGCATCATTGGATCAGAGATATGTAGCTTCTGCACTACCTCCAAGGGTCAAGGATCATCCAACATGTTAAATGTATTTGCAGATACAGGTTACATATAATCGCGATGACTACAACAAAGGAACGAGCAACTCTTGGAGACTACAAAAGCATGTTTCCAAGGCAACATCAATCCCACCATCCCGAGAGGCTCATCAATCCAGGAAGCAAATCAACGCACAGCCAGGTCCTGCAGTACCTCGCAGACACAGTGATGACTGGGTCAGAGACGTAGTGTTACCTACCGAGTCTACAGACCACTCCTCTTCAGAAGAGCTCCCTCAGATTCAGTAGCTGCCATAGATGAGCGATACTTGTATAGATGAGCGATGTCTTATATAGCTGAGTTGTACTTATTAACGGAACACTGTAAGAGATTGATGTATAGTTGTCTAGGAGATCTGCAAGCCTGCAGCTTGTACAGTTCAGTGGGAGTCAAATGTAGTGTTGTACTCTTTTTCCTTGGCTATTGGTTTTTCCCACTGGGGTTTCCATAGCTAAAGGTTTTAACGAGGCAACATCATTGACTCTGGATCCAGAAGTATCCACCCCTAAATACTTCCACCAATTAGGGGAAGTTATGGAAAATTGTACTCTTTTTCCTTGGCTATTGGTTTTTTCACTGGGTTTTCATAGCTAAAGGTTTTAACGAGGCAGTTACACCATAACTTAGGATCTTGAAGTATCCACCCCTTATGATACTCATAAGCAATATGGATCCTGCAGTATTCATATGTCGAGTATACAACGCTGGTTGGATAAGGGAAGTGTTATGAGATGGGCCTAATAGGCCTATTGGGTATCCACCCACATTGTTTAATATATATATGAGGCTAGGGGTTTCCTAGCCGTCAACCTTTGCTTATAACATTATGTAGTTTTTACAAAATAAGCTGCAACAAATATTGCAGTTGTTTACATTAACAAACTTTTCTTTTTGTTAATTAAGCAAATCAAGATTCTTCGGCCCACGCAAGGAACCCACGCCGACGGGCGCCCCGCGGGCTCCCTCGGACCACGACCCCAGGTCAGGCGGGGCCACCCGCTGAGTTTAAGCATATCAATAAGCGGAGGAGAAAAACTTACGAGGATTCCCCTAGTATCGGTGAGCGAACCGGGAAGAGCTCAGCTTGGGAATCGGACGGCCGCGCCGCCCGAATTGTAGTCTGGAGAAGCTTCATCAGCGACGTACCGGGCCGAAGTCCCCTGGAAAGGAGCGCCAGGGAGGGTGAGAGCCACGTCCGGCCCGGACCCTGCCGCACCCCGAGGCGTTGTCGACGAGTCAAGTTGTTTGGGCATGCAGCCCCAATTGGGCGGTAAATTCCGTCCAAGGCTAAATAGCGGCGAGAGACCGATAGCGAACAAGTACCGCGATGGAAAGATGAAAAGGACTCTATTTCTTATATAAAACTGGAGTTGCTATACGCACAGGCCTAGTTGCGGAATATACGTATTATTTATTTACAAGTTTACCATTCTAAATTTACAGATTTGCCATTGAAATTTTTTCCACTTATACCCTACTCTCCTCCTCCTTCACTGCCGCAGCAATATTCCCGTAGCCCCCCGCCTACCGTATGCTCATTCCCTTCCTAATCACATCCTCTCGTCTTCAACTTCATCCGTCCCCTTCATCCTTCCTCTTCCCCTCAACACTTTTGCCGCCACCGCCGCCGCCGCCGCCTAAATGATCTTGCACAAATTCATTTTTAAGCTCGGCAATCTTGTATGCTTTATTAGATCAATAAGACTTCTTCTCCTTCTTCTTCTGGCGGGTAAATTTTATTTCACTTGTGAGTGTGTGTGTGTGTACACAATCATCTCACAAAGGGCAGCAATTCCCATGGAAAAGGAATCGGAATGTAAAGAGCTTTCATTCCCCCTTTCTCCGAGCCTGGGGAATGAAAATTGTGCCGCTGCCATGCAGCCTTTAGGCTACCGAGGGAGGGAGACTCTACATGCAATTTTCTTGTATTATTCTCTCTCTATCCTTGAAAGTTGTGAAGGCAGAAGAATTGGGGAATGAGAGATTGATGGGAGTGAAAAATGCTTGCAGCCACCTCAATGATTGCACTTCGAGATCTTGCCTCTTGTCAGCAGAGGTCCTTTTGTGATCTTTGCTTTCTCATCATCTTTTTAGCTTTTGGCTTTATAATCTCTCTTTCAGAGATGGGTTCAGGGAGTGAGAGCTACTTTACCTCAGGGTGCTCTTCTATATTGTTTTTGTCTTCTTCGTGTGGGGCCCAATAGAAGAAGTTTGGGGCTTTGTGGGCCAGGCCTTTGGAAGTTGGGACAAAAGTCCAGGGCTCAATCAAAAAGATCTTTGGGCTTCTTTTTTGTCTGGTCGAGCGCCGCCCTCAAGGATTTGGAAACGAGTAGGGCCTCATTGTGCAGTAAATTTTTAGGGTTCATCTGACCTTTTTTTTAAAAAAATGAAAAAGATTGGTTTAGATAAAATTACAGTTCTAGCCTATTAATGTTTTTTCCAGTTAAACGTCTCATCTCACCCACACCAAAACATCCTCGTCCAATTAGCAATAACGCATAAACCCTAGATCAGGCTTAATCTTCCTGTAAATCAGCATCACATTTTGCCGTTCAAAGCAAGATCCCGTTAGAACTGACATTAAAACTCAACGCTTGATACTTCCAGCATTTGATGAATGACTCCTGTAAGAAATGGTGTTCAATCTGTGGTGTTGGACATTATGGTCTACATAATAGATGTTGAGCTACAGCGGATGAATGATCGAGGATTGAGGTGCACTTCTAAACCCAACTGTTGCGAACTTGATATTGTAATTACCACAAGCTGCAACAGCTACCATAAAATCCTAGAGATGCAGAATGTTGGAGCCAAAGAAATTCGATAGCGACGATTTAAAGAGCTGCTAAAACATGTCAATTTTTTTCGATCATAGCTTCATAAAAACTTCACAGTTACAAAATACATTGTTCAAACTACAGTAGATGGCCCTTTAAACAGATCCAATAAATCACAAGACATGATTCGTCGTAGCAAGATGATTATTCTTTTGGATGATAAGCTACTACATAACTATATATTAAAACAAATGTTAACATGGTACATATGTCAGTGATGAGTAAGAAACACTAGGGATAATACAAAAATTGTTATTCCACAAGACATCGATGTTAGGGTTTCACGGCTGCGTCCACCTCTCTTTGGCCCGTATTCCTTAGAGAAGCCAATGGCTGGCCATTTGGCTTGTGTCAATTCCAATTGCAAGCTTCGCTGCTGGAGATTCTAGTCCCACTCAACATGTAACCACCAAACCCACTCATTTGCATGTGTGGATGAGTGCGCGACGGAAGAACCTACATTAACATTGGATTGTTAGGCAGAGCATTCAAAGTCCCCAACTAAATATTGTCTTTTAACAACCACCTATGTAGATGGTAACCAAAGCTAGACAATAAAGACAGATATTTATGGCAAACAGAGCATCTATTCAACTGATGTATTACGTAAAAGACCAGAATAGACTTTATGAATAACATGCGCCTAAAAACCCATAACTATAATGGAAAGATAGTGTGATATTTTTTATGTTATTAAGGTTTATTGCTCAAGTAGGACTACTGCAAATGGATCTCACTCCAACCTTCAGGATAGATGTTAGATGGGAGGTTATCTGCCTACTGACAAAATCCTGGTTATTGCATCCCACATTTTATAGCCAGACCCTTGCTGCACAGCCAATGGCACTAGTGAAAGGATTGCCCTAGTCATTGGCTTAATATATCTTTTGAAAGTGACAGATCATCGCATTTTAAATATCTCCAAAGTGGAAACTTTTAAAGGTACAGACTGCATGCCCTGCAATATGTCAAAGACATTCCAAACTAATGGGTATCCTCATTCAAGGAATTGTGCTTGAAGCAAGGATTCTCCAACCTTGTATCTTTACTAGGGAGAATCACATGCAATATGCCAATAGAATAAGTTTCTCCTTATTTATGTATCACTTTTTTAATTTAATTAAACCAAGAAAACCGATTTCACATTCAACCATAATGAGGTGGTGTTTGAATCAATTTTCAGTCGCATACCCACAGCATTCAGGGAAGTTGATTAATCCTCCTAAATCTATGCGTTATGAGTCTTCCATCTTTTCCTGCAAGATATGCTTTGGAGTTTATGCAATGTTTATTTAGTCAATTTTGAATTTTGTCTGCAGATATATCTTTATTTTAAACTATTTTTCACATTTTTCTATTAATTCCATGCTTTATTAGGGTATCTACTTAAGATATATGTTAGGAGCTCATATGACTTCTGATGCGATCATTACCTACATGAGGAGGCGCTTACGCGTGGCTGAACCGGATGCAAATTAGAAAATTCTGAACTTTAGGGTGCTTTTTAGTAAATCAGCCATTTTCTGAAGTTTTTCCCTTTTATTAGCTAGGGCCAGCCTTTTGTTTGGGGGGGGGGGGGGGGGGGGGGGGGGGGGGTCTCTTATACTTGCTTATTGAGAAGAATATTGTATTAGGCGTCCAGGAACCATAGTTGGGAGATTTGGGCTTTCATTTCAAAAGAAAAGCTAAGGGAGCGGCCTCCTCTCCTAAAGATGTCATTTATCTTATTATTTTCATATTCTTCTCGCAATAAAAATTCCACTTTTTCACTTTCCCCATCAAAATCACATTTGTATTCCAAACCCCTAGTGGATCGCATCAAATTGGTATCAGAGCATACATGATCTATGGCGACGACAAGATCCAAGGACAAGATCGACACGTTGGAAGAAAAATCCGATGGAGAGATCAAAAAATCAAGGAAATCATAGAGGAGCAGATATCAGAGACAAATCAGCAGATCCAACACGTCCTTGAAACCCTAACTCAGATGACGCAGCAAATAAATCAACAAATCGCGGCGTTGATAAAGGCGTTGAGGCCAGATCTTGTGACAACCTAGATCTAGATCAAAAGTGGCAATTTTTGGCGAAGGGAAAGGAAAAGATTGTTGAGTATTGATTCCCCGGATTTGGTTTTGGTGATGAGCAAACATAAATATTGTGAACTAACTGTTTGTGAGCGCAGTTATGGAGATCGTCGCCAAAAAAATACGTACATCGAAAGCGACGTCTCAAGACTTCTCAATACGCGTGATCGTGTGCCTGAAGCTTCGTTGAAGCTCAAGAACCATTATTGAAGTCAAGAATGAAGATTAAAGCTTTGAAGACGGTTCGTCATGTATTATTTATTGTCTTCTAGCTTCATAGATTAGAATGTTAAGCCTTGAGTAGGACTTACTTTATAATCTTCATTTCGCTCATATCTTAGAGCTAGGATTATCTTAGAAGCCATTAGAAACTTTCCCGAAGCCTATCGCTTCTTCCCTCGGCTTCTAGTGCATCTTAGTTGGTTCAAGTAGAAGAACCAACCGACTAGATGACGATCTAGTCGGTCGAAAATTCCTCTTGAACCGACTAGATGCCTTGCTCATTTCAGCCTAGACTTTGTTGATCAATTAGTCGGTCAAAGAAGGTTCACCGACCGACTAGAAGACGATCTAGTCGGTTAGGAAACCTTCTCAGACCGACTAGTTATCATTGCCTCTGTACAGCCTAACTTACTGTTTACAGTTAGTCGATCAAAGCACAACGACCGACCGACTAGTTGAGAAACTAGTCGGTTAGAAGTTGTTCTTAAACCGACTAGCTGTATTTGATTTCAGACTATTTGACTTCTTCTGTTAGTCGGTCAAAGAACATTCATCGACCGACTAGTTGTGAAACTAGTCGGTTGGCAAGTATTCTTGGACCGACTAGTTCCTTATGTCTGAACTTTCTCCTCTTGGCTGTTCTTCTCTTAGTCGGTCCATGTTAATTGACCGACCGACTAGTTGATGAACTAGTCGGTCAGTGATCCTTCCAAGACCGACTAACTGCTTCAAAAATATGACCGTTGGGAATCTTTTGAGCACGATTTTTCTTGCCTCTATAAATACAAACCTGATTCGTTTGAGGCAAGGTTAGAGGTCCATTATCAAAGTTATTTCAGACCTAAGAGAGGAGTTTTCTCAAGCTATTTCTAAGCTCTCTCTTCTCACCAAGAATCTCTCCCTCAACTCTTTGAGCCAAATTCCTCAAGAGAGATTCTCTCTATTGTGAGCATTCCAAGCCAAGGGCTTGATTCTAGTCACCATACTCCACCCTAGGCTTCCATTGCTGGTCAACTTCTTGGAGCTAGGGTTTGTTGACATCTTCTTCCTCAAAATCCCTCTTTGCCCTAATTTGGTAAGTATACTCAAGGCATAGGATTTTGTGGTAAGTGTTTCATTATTTCATCGCATTTGATATTTGAATTGTTCTTTCGGTTGTGAGAGAAGTGTGTGATCCCGGGTTGTGGGAGTCACATGTCATTTGTATGATTTGGTCTTGTGAAGGTTTTTCACAAGAATTTCATAGTGCTAAATCTTGGGTTAGAGATTTCTAACTCAAGTATCCGGAGGGGATCCAGGTGGTTGGACGTAGGATCACCGGGGAACAAGTCGGGGAGACTTGGGTGGATCCGAACCCGTTACATGCTTTGTTTGCGTTGTCTATTCTTGTTGTTTGTAGTCTATTCCGCATTGTTGTTTGTGTGTTTGCACAATAATTAGGAATAACTCTCTTGATTATTTTAAAGTACTATTCAACCCCCCTCTAGTACATGTGCAGTAGCTACGCAGGGCATTACAAAGATCTAGACTTGACGCGAGGGGCTCCTATCCGATGCAGATCTAGTTTCGGATGAGAAGGACGACCTCAATAAAGGAGGCGAAGGCCCACCACAGCGAAGATCAAGGCCCCATGATCACCGATGTGGAGCGTCGGAGGTCGGCGAGACCCGGCGTGGCCGCCAGGGAGCCGATCTGACGTGACCGACAGGAGCCTAGCGGCTCCCTGGAGGCCCACCAGGGCATCACCGGCCCCCTAGCGGCTTGCTAGGGCTCAATCAAACCCTTGGTTAGACCGCCAGGGCATCGCCAGCCCTGGGCGGCTTCACCAGGGCACTTTTGAGGCCCGGGCTGGCCGCCATGGTATTGCTGGCCCTAAGCAACCTTACCAGGGCCCTCACGGACCACTGGTAGGCCACTAGGGCCCAACCGAGCCCCAGCGGGGTCGCCAGTGCTACCATGGGCCCATGGCAGCCCGCCAGGGCCTCGACCACATGTAGGCGGGCCGCCGGGGCATTCCTAAGCCCCTGTCGGCCCAACAGATAGGCAACGCAGTGCGACATCTTCGAGGCTTCGGCGAGGGTTTAGACGAGCCCCGAGAGGATTTTGGTGCTGATTTCTTCAGAGGAAGACCCCAACGACTTAACGTGGAGTACGAAGACTATTACAGGTACCACGAAGATGATCGTGAGGACTTCAAAGATGGATGTGGAGACGACTAGGAAGAGGCCGATTGGGAGAATGATGAGGAGGACAGGGCTCCAACAGGAGACTATTATGGCCAACATGACCATCACCAGCCACGACACCACGACCATCACTAGGGGTGAGGAGCACTTAGGGGTTTACAGCTGAAAACAAGGTTAGGAAATTGAAGATGTCAATCTTTGAAGGAGAGGACACAGATGGGTGGATCTACATGGCAGAGCAGTATTTTGAGACCAATAGATTTGTGAGGTAGAGTGGTTGAGGGTCATTGGGGTGTGCTTGGAGGGAGATGCACTGTCTTGGTACATGTGGAGACAGCAGCATCGTCGTTTTGCTTGTGGGAGGAGTTCAAGGTCCACCTCTTAGACCTGTTTAGTGAGACTTAGGGGGAGACATGTACAAGCAGCTATACGCACTAAGGCATGAGAGAATAGTCAGAGATTACATAAAGAAATTTGAGATGTTGGCAAGCCGTATCCGTAGGGTTTCAAGAGTCCTTGGAGGAATGCTTCATGAAAGGACTAAGACACAGAATTCAGGCAGAGTTGCAGAGATCCAGAGAGTTATTAGACAGGATGCACCTAGTTAGGATGGTGGAGGACATGATAGCAGAGGAGCAGTGTGCCCGATGAGCATGGGGAGGACCTCCTTTTCATGCTGCAAGGGGGCAAAATGCAATCACAGGAGGATCGGTGCCCAATAAGGAGAGAAAGCGACGAGGCATGACCAGGGGGCAGATTAGGCGTATGATAGAGACCGAGATAAGGGAGACGCATGCCAAAGGTAATTGCTTCAAGTGCGACAAGTTTTCACCAAGGCACCGATGTGGCGATCGTACCTTACACCTGCTGATAGTGAATGACAAGGATGAGGAGGCCATGGTGGAGCTTGAGGCAGGTGAGGAGGATCAGGAGCACTTATATATCTGGACATGGCGGATGCATCGCTCAACTTCGTAGTGGGGTTCACACCAAACCACACCATGAAGTTGGCAAGGCATGTCGCAAAGTAGAAAGCGACGGTGTTGGTGGATAGTGGGGTCAGCCACAATTTCATCTCACAGGCTGGTGTAGATGCATTGATTACCGCTTAGTGACACATGTTTTGGAGTGGTGCTTGGGATAGGCCAGGTACCATAGAGTCGAAGAGTATGTCGAGCACTGATGCTGACTATACATGGGTTCAGATCGTGGCGGACTTCCTACATCTGGAGTTTGGTAGCACAGGCATTATCTTGGGCATGAGGTGTTTGCAGACGCTGGGAGATACTAAGACTAATTAGAAGTTGCTCAGGCTGGAGTACTAGAAGGATGGAGGACCGTCATGTTGCAGGGGACCCCAGTTTATGTCGTTGCATGGTTTTGTTCAAAACCATGGCCAGAGCTCTCTAAGTCTCGGGAGGAGGGTTCTTGGAAGAGTTTCAGGGGCCAACAATCAACGTGGAGGATGGGAAGCAAGAGCAGGAGATATCGCTAAAGTTGGGGCAGCTGCTGAGTCAGTTTGAGAGGGGGTTTTAGACCCAGCGTGGTCTTCCACCACCACAAGACCACGAGCATGCGATCGTTCTATGGGAGAATGTGTCCCTCATTAGCGTGCGCCCCTATAGATATCCTCAGGTGCAGAATGATAAGATTGAGAGGATGATAGGGAAGATGTTGCAAGCAGGTGTCATCCAACAAAGTGTGAGCCCATTCTCTAGTCCGGTCCTGTTAGTGAAGGACGAAAGCTGACGGTTTTGCATAGACTACAGAGCCCAAAATAAGGAGACAATACCTGACAAGTTTCCGATCCATATGATTGACGAGCTTCTAGACGAGTTACATGGGGCTACGATGTTCTCGAAGATAGATTTGAAGTCTGGGTACCATCAGATAAGGATGCGGCCCAAAGACCACATTGAGGACACACGAGGGACATTACGAGTTCCTAATTATGCCTTTTGGCCTGACGAATGTCCCAGCGACATTTCAGGCCCTTATGAATAAGGTTTGTCGGCCCTACTTGCGGAGGTTTACCCTTGTCTTTTTTGATGACATATTAATTTAGTCACACCATGGAGGAGTATGTAGGGCACTTACAGGCCGTGTTGCAGGAGTTGCAGGAACACCAGCTATTTGCAAACAAGAAGAAGTGTCTCTTTGGACAGCCTCAAGTGGAATATTTGAGACATGTGTCTGCAGATGGTGGCGACGGACATGACGAAGATCTCTACTATGCTGGTTGGCCTCGTTCTACCACGTTGCGAGCCTTGCAAGGTTTCTTGGGACTGACGGGATACTATCGAAAGTTTGTAAAATGGTATAACATGATAGCTTGGCATTTGACAAAGCAGTTGAAGGACAGCTTTATATAGGGAGATGATGCTACTAATGCATTTGAGGCATTGAAGCAGGCAATATCTACAGTGCCAATGCTCACACTACCTGACTTCCTCCGACCGTTTGTAGTGGAGACTGATTTCCAGGTTATGGTCTAGGGGGCCGTGCTGATGCATGATCAACGTCTAGTGGCCTATTTCAGTTAGGTCCTCATAGCACGAGCGAGGCTGAAATCAGTTTATGAGTGGGAATTGATGGCAATAGTTCCCTTCATGCAGAAATGGCGGATCTACCTTCTTGGTAGGAGATTAATTGTGTGGACTGATCAAAGGAGTTTAAAGTACATATTGGAGCAGCGCATGGTCACAGAGGAGCACCAGAAATGGCTTTCCAAGCGCGTCGATTACATCTTCGAGATCCAGTATAGGCCGGGTTTAGAGAATAAGGCGGCAGATGCTTTGTCCTACAGAGAGGAGATGGTGAGGTGGCAGCTATCTCAGTGCCAGTTTTACTTGATTGTGAGCACCTGGAGGTGGAGAGCAAGGCCGATGAGGGATTGACTCAGATACGAGAGGCGCTGCAGCAGGGGTCGAGAGAGCATCATGGTTACACACTGACGGGGCAACGAACGGCTGGTATTATTGCGAACTTCATCACATATACCATGATCTTTCAGGAGTTCCATGGCAGCGCAGTGTGAGGACATTCGGGGTATATCAGCCATATAAGAGGATGGCACGGTAGATATATTAGCCAGGATGAAGAGGGCCATCACCAGGTTAGTGGCGGAATGTGACGTCTGCCAGCATCACAAGTACTTAGCTATGACGCTTGCAGGGTTGCTACAGTCGCTAACTAGTCCTAGCTCTACCAGAGAGGGTATGGAAGGAGATCAATAAAGATTTTATTGAGGTGCTACCTAGTTCTAAGGGTTTCTATGTCATATTTATTGTGGTTGACTGCCTCAGCAAATATGCTCATTTCATAGCTTTGTGGCATCTTCATACGACAGTGATGGTTGCGGCCACATTTATGAAGGAGGTAGTCCTCCTACATGGTTTCCAGCATCAATTGTCTTTGACAGAGATAAAGTGTTCATGAGCCGTTTTTGAAAGATGTTCAAGGTACATGGGACGACCCTGGAGAGGAGCACGACGTATCATCCGCAAACTGACGGCCAGACGAAAATGGTAAATAAGAGCATGGAGACATACTTGCGTTGTTTTGCCTCAGATTCGCCCAAGCAATGGACCAAGTGGTTGGCATAGGCAGAATATTGGTATAAATGCTTTCTACCATTCGGCGAAATAGTGCACACCCTTTTGAATTCTCTATGGGCGAGGCCCCCCACACTTGATTCACTACAGCCTCAGCTCGACCCCAGTGTCCCAGGTGGAGTAATATTTGGAGGAGCGAGATAAGGTGTTGGAGGAACTAAAGAGGCACTTGACTCGGGCACATCAAGTCATGAAGGCCAAGGCTGATGGGCATTGTAGGGATGTGCAGTTTGAGATGTGAGATAAAGTATATCTGAAGCTGAGGCCATACTGACATAAGACTTTGGCACATCATGGCAATGAGAAGTTGGCGGCACGCTACTATGTGTCGTTTGAGATTGAGGCTATGATTGGGAAGATAGCTTACCAACAGAGTCTTTCGACAACGTCAACCATCCATCCAGTTTTCCACATGTTACAGCTGTGGCGGGCCATTGGGGACCACACCCTCTCACCTACACTTCCACCCACCTTGACAGACGACATGAAGGTATTGCTTGAGCCACCAGAGGTCAAAGGGGTCCGTCAGGGCACTCTAGTGACTAAAGAGGTACTTATCAGATAGCATGGACTACTAAACTATGATGCAACGTGGGAGTTTCACAAAATGATCAGACAACAATTTCCAAACTTCCACCTTGAGGACAAGGTGGCTCTCTTGAGGGGAGTAATGATGCGATCACCACCTACAGGAGGAGACACGGACGAGTGGCTGAACCAAGGACAAATTAGTAAATTCTGAACTTTGGGGGCTTTTCGTAAATCTGCCATTTTCTGTAATTTCCCCTTTTATTAGCTAGGGCCGGCCATGGGGGTTCTCTTATGCTTGATTATTGAGAATAATATTATACTAGGCATCCACGAACCCTAGTTGGGAGATTTATGCTTTCATATCGAAGGAAAAACTAGGAGAGCGGCCTCCTCTCCTAAAGAGGTCATTTATCTTATTATTTTCAGATTCTTCTCGCAATAAAAATTCCAATTTTCCCCTTTCCACTATAAAAATCCCATTTTTATTCCCAAACCGTAGTGGATCGCATCAACTTCCTATATCATATTAAATGAATGTTTTCCTCTCTATTATGTTTTGAACGGCAAGTGAAATTATTAAGTTCAATCAAGGTCAAACAAATTCTCATTTGTAAATGGTCCATGAAACAAATACGGGCTAATTATGGAATATGTTGCCATGAAGCTAGAAAAACATACAGTTAATTGAAAAGGAATTAATTGGAACAATGAGTCCCATTTAGGTATATTCAGAGTTCATG
The DNA here is from genome assembly GCA_030789695.1 of Scilla litardierei. Lineage (NCBI taxonomy): Eukaryota > Viridiplantae > Streptophyta > Magnoliopsida > Asparagales > Asparagaceae > Scilla > Scilla litardierei. The sequence goes on from CM061133.1 coordinate 33,650,526, forward strand.
ATACCAATTGGTGGTAACACCAGACTTTTGTCATTTGCAAAAAAATGTGGATGTTTAGTCCCAATGGTGATATAAACTTGATAAATAGGAAAAAAAAGGGAAAAAATGCGGAAGCAAACCTGGTATTCCCGTAGCCATGGCTCAGAAATTTGCAACCCTACAGCCATTTTTGAACATTGAAGATTGTGCATACATGTCGCAAGAGGCTGCACATTTTGTCACCCAAGGATAGGTCAATGGACACGACACAATAACAGAAAATCCTAAGTGCAATGCATAACATGAATAACATAAACATTAAAATAAAAATTGAAAATAAACCAAAACGGAAAGAGTAATATGTTATAGGAGTCGTTGCAGATGGTAAGGAAGAAAAATTATGATAACATACTTGAATGGAAGTGCAATTATCATCTAATATGTGATGGAGATCTAGCTCACTAGGATTTCATTTGATTTCAATAAGATTTTTATTTGGATTTTCTGTTTGTTAGGATTTTATTTGATTTTTTTACTTTATGGCACGTATTGTGCACGTAGAAAACTATATAAATAAGCTTGTACCTCTTTGATAGAAAGCATATAGAAATTGATTGAGAGTTATTTTATTCTTAGTTTTCAAAAGTTGAATCCGTTGCATGCTAATTTGCTAGAGTAGGCGGATAATTGATGTGGGAGCTAAGTCCTTAACATCCATTAGCTCCTTTTAAAATCCAAGATCTAGTATTTTCTTTTTTTCCTTCTTTTATCTAGCTGTTTTGTGTCAAATTGGCATTAAAGTGAATTTCCTAAATTCTTTTATCATCCACTTCCATTCCTAATTTTCTCAAATTTTTCCTAAGTTTTTGTAATTTTTCTATCTAAAAAGATATCAAAGCCTTGCCATCACTTCCTTTTGTCCCCACAAAAATCACTAATTTTCTAAAATTAATCTACAATTTTTGGCTAGCTTTTTTGAAAATTATGATAAAACCCTTAAAAATTCGCAATCGCTATTGTTAATCATTCTCCTTGAACTCCGAACCCCAAACATAAGCCCGCACTAACCTAAGCCCTACCATGGATGAGCCGCCATTGTCTTGCTCTTCCATGTTTACCGCCACCACCGTCTCCCTCCTCGTCCAAGCTCGCCGGTATTGCTGCCTTTTGGCTCGTCGTCATAATCATCGGTCACCATCTTCGGCGTCACCTCTTACTTCAGCTTTTTTCACCGCATCCAATGATCATCGCCACCATCCAAAATCTCGTTAATCGTCACCATGGCATTTATCATCGTTCTTATCATCCGTTGTCAATGTAGTCCTCGGTCATCGCCGTCACCGTTAGATATCTATGTCGTCGTCAGTGACATCGTAAAGTTACAGCTCGATCGATCTTGAGTAGAATACGATCCACCGTGGCTTGAGAAAAGCCGCCCAAGCTGCCTCACCATTGAGCTGACTAGTGCCGGCCAAAACTGGTCCCAACCAACCAAGGCCACCCAAGTCGAACTCATGCCGGTTGATAAAGTATACATCTGAGCCGGTGGTACAATACGGACTGAGCTGAGCTACAGAGCATCACATTTAGGTAGTTTTGGGGATTTCCACATGCTATAGTGCAGATGATAATTTGGATAAGTACTGGACCGATTTCAGGGTTTTAAGTGCGGATTTCAACACTAGACTACAAGGATTAATCACCACGAGCACTTTCCACACCTTTAGTAATCCCTTAAACATTCTATAAATTTCATTTATTTAGCTCCTGGCCATTGTTGCATTGTTTCATATTTGATCTTTATGTGAAAGAAAATTGTAATTGCTGCTATTCTTATTTGATTGATACACACACATATAGGTAGCATTTGAGCTATAAATTGAGCCCTTATTTGGAGCATTAATCCAGCTTGAAAAAATATATTTGCATAATCATATATGTAACTGTTAGATTTTTCATCTACACCACTTTGTGCATGCTCCTTCGTAGCAAAAACACTTATCGGAACAATATGGCTAGAAGTTCACAATCAAGCATAAGATGATTTATCTAAAAAGATGGATAACATGATTAAGTTGCTATAAGACTACAACATATGCCTAGAAACTTTAGAGGCTAGAAACATACATACAATAGAAAATGAGAATTCTGTGATAGAATTTCAGCACAATGAGTATGAGTATGATCACAGAGCTAGGAATAAGGAAGATAGATCCGACAAAAGGAGACACACAAGGAGACACGCTGAGAATTTTAAGAATAGGTGTCACGTCTCGCTTCCCACTATATTGGAGAAGGGAACGGAAGATCTGCAACATGCTTAAATCAAAAGTAAAATATTAAATTTTTTCCTCTTAATTTTAATACGCATAGCGTCAATGAAAGATATCACCCACATGTCTCCCATGCATATTTCTTTAACATGCAACAATAAAATAGGAATTGAATTTTTATTACATTTCAGTTTGAATTTAAGGAAATATCTTCTAAATTGGAGTTCAACTATTACAACCTAAAAAGACAAAATACCAATAAAAATGAGGTTTGATGGTGGGTAAAAAATTAGGTTTGTATATTATTAGCAACTACTAAAAAAATATGACTAAGTCTGAACATTTGAAAACACATGCTCCTTTCCATCAACTTGCTCAAGAGGGTCAGTCTATATATACTCGCTATGTCTCTATATACTTACTATCTGAACCCAAACGACATACAAAAGGAAAATCGTCAACAAAATAAACTTGGTAGGTTCCTAAAACAAGCAATTTAAATCATGTTTTAAAAAATCTTTAGCCTAAAACAATATGTATGACTAATTTTAAAGTAGAATGACAAGTATAATGATAAATTTTGTGCACTATAATTAGGAACAATCAGTAAAATCAACTAATATCTTTATACTATGATATCAAGTATAGCATGATGTCACTAGTTTAAGATGTCAAGTATGATACTAATCTAACGTGTAACTTATAGCTGAAGGTACGATATGCAATTTAGGTGGTTCATTCGCTCGGAACATTGATCATAATAGACCAATAACATTCATGCATGGTGCAACACCAGGCTACATTAGTGGGTCGTAACATTCCCACACGATTTCAGATATGGACAAAAAATTGTAGGTTGTAACATTTCCTAACATTTACCAACCAGGCTACAATTATTGGATCATGATCAGTAGTATCCATCAATACCTTCTTGCATCCCATCAATACCTTCTTGCATCCATAACTGGATACGGTCATAAAGGACCCTCGTTGCTCCCGCACTCTTAATGGTACAGAGTTTCCCATACACCGTGTGTCATGTAACTATTATATGCTTTTCTTTTGCTTCAATGTACAATTATGAGATTTAATTTATCATTTTATTTCTCTAAAATTTTTATTATTATGTCCATCATAGTGCTCTAACATCCACCATCATGCTACAATAATTATACTATAATAATTAACATGTGAATAACATAAAAGATCCAATATTAGTAAGTCTACTATTTTCAATTACTCATGAGTTATACAAGATTTTGGTTTTAAATCCTATAAAAATTTTAATTTTCTGTTAATATCAACTGACTACAATATTCTATGAAAAAAAGAAAAAATAAATTTTAACGTGCTAATATGCTAGATCTAAAAAAACATAACAATCTTTAACATCAACTTCTATAAAAGAGAAAAAATTTAACTTTAAAAAAAGTTGTACCTAAATTAAATTGATTAAAAGGATTTAAAAAATGAAAGTTCAAATTACTAATTTATTATATCCAGATAAGTCATGATATAAAACTCTTCAAAATCAATTTCTAAAATTTTTAACTTCGATATACAATTCTCCATAGATTGAATTTAGCTAAAAATTAAATAAATTGAAAATTAAATGATAATGAAAAACATGGAATCTACTTGCCTTAGAGAGGAACATAGGTTGAAGGGTTGCGTCTTGTCGCCGGAAGAGGAGCAGCCTAGGTATGCTTTATTCTTCTTATCCTTCTTTCTTTTTCTCATCTTTTCTTTGTCTTTCTTTCTTTCTCGCGACTTTTCTACTTCTTTCTTTTTTTGGGAAATAGAACGAAACATGGTCTGCCCTGTTCACATGATTTTTGTAAGGAGATGAGAGATGGGAGTGGTTTGGTGAGGGTTTTAAGAAATTTAGTTCCGGGGTATATGTATGTGTGCGTGTGTGTATATAGGGGTCGGGTTATTAACGGATCGGATTTTAGGGGTAAATGGGTATGGTTTTAAATTTAAAATTTGATTTGAATTAGAATTCATTTTCAATTAGGATTTGATTCCGAGTTAGAAGATAATGTAATCAAATTTTAATTAATCTCATATTTAAGTTTAGATTAAACTTTTAATTGTATTAAAGTTTATTTTTTAATGATTCTTTATTTAAATTTAAAAGCTAGATTGTTATTTAAAATTTAATTTAGATGATTTATATTTTGAAGATTTAAACTTTTGAAATTTAATATGAGATTAAATTAGGATTTTATTAAATGAGTTTCAATTGATGGGTTAACCGGTTTTAATTAAATAAAATAGAAATAAATTCTGAAATTTTATTTCTATTTTATTTAAATAAATTCTAAAAATTTCTTCAAAATCACAAAACATTTTAAAATTTTATTTAAATATTAGATCTAAACACGTAACTTTTACCAAATCACAATAAATGGTTGGGACTGTTACAATAGATGGGATGATGTGATTCATAAGGTAAAAGTAGATGTTCTGACGTTTAATGGTTAACATAACCCTCAGGTTTGTTGAGACTGGGTTGTAAACATGGACCACTTCTATGAGTGGCACTGCATGTCTAAGCTATGTTAGGATGAAGCTACAAAAATTGGTCAAGATCTATTGGACTTTTAAGAGAGACAACATGCGAGAGCAACGGGATCTCATTAAGACAAGAGAGATGTAGACACAGCTTAGACAGAAATATATTAATCCTTTCTATGTTGATCATCTTATAGACCAATTGCATAGTGTTTGTTAGGGGGAAAATGATTATAATGACTACATAATGAAGTTTGGTGATCTGAATATGAGATGGGACATACAATAAGATTCACACAATACTATTTCTAAAGCCTAAAATGGGCTCGGACCTGATATTCAACATGACATGCTTACGCATATCATGTTCACTATTGAAGATGCACTACAGTTAGCCTTGAACATAAAGGTGAATCTTAAGGAACCCATAGGATATGAAGTTCACTTTTAAAGCTGGGGAGAAGTCATAACGATAGCTTCAGAAAAATGCTAAAATTGCTGCTAATACTGCCAAAGATGCCATGTATAAAGTTGTGATTAGCACGTCTTCACATCAGGATGAAATGAAAGAGGCGCCAAGTGTTACAAGTGCCAAGGTTTTGACTACTTCACCACTCAATGTCCCTATCACAATTTGCCAATAAATGATGCTTCTAACAATGACTTGGTTGGTGAGGGGATAATTGAGAAAATTTATACACCGAAGGATGGCGCTAGTGATGCCGACCTAGATCTATAAGATTCTAGTGGCTGAAAGTTGGGGTTTTAGCCACACCGAAGATGATGAAGCTTGGTGAAGAACCAATATTTTTACTTGCGTCAAGATTAGCGATAAATCATTTTACGTAATGATAGATGAAGGTAGTTGTGTTAATTTGATTGCCAAGATAGCTATGGAGAAAATAATATTCAAAATTGAACCTCACTCATAGTCCTATAATATTACATGGGTATACACTAACTCACAATCCATAACCCATGGTTGCATTATGCATATCCAGTTCACTAGTTATCAAGACCGCATATGGTGTGATGTCATACTGATGGATGCATCACATATTTTACTAATCAAGCTATGGTTATATAATTTAGATGTGGTACATCCAGGAAGACCAAACACATAAGTATTCTTGTTCACTAACAAAAAGAGTGTCGACTCATTGCAAACTAGAGTACACCAAAGAAGAAAGACAAACAATAAGTTGGTTAAAACTGATCCTAAACAAAAAATAACTACACCAAGTGATTCGAGATACTCTTCAGCTAGTTATTGCATTTCATGAGCCCTTTGCTCCCTTTGCAGTTCATCAGAGTGATCTGCAAGACGAGGTCATCAATGATGTTTCAATTATTCACAGAAATCTTAAGCATGTTACAGTCATACGTTAACCTATAGGAACTTGCAAATGGAATTAAGGGAGCATTTAAGAATTATTCAAAGCGGGCTTCTTCTGTGTATGGCAGGGCTTAGTTGTTAGGGTATTGAGTCACCCAATGTGTATTTTGATGATGAAGCAAACATTGCATCTAATAATCTATGAGTGCAAGAATGAAGGCAAAAAGCAAATCAAGGAGTACTCAAATGATAGCGAGTTCAACCACGGCATACAAATCAAGGGAATCAAGACAAGGAACATAAGAGCCAAGATTACATTAAGAGCTTCAATGTAATATGTAATTTGATGTAATTTCATTTATGTCTTGATTAGAATGTTAAGGTCTTAGTTGAAGCTCTCACACAATTAGAAATTCTTTAAATCAATTATAAAATAAAAGTTTTACATTTTTACAAGTGTTACAATTAATGTTTTCAATTAAATGCAACTATTAAATATTATGACGAAAATAAATTTAAACACGAAATGAGATTACATTATTACATCCTCATCAAAAAAGAAATTCCACGGATTTATTAAACATTAAGAAATTAACACATCCAGGTATATTACAAAAAGTATAGCATAACGATTTAAAACCGTCGCATCCTACCCCTTGGAAAGAATTTTGTTAGAATTCAGCTAAGAAGACTCGAAGAGACGTGGATAATGCTAAGAAGACTCGAAGAGACGTGGAGAGAATTTTGTTAGAATTCAGCTAAGAAGACTCGAAGAGACGTGGATAATGTTCTTGCATCGCATCCTCACGCTCCCAAATGGATTCTCTAGGTGAATCTCTCCGTCACAAAACTCCCACCAGCCCAATCTCCCCATTACTGAGAATATTCTTTCATTGGTCAAGGATCTCTTCAGGCAGTTGTTCATAAGTTAAATCTAGTCGAATTGCAATCTCAGAATAGTCCACAACATGACTCGAATCTCCTACGTATCGTCACAACTGTGAGACATAAACCACAACGTACACTCCATCCAAAGATGGTGGTAATGCAAGACGGTAGGCGACCTCTCCAACACGCTTCAAAATGTCGAACAGTCCAATATACCTCAGGCTCAGCTTCCCTCTTCTTCCGAAGCGAATAAGTCTTCGGGTAGGTGAAATCTTCAAAAATACGTGATCACCTGGTTGAAACTTCAACTGTCGACGCTTTGAGTCAGCACAATACTTATACTGATCTTGAGCAATTTGCAACTTCTCATATTCACTGTCCCAACAATCATCTCAGGGCCAAGAAGCTCTTTATCACCCATGTCATCCTAGCTAAATGGTGAACGACATCACCTCACATATAACGCAGCAAAAGACGTCATGCCAATACTGGACTGGTAGTTGTTGTATGCAAACTCCACGAGATGTATGTGATCTTTCAACGATCCCTGGAAATCTATCAAGCAAGCTCTCAGCATGTCCTCCAACATCTAAATGATACGCTCTGAGTATCCATCCGTCTGAGATTGATACGTCGTACTAAAACTGAGACGAGTTCCTAAACTCAACTGCAAGTTCTTCCAAAAGTGAGGTAAATCTCGGGTCTCGGTCGAAGACTGTGCTAAATGGCACTCCATGTAGTCTCACGATCCACAGCACAAGATTACTCACATCAATACACAATCTAAAAAGAAATTATAGAAGGCTATCAAAGTAACCATCTTACCTCCATGTATTTACTCGCTAAGACTTCGATAGAAGTCCCACACTGAAGGGTATAAAGTGTGCTGATTTGATTAATCGATCTACAATCATTCTAATAACTGCATTCTGTTTAGAACTCCAAGATAAACCAGTCACGAAATCCATGGTAATGTATTGTCACTTCTATTTCGGAATAGGTAATGGTTGCAACAACCCTGCAATTCAGTGATGCTTGGCCTTCACCTCCTGGCATACCAAGCATTTAACCACACTTCGAGCAACACTCCTCTTCATGTTGTTCCACCAAAAATTCTGATGAAGATACTTATACATCGTCATACCTCCAGGATGTATAGTATAAGGAGAGATATGAGCGTCCTAGAAAAACTCATCCCTAATCTCTCCAAAAAGCAGACAAATCCTGCTACCAATCTCAACGAATCATCCAGATGAATGCGAAAATCTATCCAAAGTCTTGCTTCTACCGACTCCCTGATCCTCCTCAATTTGGCATCATCTGACTTGAGCCGCTTTGATCCTGTAAATAAGAGTCAACTGGATTTGCATGTTCATCATGGAAGATATGATTAAGGATAGAACCTCAATCTCCATCTCACGCATCCCTTGTTGAAGCCTTCATTGTGTCCTCAAAGTCATTACTGCCGGTAGCCTACACAATGCATTTAGAACCACGTTCATCTTCCCTGGATGATACTGCAAATCTACATCATAGTCTGCCATGAGTTTCAACCATCGCCTCTACCTCATGCTGAGCTCTCTCTCTGGATGCATACGTCACGGGCCGTTACATTTCGTTTTCCAAGTATTTTTGGAAGAGATGCATGGTAGTGTTTTTGTGGTGGCCCCACGCAGGTCCTCGTCCATGCGAATTAAGTTAATAAATTCTAAAATAAGTGAAGCGCCTTAGTTGCATCATAAAATAAAAGTTCGAATGTTAATAAAAATTGGTAAACAAAATGTTAATAATGAGAAACAATAATCATGTTAACAATATGTTTTACTATACTTTAAATCTGAAATTTAGTAAACCAACATAAGATCTAATACTAATTGTAACCCCTCTGATTGTTTTATTTTCTTCGCAGTTCGAAATGTCTCAGCATCGCACCAGAAGGATTTGTGGTGATTCTTCATTTATAGTTATTTTCTTTATTATTCTTTTCTATCATCTTTTCTTTCAACTTCATTAGAGTTCTCTACCGCACATCACCAAATCATATCACTTAGTATTTTCTGCTTTTGTGATCCAAGCTATTGGTTTATTGCTCTTTTGTTATAGTCCCTTTCTCATGTTCTTATAGGTAGGGATTTATGTTCTTCTGTTGATCACTCTATTTTCGTTTCCATATTTTTCAAATTCTCTATATCTTGACTAAACACTTGATAACTCATTCCTTGAATTCTTGGATTCTTCTTCAAATCTTTTGCATTTGATTCGACCTTTAAATTATTTTCTATCCATTGTTCGTATTCTAAACCTCTCTTTTATACTTACATCCTTTGTAATCAAACCGATTATCTTTCATGAATTGAATTTTTGGTTCATTTCTTTTGACGCTGTCACATTCCTCTTCAGTTCGTGACGGTCTTACTGTACTCTTTTTCATTCTTTTAGATCATTCCTACTGCATTCTGTCTTATTCTATCTCAATTATTTATTTCCTAACGAGTTATTTATCTCCTAACAGATGATCATATCCTTATTCTCTTTGTATTATTTTTTTCCCTAAAAGCTAAGCAAACTTTGATGATCAAACGCGAGATTTAGAATGTTTCTTTTCATGTTTAGATAGATCTATGTGTTCTTAGTAAAGATATGATCTTTGTCGTTTAGATCTCCTGAGTATGCAATGTGCACAATTCCATGGAGGTTTACCTCTTAAAATCGATCAAGTTCAAGTTTTTTATTGATCAATGATAATCTATGAGGTCATGATTTGGTAGTTAATACTTTTGTCATCATAAATAGAAGATCTAATGGTGAAATCGATAAATTTCTTATCTTGCACATCTAAACTTAATGATCCTTTATTTTCAGCTAGATATTCTAAAACCAGTCAACAAAAACATAACCTTGATAGGTTTCCTACACAAGAGTAAGGTAAAGATGAGATCATTATGGTGCATCTTTAGATTAATATCATGTAGTGACGATAGATCTCAAAATTAATATCATCCTTATGCGATTAGAACTGTGTTTATGCAACTTATACATTCATGTTTAATTTCTAAAGGTAATAATTTTTGCAATGCATATTATGATTAAGAGTGTAATTCATGACAACAAGATCTTTAGTCGCTAACATCAGATCCTTAATAGAGTTTAGCCAAAATCTCAATCCAAGGCCAAGCCTATGCTCTAGCCGAAATTGGGGTTGCTGCACTGCTATTTGATCGTTGCTTTGGCCTATCGCGGAACATATTTTTTGAGGGGAAGACCCTCTCTCCTCTCCTCTTTTACACTTCTTCATATTTTTATAGCATTTTTAGCAATCAAAAATCTGGGAGAAAAACATGTTGCATTACATAAGATTGTTGCTGAAAATTCAGATCTGTCCATGTGTGTTTACGATCAGTTTTCTCCAACTATATGAATCAAGTTTGCATCAAATCTTTGCTTTCGAGTTGGAAACATATTGTCACAAGAATGATTATGCAATTAGGGTCCCCTAAAGATTGTTACTTGTAAGAGGATAATGGGAAGTTTTTTCTTATATGTTGAACATTATATAGTTTATTTTAAAGACCCACAGTTGGGCCTGGATTGCAACTGTGAGGAAGGATGACCCAACGATATGAGTCTGGACCCAGGTTTCGTTGGGAAATGTATTACACACACGCGGTAGACCGAGGCTACACCGTGAGGAAGGTTTGTCAATAATGGTGCTATTATAAATGATCCTTGTTTTGGGTGGAAGAACACCCATATTTGCGTACTTATCCTCGGGACATTAAGACACATACTCAGTTTAGAAAACTTAACTTATACCCATTATTACACTTGACTTGTCTTTTGAGATGCTTCGTTGTGTTTTACTTTTACCGCTTTAGAGTAATATGCCAAGTTATTAGTTTTGCTTTTTAAATAGTCATGTCGAAGCCATGCTCTCTACTGATGTTTTATATAGTCTATTTCTAGGTGCCCTTGTTATTTTCGCTTGTTTTTTTGAGCCTACCGAACTTTGTTCGCTAACCCCATCCATTTGTTTTATGAATGTGGGTTAGATTCGGAAAGCATGGAATATGTGGGTGAAGAACCAATGGAGCCATTTGTGGAGCCTGGGCAGGAATTGCCTTAGACATCTAACTTAAATTTGTTGTAGTTGGCAAACTCGGGGATAAACTTGTAATTCAACTTTGAATAATTTTGGTGACAATTTAACTTGTAATAACGTGTCCAGTACATTGGCTAACTTTTAGTTTATTATGCAATGTTGTTTTAATTAATTCTGCGCTTTGTCAAACTTTAAATTTGCATGGAAATCTGAGAATTGTTGTTTTACATGCTTAGGGTATTTGGATCAAAGAAAAAGTGGAAAAAATTAAAAAGTCGGCCATTATTTTCTTTTTTTTTAATACGTCGCGGGTCCTTACGTTTCTTTTTCCAAGTATTTAAGGAAGTGGTGTGTGAGGTTAAAGGGGCCACCACAAAAACCCTATCACGCCCCGCTTCCTAAAATACTTGGAAAACAAAACGTATGGACCCGCGACGTATTTAAAACAGAGGAAATAATGGAGTAATTTTTAATTTTTTTCCAACTTTTCCTTTGTTCCAAATACTCTAAGTGTTTACAACAGTTCCCATATTCCCGTGCAAATTTAGCATTTGACAAATCCCAAAAATAATTAGACCAACATTGCATAATAAACTAAAAGTTATCCAACATACTGGGTATGTTATTACAACTTAAAATGTCACAAAAATTATTCAAAGTTGAATACAAGATCATTCCAAAGTTTGTCAACTACAACAAATTTAAATCAGGTGTCTAATACAATTCCTGCTCAGGCTCTACAAATGGCTCAATTGGTTTTTCCTCCACATATTCCACGCTTTCCAAACCTAACCCACATTCATAAAACAAATGAATGGGGTCTGCAAACATAGTTCGGTTGGCTCCAAAAACAAGTGGAAACAAAAGCATATGGAAATAGTGTACAGAAAATATCCAGTAGAGAGCATGGTTACAACATGACTAATTAAAGAGCAAAACTAATAACATGACATAACTTTTAAAGTGGTAAAAGTAAAGCATAATGAAGTATCTCAAAAGACAAGTCAAGTGTGGTGATGTGTATCACTTAAGTTTTCTAAACTAAGTATGTGTCTCAATGCCCCAAGAATAAGTAAGCAATTACAGGTGTTCCTCCACCCCTCCACCCTGAACAAGTATCATTTATAATAGAACCATTATGGACAAACCTTCCTCACGGTGTAGCCTCGGTCTACCTAGCGTGAGTTGTACCTTTTCTGACGAAACTAGGGTCCGGACTGATATCGTTGAGTCGTTCCTTTCCCATAGTTGCAATCCAGGCCCAACTATGGGTCTTTAAAATAAAATATATAATGTCCAACATATTAGAAAAGCCTTCATGTTGCCCCCTTGCGAATAACGGTCTTTAGAGAACCTAATTGCATAATTATCCTTGTAACAATGAGTTCACATCCCCAAAGTATAAAGTGTGCATCAACATACGATTTATGTGACATCATTACATCATGTTCTTTATCCTACATTACACATGTTTTCAACTTCAGCTTTTCCAACTATACAACATTATCTCATGATTTCCATGTGTCAACTCATGGACATAAACAGGACCCACTTATATACACAGTCATAGCAACGAGAGTTAAACACGTTATCATATCATTGCATGAAATAAGAGAGTATCATTCCCAGATTTGTTACTGAACTTAAACAGTGATTTAACCTTCTTTATTGCAGTAAATAAAACAACAAATGTGTCATTATCTCAAGAAAATACTGCAGCAAAATTTAAAAACAAATAGATGACAACTAAATACCAAGAGTTTGACACGTCTTGAAATTTCAGCAATAGCACCTTGTCGTTTGAACGTCTTTTCATCACATGTTGCAGTCTTAAAATTTTTAGAAAAATTATATATTCGCGACAACAGAATAGACAACAATTACAGAAAAGATTTGATGAAAAACTGATTCACATTATTGGAGAAAACTGATCACAAACACGCGTGGACAGATTCTGAAATTTCAGCCACAATCTTACATAATGCAACGTGTTTTTTACCCAGATTTTGTTTGCTAAAAATGCCGTAAAAAGTACAAGAAATAGAGGGGTAAAGGGCAGAGATGGGAGAGGGTCTTCCCCTCAAAAATTTGTTCGGCCATAGGCCAGAATAGCAGCCAAACAGCACGGCAGCAAGCCCAATTTTGGCTAGAGCATAGGCTTGGCCGTGGATTGAGATTTTGGCTAAACTCCATTAAGGATCTGATGTTAGGAACTAAAAATCTTGTCATGAATTACACTCCTAATCATAATAAGCATTGCAAAAATTATTACCTTTAGAAATTAAACATAAATGTATAAGTTAAATAAACACAGTCCTAATCGCATACGATGATAGTAGTTTTGAGATCAATCGCCTTTACATGATTTTAATCTAAAGATACACCATAAAGATCTCATTTTTACCTTATTCTTATGTAGGAAACCTGACAACATCATGTTTTTGTTGATTGGTTTTAAAATATCTAGCTGAAAATAAAGGATTATTAATTTAAGATGTGCAAGTTAAAAAATTTCTCGATTTTACCATCAGATCTTCCATTTACGATGAACAAAAGTATTAACTACCAAATCATGGACTCATAGATTATTACTGATCAATAAAAATACTTGAACTTGGTCGGTTTTAAGAGGTAAATCTTCATGGAATTGTACACATTGCATACTCATGAGATCTACACGAAAAAGGTTATAACTTTACTAGGAACACATACAGATCTATCTAAACATGAAAAGGAACATTCTACATCTTGGTATTGATCATCAAAGTTTGTTTGGCTTTTAGGAAAAAAAATACAAAGAGAATAAGGAGCCTACCTTAAGTAGACCTCCGAAAAAACAATGTAACAAGCTCCTCTTCAACCTCCTTCCTTCTTTATCACCTTCTCCTCACGCACAAACTAGAAACAAGGTCGGCTAGATGTAAGTAGGGCGGCTAGGATTTCGATAAGGCGGCTAGGGTTAGAATCTCTATTTAGTTAGGATTTTAATTGTGAATCTCTTATTTAAATTGTCATTTGTTTTTTCAATGTTTCCAAAATTATCACCCATGATAATAAATCTTACAATTACACCCTTTAATTCGAATTTTATAATTTTGTTTGTAATTATAAAATTTTATTTTACATTATTACAATTTTTCCAATTAATGTTTTCAATTAAATGCAACCATTAAATATTATTACGAAAATGAATTTAAACACGAAATTAGATCAAATTATTAATACCCTCACCATAAAATAAATTCCAAGGATTTATTAATCATAAAGAAATTAATACACCTAGCTATATTATAAAAATTAAAGCATAACAGTTTAGGACCGTCACATCCTACATCCTAAAAAGAATTCCGTCCTTGGAATTTAGCTTAGAAGACTCGAAGAGATAGGGATAACATTCTTGCATCTCATCCTCATGCTCCTAAGTGAATTCTCCAGGTAAATCTCTCCGTCACAAAAACTCCATTCCTGAGAATCTTCTTCCATCAGTCAATGATCTCTACATGCTGCTGTTCATAAGTTAAATCTGATCGAATTGCAATCTCATAATAGTCCACGACATGACTCGGATCTCATATATATCGCCGCAACCTGAAACATAAAACACATCGTGCACTCCCAACAAAGATGATAATGTAAGACGATATGTGACCTCTCCAACACGCTCTAAAATGTCGAACGGCCCAGTATACCTCGAGCTCAGCTTCCCTCTCCTTCTGAAACTAATAAGTCCTCGGTTTGGTGAAATCTTCAAAAAGCGTGATCATCTGACTGAAACTCTTAAGTGTCGGCGCTTTGAGTTAGCACAATGCTTATACCGATCTTAAGTAATTCGCAGCTTCTCCCATATCGTCCTCACAATATTTACTGCTTCAATAATCATCTCAGGACCAATAAGCTCTCTATCACCCACGTCATCCCAACTAAATGGTGATCGACATCTTCTCACATATAACGCAGCAAACGGCGACATGCCAATTCGGACTAATAGCTGTTGTATGCAAACTTCACGAAATGTATGCTATCTTTCCACAATCCCTTGAAGTCTAACTTGCAAGCTCTCGACATGTCCTCCAATATTTGAATGGTATGCTCTGCCTGTCCATCTGTTTGAGGATGATACGCCGTACTAAAACTGAGATGGGTCCCCAAACTTGACTGAAAGCTCTTCCAAAAGTGAGAGGTAAACATTGTGTCTCGGTCGAAGACTATGCTAATTGACACTCCATGTAGTCTCACGATCACATGTACAAGATTACTTACATCACTACACATACCAAGAAGAAATTACACAAGTCTATTGTATTAACCATCTTACCTCCATGTATTTCCTCGTCAGGACTTCGGTAGACTATCACACACGGAAAGGTATAAAGTGTGCTGATTTAGTTAATCGATCTATGATCACCTAAACATCGTCATCATGTTTAGAACTCCGTGGTAAACGAGTCACGAAATCAATAGTAATGTGTTGCCACTTCTAATCCGGAGTAAGTAATGGTTGCAACAACCCTGTAATTCAGTTATGATTGGCCTTCACCTACTGACATACCAAGCATTTAAACACACTTCGAGCGACAATACTCTTCATTCCGTGCCATCAAAAATTCTGACGAAGATTCGTATACATCTTCGTACCTCCAGGATGAATATAATAAGGAGAGTTATGAGCTTCCTTCAATAATTCCTCCTTGATCTCTCCAGAGGACACAAATTCTGCTACTAAATCTTAACAAACCATCATAATGAATGAGAAAATCTATCCAAAGATCTGCTTCTACAGACTTCCTGAACTTTCACAATTTAGCATCATCTAACCGAACCGCCTTGATCCGACTAATAAGAGTCGACTGGATTTGCATGTTCATCAAACACGATATGATTTCGGGAGAACAACTTCAATCTCCATTTCACGCCAAATTTTCAAAACATTTCCTAAATGTTACAAGTCAAAAACCTCGTTTATAGGCCAACCAGTCGACTAGATAGAACCTAGTCGACTAGGTGTAACATACTTCATTAGGCTAGCAACATAGCATGTCAGAATTAGTCATCTATAGTTCTGGACCTAGTCGACTAAGTCTTATGCAGAAAAGAACAATAGTCGACTAGTTTTTACATAGCATAACAACTTTCTGGACATGATTAGCATTAGTTGACTAGACTAGTCGACAAACTGATGCCTAGTCGACTAGAAGAACTCTGCTCGCTCTAGTCGACAAGGACTACTCATTGCGCCTATAATGGCAATATTTTAACTAACTGTTTTTTCCTGTTGGATATGCATTTGGGCAACCTGTCTTTACCAATTTTTGCCCTACGTATACAGCGTTGTTCAGATTTTTAATGAAAGAATTTGAGATCATTTTGAAAAGAGAAAATTTTGTGCTTGAAAGTTTTCACTAGAAACCCCTTTCCTTGGCCAAGCTTTCATAAAGTTTTAATCTGTCTTTGGCTAACTTTCTTGATCTTCCAAGAACTTCAAATTCCATCTTTTGAAGATCAAGTTTCTCCTATAGCTACATCACTACACAAGAACTTCAACTCCAGCTATAGGTAATTGTATCAAAGCATTGTAAGTATAATTTCCTCTAGTGTGAGATGATTTGTTGGAAATCCTCTTGGGAAGATGTGGTTTGTAAAAATCCTCTTGGGAAAGCTGATTGTATTATTCTTCCATAGAGGACGGTTTATAATGAAAATCCAAGTGGGACTTGGTGTTCGACGTAGCCCAGGGATGTGTGAGCCTAGATAATTTTATGTGTTTACATTTGTGATTTCTGTGTTGCAAATAGCCTCTTGCATTGTTCTATTTTCGTTGCATACTCTATATTGCAAGATTATTAATAAAGTTTCAATTAGGTAACGCTAATTGAAATATTAGGCCTCTAGTGTTCTACTTGCCATCTTAGGTGATCCAACATTAGTGCATGTAGTGCTACATTGTATCAAGATCCAAAGAGGATAGATTCTAACACTCATGGGTAGTATATCTCATCCGAGATCGATTATGATCTAGACTTCCATATCATTAATAAGTTTCAGTTCTCTTCAATACAGCCATCATAAAGAAATTTACAAGCACTTGATCATTAATCCTAATTTTGTTGATAGTTTTGTTCTTCGCCTTACACCAGGGGCAAAAAAATTTCAAAGCCATGAAAAGTGATAAGAGGTCCAGCTCGTTAGGATTCTATTTGATTTCATACGGATTTTTATTGAGTTTTATTTGGATTTTACTTTATGGCACACGTCATGCACGTAGAAAATTCTATAAACAAGTTTGTATCTCTTAAGCGAATGCATAAAGAAATTGATTAAAAGTAAATTTATATTGAGTTCTCAAAAGTTAAATCTCTTTATGCTGATTTGCTAGAGTAGGCAGATGATTGATATGTTTGTGAAGCTTTTAACATCCCTTACCTTTTTCCAACACCATATATTTAGGTTTTCCATATTTTTCATTCGTTGATCCAATTATTTGCAACATTATATATCATCTTTTTTCTATAGAACATAAATTCTGTTCCCTTTATTAGTTTCACCAAATTCGGTCATGCCAATAACAAACTTGTCTTAGTTAATTGTTTGTCATAAAGTTACCATGGGATTATTTCCATATATATATAATGAGTATGAGATGCGAACCCATTTAAGCTAGCTTGTAAGAGGGTGAAAATGAAACCAACCAACTTTCCTCTCTAATTTGACTAGTTTATGGGGGGCATGGCTACATTTTTCCCTTATAGACTTATTTTGACCGAATGAGATATCGGCTCATATCCAGCACTGTCTTATAGACGAAGAAGTCACAAAATTTTCATTATGTGACGGTGAAAAGGTCCCCGCTTCTATCTTTGACAATCGACAGTGCTCAAGTTAATGTACATATCCTAAAACACACATACTCTGAAAATTATCTAGCAATAAAACTTTTATCACCATAAGTGATAAGCCACCAAGCAAAAAATTGAAGTTCACTATATCTGATGTAGTTGGGGTTTAGCATATGAAAATTAATTGAAATATATCGCCAAAAAATAAGTGGACTTTTTCTCTACCACTTTAGGAAGTCTCCTCACATGTCACTTGTTCTCACTCCATCTATCCCTCCCACCCTGCCCCTCCCCTCATATACGTAGAGTTTGACTTACCTATCAAAAAAGAGAGTTCACCAAGATACACTTGAGAGAATCAAAGATGCCAATCAAATCATTCAAAATTTAAAAATTAGTAACCTAAATCTAAAATTAACTCCACTAGATGCAATTTAACATTCTTAAACTACTTCAGAATAAAAATTCAAATGATTTCGATATTTTACCCATGCAAAAGTGCCAACAAAATCAACATTTCGGAATTGTCATGAAATTTACTAATTTGTTTCCACTTGAAGCATGGCTAAAACTTATTAAAATCATTTGATAATAAGTTTGTAAGTAATTCAAGTATGTCAGATCTTATTTTATGGAATGAATTTTAGATTATGGTTGCTAATTCTAAAATCTGAGGACATCTTTGGTCCACTCGAGTTGATTATAGTCAAATTATACATATAGATGGGGTAATGGGGATGGGCGGTCATGTAGAAAATATCCTACAAAAAAGTTCACTTTCCACTTCTTTCTTTGATGATCGGTGTTGTTCATATTAAAATTCATATGCTAAACTCCAAATACACTAAATATTTAGTAAGCCATAAGATTCTTTCTTGTTGGTATATGGTGGAAAAAGTTCTGTTTATGGTAAAACCATCAAAATTTCAACAAACAGATGCATGAGAAAAATACGAAAATCATAAAAAATTTACGCATCTATTTTTAAGATGTGCATATCAACATCAACACCAGATATCAAAAAATAAGTTAGAAGTGATTTTTTAGTATTGTATGACAATAGATCACAATGGAATGGATTTTTTATCAGGATTGGAAACTTTCAAATATGGGGAGATAATATCCGCATCTTAGTATCTTTGATCCTCTCGTGTGGATCATATATACATGTATGTATATGCTTGTATATGTAAATAATATGAATTATGTAAACAATATGAACACTGGAAAAACTCCACAAAAGGAAGATTAATGACTTGTATCCATTACTTAATGGAAAATGTTGAGATGAAATTAAAAACCATAAAGAGAAAAAAGTAACTATTTTATTCTCTTTTCCAATGAATGATGCAACCCTATGACTTCATGAATGAACGTTATCATAAAATGAATCGTAATCATAATTTAAATGATCAAAAACGAGAGATGAGTTAATGTGTGTATGCATATGTACGTATCTACACAGAATATGTATCTATTTAACAAAACAGGGGGACCCCCCCCCCAAGGGGCATGTCCGACGTGGCAATGTCACGTCGGCCCGTGGGGGAATCCCCCACTAAGGAAAAAAACCCATGCCCCCAGCATCCCATGTATTTGCGTTTTTTCACTTGGTTTTTACATCCTATCCCTTTTAGCCTCCGTTTTTTGCCTTTTAGCTCAATTTTTAACCCCCAATGATACTGGCACACCAACCCACATTTCTGACTCCTTCTCGGTTGCACGCTTGCACCGCATCCTATTCGTCGGGGTTTTTTCCCTCAGTGCACTTCGTGCACATGTAATTTCTAGTGCATATACATATGAGCATAATGGTGTATATATATATAAAGAATGACTAGGATCCATTCGGATAGATCAAATATGTGGATTCATTCAAGCTAAATTTAAAATTGAGATATCTACATGGAAAATCTGTTCAGTTAGATGTGATAAATAAAGTTTCAACTGATTTCAACATGTTTTTACACATGCATCACGTGTAGCAAAATCAACGTTTCAGAATCATCATAAAATCGACTATTTTGTCCACACTTGACGTAGGAGTAAAACATATTCAAATCATTTGACATTGTTTGTAGTAGTTTAGACATCTTAAGATCACATCCAATAGAATGGATTTTCAATTTAGGAGACCTAATTTTAAATTTAACTTGAACGAATCTGGATGTTTGGTCCATCTAAATGGATTCTAAACAATATATATACATGCATGTTAGCTACCATAATAGGAAAACCCTTATATGCTATCGTGAAAAATCTGTCACACTATTTTGGGTGATCGGTATAGTGCTTTTTTATGTTCATATTTTAAAACTTCGATACACCAAAAATCTTGTGAAACCAAGCTATTTTGCTTGCTCGTCTATCTGTTGTAAAAAATTCTATTACTGTGAACTGTTAAATTTTTAAGAGAGATGAATGAGCAAAACATCTTGGGTTCACAAATATTTGGTGTATTAGGGTTTTATATTGTGAATATCAAAATAAATAGTATCAATCACCCAAAAAATATGTATGTATACATATGTATGTATGTACATACATGTATGAGTGTATATACATATGAGAAAATAAGAAATTATGTGTCATATGAGAAATTCTCTAGTTTGGTGGTCAGAACGTCCACTCTTCACATAATTCTTGGATGATGAACACTATTGAAGTTGATCTGCATGTCGTTAAATATATGTCGATAAAAAATTGTGATTCCTATATTGTTTGCATATACATTGGATGGATGAAGGTTTAACGATTGTGCGGTAATACAACTTTATGACCTCCAAAATCAAGGAGCAAAAGCCTAAGCTCGACATTTGGTCTTTTGGAGGTTTTAGAATAAGAACACATTAAATGGTGATGGTCGTGTGTGTGTACTAGAAATAACCCGTGCACACAGTGCACGGCAAAAAAACACACCATGAACAGGATGATGCGATGCATGTGCAACCGAAAAGGAGTGAGAAGTGTGGGTTTGTGTGTCGGTATCGTCGGAGGGTAAAGGGGATATAAATTCTAATAGCAAACATGTAAATAAAAGGGGTTCAAAGTGGGGAAATTGCCAATGGAAACCATGTAAATAGAGGGGAACCAAGGGGTAAAATTGGGCCAATGACAACCCTGTAAATAGAGGGCGAGCAAGGGTTTTTTGGTTGTATTTAAAAACAATGGCAACCTTGTAATTCATGGGAAGATGGGGGGCTTATATTTGGGTGCACAACAAAAACCTCAAACTACACCCAAGCCCCTACTCATCTCCAAGTGGGCCCCACCTTGATGATGTGGCCAAACCATGGCCACATCTCTATCCACCATTTTGTCTTAGTAGGGCAATGGCAAACATGGAAATCCATATTTTATTAGAGAATAATGGGTATCATACGCCATATGAGAGAGAGCCTCATATGCACTCTCATATAAAGGGGCGGGTACAACCAAGTACAAGCCCATGTGGACTTGTACTTGGTTGCTTTATGTGAGAGGGTATATGAGGCTCTCTTATATGGCGTATGATATCCATTATTCTCATTTTATTTTTTATATATGGATTTAATGTATATCAGGTGGCACCTGATCTAATAGATCAGGTGCCAAGACACAAAAAAGTGGGAAGTCCAACAAGAAAAAGCTCATATGGGGCTTGTACTTCCCACCTTTTTGTGTCTTGGCAACTGATCTATTAGATCAGGTGCCACCTTTTTTACATTAAATCCATATATATATACGAGTCATCACCCGTGCCCATAGGGCACGATGTATTTAATGGGTGAGTCCCCCCACAAATTTCAAGTTCCCCAAAATTTCAAGTTTCCTCCCAAATTTAAGTTTCCCCCCAAAATTTAAGTCCCCCAAAATTGTCATTGCCACCTAGGACAAACTTGCCACCTAAGACAAAAGCTTTGTCCTGGTATGATATGATTCAAAATCTTCATCCTTTATAGAATAGATAGTGGAGTTTTTTTTATCACCACCAAAGATCATTTTCTCATGTAACACCCTACTTTTGTTTCCTTCGTATAGAAGGGTGGCTGGAAATGAGCTGTCATCTCATTCCCTACCATGGGCAACCAAGATGGAAAAGGCGAGTGGGGCCTATTGGAAGTGGTAACAATAAGCGGTTTACTCCCTTTTCTTCTCTCATGCAGCTTATTGTTGGGTAAGGAACGAGGTTTTGGTCAAGACACATTGGTTTCAATTGTTTCGTTTTGGGTTCAGATCAAGGCGATCCGAAACAGCAATTAAAAATTGGGATCATTATGTTCGGCCAAAACTTCATAATTTTGGTTTAGTTTTGATACTGTTTTGTTCAATTTTGTATTGCCCAAAACTGAGGTGCTGGATATCGATTAATGGTTTTAAAACTCTGGAACAGAATCCACATACCAAAATAAATTGAAAAAAAATAACTTCAGAGACAAATCAATTGATGAAAAAAAAATCATAATCAATTGATTGAGAAAATAAAAAATAACATATTCATATTTCAGAATCAAAAGCATAGACCTACCCCAACATGTTCCCACAGATTCGTAGCTAAAGGGGGTTCAAAATCTTCATCTTTGAGTCTTCAAGGAGAATCAACTCGGTGTGATTCAAATGTTTGAATTAGTTAGAAAGATTGATCCAATATTTTCAATGCTAGGTTATGTGGTAATCTGGCGACTTATTAGAAACTTTTTGGGGATGTAGGTGTGAAGTGTAACCAGCTAAAATTAGTTAGAGATTTTTTTTGGGGATGTGAGTGTGAGGCGTAATGAGCTATAAGATCATTTGGAGATTTTGCAGAGAATGTGGGAACAAGACCGATGGAGAAGTTTTGGGGGTTCACCGAGGATGTGAAGGGAACGATGTAGGGATTTTGAGTAAAAGTGATTGGGTGAGACCGATAGCAAATTCCTAGGTAAGGGAGGTGAGGCCCTCGTGTAAATAATTTTTTTATGGGGAAAGTTATGGAAGTCAAACTGAGAGTCAAATTGAGAGTGGTTGTTATTTCCTTCATTTTTAAAAGAGTGAGTATTGGGTTACCTTTGGAAATAGATTTTTTAATACAAACCAAATATATTGCCGAACTTGTCGAAACTATAATTGTTTAATAGGGCCAAAACCAAAACCAGTGCTCAAACTTTGGCTCATTCCCATCTTTCCCATAAATATGTGTACGCATACATATATGTAATAAACATATTCATATACATACACAAATGCACTAATATATATATATATATATATATATATATATATATATAGAATAATGGCTATCATACGCCATATGGGAGCCTCTCTCATACGCCCTCTCACATAAAGCACCCAAGTACAAGCCCACATGGGCTTGTACTTGGTTGTACTTGGGTGCTTTATGTGAGAGGGCGTATGAGAGAGGCTCTCATATGGCGTATGATAGCCATTATTCTCATATATATATATATATATATATGAGGAATATGTATGTGTGCTGACAGCACAGGTTCGGCCTACCTGTGTTGTCAGCAATTTGAGGGCCCAAAACAATTTTTTTTAAAAAAATTTGCAGTATGTTCTACTACTTGTTAACTGCATCCCCACCAATTTTCAAGTCAATCCAACACCGTTTGAGCCTCCATCCATGCGTTTCAAAAAGATTGCGTCGGCAGTTTCAGAATTTGAGCTATCTTTTTGAAACGCATGGATAGAGGCTCAAACGGTGTTGGATTGACTTGAAAATTGGTGGTGATGTAGTTAACAAGTAGTAGAACATACTGCAAAAAAGAAATTTAAAAAAAATTGTTTTTGGGCCCTCAAATTGCTGACAGCGCAGGAAAATTTCTTGCGCTGTCAGCACACATACATATTCATATATATATATATATATATATATATATATATATATATATATATATATATATATATATATATATATATATAGTAATGCTATTGTGAGAAGGTAAGAAGAGACTCTTATCATGAGAAGGACCAATCGGTAACACCAATCAACGATCGACACCGTTCATCTTAAAGAACATGTTGATAGATCTATACCCTAAAAATTGGAAATTATAAACCACAAAATGCTATGGATCAACCCGTTCCATTTTTGTTACATTTGTAGGCAGCTTGCAAGCCGTCCATCTTGTGAACTCTTGATGGATTTGATAGAAATCTCCAAATAGCAAAAAAATTTATACATAAAGATCACGTGATAGATAGAACAAGATGAACGGTTCCGATTATTGATTTGAAAAATAGATTTGGCTAGCTAAGGATATACATATCTCTTCTCACCTTCTCACCTTCTCACAATAGCATTTTCCTATACATATATATATATATATATATATAGGATGGATCAAATAACCCCCAAAAAACCCTAGCAAAAAGTCTATGCCCCCCTATTTTTTCGGAAGGTCCGAACCATTCATCTTGATCTCCACCCTCTAAAACATTGACCCACCAATTTTTAGCCTGATCCCATGTGTTTTGCCCATTCATCAACTCTTCGCAAAAGTTTTGATTCATGCGAAACCATTAAATTTGGGTCGTATGGATGAACGGACAAAACACATGGGGTCGGACTGAAAATTGGTGGGTCAAGGTTTTAGAAGGTGGAGATCAAGATGAACGGTTCGGATCTTCCGAAAAAATAGGGGGCATGGACTTTTTGCTAGGGGTTTTTTTGGGGTTATTTGATCCATCCACACACACACAAATTAATAGGTAACATATATCACCTGGCCATTTTAATCTGGTGCAGTTAATAAACATGTTCATATACATACACAAACACACTCATATATATGTAAAAATATACATACATATAGATTAATATGTAACATATATCGCCTAACCATTTTAATCAGGTGCAGTTGGCACGATTGCTACCAACTGCTCAGGAGAAAATTAAGCACATATATTGTATTTGACTTTACTTTATACCTCGTTAATGGGAGGTCGTCACGTCAGCTTCGTCTTCTAATAAAAATGATCAGTTACTATCTGTTATCTATTAATCTCAAATATATGTGTGTATGTGTGTGTGTCTATGTGTGTAATGTAAGATTGAACCAGTCGAGTATTGTACTTCATGTCTGCTCTACATTTTTCACGAGACAATTATGCGGACCTACATGGGCCACCACTTGTAATGATCCGCTCCCTAGGTGCCGTAACAATTTAAAACAGTTATATGCGAGACCTACATGTGCCAGTGAAGTCAATGTGAAGCGGTACAGAAAGAAATGAAATATTCATAACATAGCATGCTAATACAGTTTTGAACAGGAAAAGAACAGTATAATCTCTACAGCTGAAACATAAATACAACACTCACATGCAGCCAGCACAAGGCTCAAAGTCCTGCACCGAAAGCTCTGACTCCTCGTGCTCAGGCACCTCAGTATGTTCATGTGTGTCACCTAGTGGGACAACAGATTAGACAATATCTAAACATACGACAAAATAGTTACTATTCTATGCACAACTCCTTTTGTGCACCGTTACTATTTTGTGCTCAATAGATTAGATAATATCTAAACAAACGACAAAATAGTAACGGTGCACAAAAGGAGATATGACAGCAACATAAATAATGGTACGGTACAGGAATGTAACATGTTATGATCATTTAATATCCACAAACTACTGCAAGGTGGTACTCACTAAAGTGAACCAATCCTAGGTCGTGACTTATGAGAGAGTGTGTGATGTGCAACCCGAAGACCTTGGACCGCAATGTGCTACCCCGGGCCGAGTAACAAACTACTCAGGATCCATTCAAATGTTAGTACATGGAAAGTGATAGAGCGTATGGAATGAAAATCCTCCCAGACAGGACCGAAAGACATGCTCCAATCGCTCCTGCACTCTCGCAATCATAAGGTTTTTCAAAACCCGACGAGTCAAGCTAAATTAACTAATTAACATTTTAGTGTCGTGATGTGGTCGAAGTTCAATATTATTTAAACTACGTATTCAAGGGGGGATTCATAAACAATAATTGAATGTAGCAACCAGTCATATTGTAACTGCCCATCTTCTCACTCTATTTCTCTTTTCTTTTTTCTTTTTCTTTTTCATTTTGGCCCGCGCAAGGCCCAAAGCCCAGCCGCTGGCCCCCCTTCTTTTCTTCCCCCTCTCTAATTCCCAACGCCCCAGCCCTAAAGGCCTCGATCGAGTCTCTTTCCCTCTCTCACGCTCGCAACGAAGCCAGCAAGGGCTCTCGATCGCAGATCTCCCTCTCTCTCTCTCTCTCATTCTCACGGTGACACGAGCTTTGGTGAGGCCCTTCAACAGCACCCTCATCCCTCCGTCCTCTCGCCCGTACGAGCAGCGACCCCCTCACTGTCACCACACCTCTCCGTCCTCTCTCCCTCTCACTGTCACCACACCCCTCCGTCCTCACTCCTACACGTCGACAGCAACCCCCATCCCTCCGTCCTTCGCACATGTCGACGAGCAGCGCCCCTCTCGTCCACCTCCTTTAAATCCCCTCCCCTCTCCTCCTTCTAGGAGGCTCTCCTGACCACCGCCACAGTTTCTTGCCTTGGTATTGGTTCGCCTCTATCTTCTTACCTTCGGTTTTGGTCTGTCGTCGTTCCCTCGAGTTGGTTTCTTGCTTGCGATCTGCCCCTCATTGCTTAAGATGGCTTGTGATGGCTCGTCTTTCTGTTCAGTGGCCCTCCTTGATTGCTGATGTGGGTTCCCTAGCAGATTGGTGGGCTCGAGCTATCTCTGGCTTGCTGTTTTGAGGTGTGGTGGCTCCCTTACTTGCGGCTATGGATTCCTTGCTGACTGAGGGCTGTGACTAGGCTCCGTGTTGCCGATGGCTACGGTTGGATCCTTGTTCGCTGTTTTGAGCTTCGATTCTTAAATTTCTTGTTTATTCGGCGACGATTCCAGGTAGACTCTATCACATATACTCCAGTTTGTATTTCGATTCTTGCATGCTTAATTAGAGCCCAAATCATTGGGGTTTGGTTCTCTCTTGCATGCTGATTTGGGTTCCTTGCGTACTGTTGGTGTTTTGGTCTTTTCTTGCTTGCGAGTTGGGGTTCTCTTGCTGATTGTTGGGTTCGGGTGCTGTCATTGCTTGTTATATGGGTTTGGTCGATTCTCTTACTTGTTTGGGGTTCTGGGTTGTTGATACGTTCGGTTGGCCCTCATTGCTCATTGTTAGATTACGGCTAGCCCGCCTTGCTTGTTGTGGGTTGTGGCCAGCTTCCTTACTGTTTGGGTTCTTTACTTGTTAGGTTGATGACTTCCCTTGCATGTTGTCTTGGGTCCTAGGGTTATTATTTGAGCTCAGCGGGTTTCCTCGCTTGTTGTTTCGGGTTTCTTTTATCAGGCAATCATTATGTTTCCTTCGTTCTTGGTTCGTTGCATGGAACAGTTGGGTGCTTTATTATCAGTTCAGTTTTGAATATCATGCCATGAGAAACATTCATGCCTTACTTTATCACTTGCTAGCTTTGCTATTATGTCATTTCATTATCTCTTGAGTTTGCTAGTATCATGAAGTTTAATATTGTTAAATTGTGTAGTCTTGGCATGTTACTTATGATGGCACGATATTGACACGATACTATCTCGATACTGGACGACTAGTGGAATTGAGGTTGACTCTGGACATGTCTGGTTGATACATTTAATTGTTCTCTATGGACTTTCCCTCTTGACTACGTAGTTTACATAATATTAAACAACCTCACGACATTAAAACTAATAATTGATTAATTCTGCTTGACTCACCGGGTTTTGGGGAAACTTATGATTGTGAGAGTGCGGGAGCAATTGGGACATGTCCTTCGGCCTTGTCTAGGAGGATTTCTATTCCACACGATACTATCTCGATACTTGTTCTCGATACTATTTCTAGGTACTAACATTAGCGTATGGATCATGAGTAGTCTGTTACTCGGCCCAGGATAGAGCCCTTGTGATCTCAAGAGGGTCTTTGTGTTGCACACCGTACTCTTATAAGTCACGGTATAGGATTGGTTCACTTTAGCGAGTATCATCATCTTACAGTAGTTTGTGGTCATCTTAATCATCATAACGTGTTATCTTTCTGCATCATTATCTCTATCGTCATATCCCCTTTTTATGCACCTTTACTTTTTTGTCTCTTGTTTAGATATTATCTACTCTATTGAGCAGTGGTGAGACCTATGTTGCCCACTAAATGACGCACAGGATCATACGGAGGCGCTTGAGCACGAGGAGTCAGACTTCCAGTGCAGGACGTTGAGTCTTGAACCAGCGGCAGGTGAGTGTTCTATTTACATCTCAGTTGTAGTGTAGTTTTTTATTGTACTTGCTTTGTTACGAGTATGTCATTACTTTCTGCACTGCTCCACATTGACTTCACTGGCACCTGCAGGACCTGCATACACTTGTTTCAATTGTGACAGCACCCGGGGAGCGGGGCGTTACAAGTGGCGGCTCATGCAGGTCCGCGCAATCGCCGCATGAACAATGTAGAGCATGCAAGAAGTACGATACTCGATTGAATCAATCTTGCTTTATGAATACATATGTGTAAGAAAGTTCTCATACGCAAGAGATGTAACCCGTCTAAGGGACCGTTTATGGCTGCGAACACTTCGGGATCAGGGACGAGCAACAACTCTGGATCGAACACTGTGCATCAGATTTCAGACCAGGCTTTGCGAGAGATGATCCAGGCTATACGGGAAGAACCCAGGCATGATGGAGTGCAGCAGTTCCGATCACTGAGACCACCGATTTTTAATGGATGAGGGGGTGCTTTGGCTACAGAGGAGTGGATCGCTCGATCACCGACATGTTGAAGGCAGCAGAGGCACTTCCAGCTTTGTGGGTTAGCATGGCGAAGCTGCAGCTTACTAGAGAGGTCAAGAACTGGTGGGATTTTGCAGAGGACCGACTACCTCGACCGATCTCTTGGGCTATGTTCAAGAAGATGTTCAATGCCCGGTACTTCTCCTAGAGACACGGAGTTGGAGGCACAGTTAATGAGCCTGAACCAAGGCTACATGACTGTATAGGAGTATGATGCTGAGTTTCCTAAACTCAGTAGGTGTGTAACTTGATGTGTGAACACTAACCATACTTTGTATTTACTAACCATTGGCGTTTCAGGTTTGCCAAGGACGTGGTGTCCACCCCTTTGGCTCGGGCCAAGAGATTTCAGCAGGGACTGGACATTGATATTCGCGACAAGCTGGTCGGGTTCAAATTGAAGACCCATGCTGACGTACTCTATACTGTCCAAGAGTATGAGTACGTGCTGAGAGAGCGTGAGCGTGAGCAACGGGCAGGAGTCCCTCCGAGACGACCACCACCGACCATTACTGCAGAGCAGAGCCGACGACCTTTAGCGCCACCAGTACACGCTCGCATCGGAGAACGGGAGAGGTCCACCATGTAGACGGAGCATACCACACCATTCAAGAGGACCGGAGCAAAGACCAGCACTCGATGCCCATTGACATGTGACTACTGTCACCGATCCGGACACACGAAGAGAGATTGCCGCCACAGGAACAAGTCGTGTCCGGCATGTGGTGCATCAGAGCACTCTATTGGTAGTTGTCCAAGACGAGTGGAGCAGACGACGATTGCCGGTGCTAGGCAGCAAGTGCGACATCCGCCGCCGCCTCCGAGGCGCCAGACTTCTACGATGTTTGCGGTGGTGACAGACACCCCCGACTCTTAGATTGTATTATTAGTTGTATGAACTAATCTTCATTTTGTTGTCGCCAGTTGTTGGATTTCTTTTGTGTACTTTTAATATTATCTTGTTCTAAGAATTCCAAGGATGGAATTTTTCTAAAGTGTGTAGAATGTAACGGTCCATCTTCTCACTCTATCTCTTTTCTTTTTTTCTTGTTCTTTTTCTTTTTGGCCTGCGCAGGCCCAAAGCCCAGCCGCTGGCCCCCTTCTTTTCTTCCCCTTCTAATTCCATGTTCCCCGAGCTCTAAGGGCCTCGATCGAGACTCTTTCCCTCTTACACGCTCGCAGCGAAGCCCACAAGGGCTCTCGATCGCAGATCTCCCTCTATCTCATTCTCACGGCGGCACGCGCTTCGATGGGGCCCTTCGACAGCGCCCCCATCCCCCTGTCCACTCCCACGTACGAGCAGTGACCCCCCTCTCTCTCGTTGTCACCCCACCCCTCTATCCTCTCTCCCACACGTCAACGGCAACCCCACATCCATCTGTCCTTCGCACACGTCGACAAGCAGCGCCCCTCTCACTCTATCTCTTTTCTTTTTTTCTTGTTCTTTTTCTTTTTGGCATGCGCAGGCCCAAAGCCCAGCCGCTGGCCCCCTTCTTTTCTTCCCCTTCTAATTCCATGTGCCCCGAGCTCTAAGGGCCTCGATCGAGACTCTTTCCCTCTTACACGCTCGCAGCGAAGCCCACAAGGGCTCTCGATCGCAGATCTCCCTCTATCTCATTCTCACGGCGGCACGAGCTTCGATGGGGCCCTTCGACAGCGCCCCCATCCCCCTGTCCACTCCCACGTACGAGCAGTGACCCCCCTCTCTCTCGTTGTCACCCCACCCCTCTATCCTCTCTCCCACACGTCAACGGCAACCCCACATCCATCCGTCCTTCGCACACGTCGACAAGCAGCGCCCCTCTCCTCCGCCTCCTTTAAATCCCTTCCCCTCTCCTCCTCCTTCTATGAGGCTCCCCTTGCCACCGCCACAGCTTCTTGTCTTGGTGTTGGGTCGCCTCTATCTTCTTACCTTCGGTTTTGGTCTGTCGTTGTTCCCTCGAGCTGGGTTCTTGCTTGCGATTTGCCCCTCCTTGCTTGCGATGGCTCCCCTTGCTGTTCAGTGGCCCTCCTTGATTGCGGATGTGGGTTCCCTTGTTGATTGTTGGGTTCGGGCTGTCTCTGGCTTGCTATTTTGAGGTGCGGTGATTCCATTGCTTGCGTTTGTGAACTCCTTGCTGATTGAGGGATGCGACTGGGTTCCTTGTTGCTGATGGCTGCGGTTGAATCCTTGTTCGCAATTTTGGGCTTCGATTCTTAAATTTCATGCTTATTCGACGACGATTTCAGGTAGACTCTATCCCCTATACTGCAGTTTTTGTTTCGATTCTTGCATGCTTAATTAGAGCCCAAATCATTGGGGTTTGGTTGTCTCTTGTTGATTTGGGCTCCTTGCGTACTGTTGGGGTTTTGGTTTTTTCTTGCTTGCGGGTTGGGGTTCTCTTGTTCGGGTGCTGTCGTTGCTTGTTATTTAGGTTCGGTTGATTCTCTTACTTGTTGTTCGGGGTTCTGGGTTGTTGATAGGTTCAGTTGACCCTCCTTGCTCATTGTTAGATTGCGGCTAGCCCACCTTGCTTGTTGTGGGTTGTGGCTGGCTTCCTTACTTACTGTTTGGGCTCTTTACTTGTTAAGTTTATGGCTTCTCTTGCGTGTTGTCTTGGGTCCCGGGGTTATTAGTTGAGCTCGGCTACTTTCCTCGCTTGTTGTTTCGGGTTTCTTTTATCAGACAATCATTATGTTTCCTTCGTTTTTGGTTCGTTGCATGGAACAGTTAGGTACTTTATTATCAGTTCAGTTTGGAATATCATGCCATGAGAAACATCCATGCTTTACTTTATCACTTACCAGCTTTGCTATTATGTCATTTCATTATCTCTTGAGCTTGCTAGTACCATGAAATTTAATATTATTAAATTGCGTAGTCTTGGGATGTTACTTGTGATGGCAAGATACTGACACGATACTTCCTCGATACTGGACGACTGGTGGAATTCAGGTTGACTCTGGACATGGCCGGTTGCTACATTCAATTGTTCTCTATGGACTTTCCCCCTTGACTACGAAGTTTACATAATATTAAACAACCTCATGACACTAAAACTAGTAATTGATTAATTTTTCTTGACTCGCCGGGTTTTGGGAAAACATATGATTGTGAGAGTGCGGGAGCAACTGGGACCTGTCTTTCAGCCCTGTCTGGGAGGATTTCTATTCCACACGATACTATCTTGATACTATACTGTTATCGATACTTGTTCTCGATACTATTCTCGGGTACTAACATTAGCGTATGGATCCTAAGTAGTCTGTTACTCGGCCCGGGGTAGTGCCCTTGCGGTCTCAAGAGGGTCTTCGTGTTGCACACCATACTCTCCCTCATAAGTCACGGCCTAGGATTGGTTCACTTTAACAAGTACCATGTTACAGTAGTTTGTGGTCATCTTAATCATTTTATCTTTCTGCAACATTATCTCTGTTGCTGTCATATCCCCTTTTGTGCATCTTTACTTTTCTGTCTCTTGTTTATATATTGTTTACTCTATTGAGCCATGGTGCGACCTTTATTGCCCACTAGGTGACGCACAGGATCATACGGAGGCGCTTGAGCACAAGGAGTCAGACTTTCCGTGCAAGACATTGAGTCTTGAACTAGCGACAGGTGAGTGTTCTATTTACATTTCAGTTGTAGTGTAGTTTTTTACTGTTGGTACATGCTTTGTTACGAGTATGTCTTTACTTTCTGCATTGTTCCACATTGACTTCACTGGCTCCTACAGGCCCTGTATATACTTGTTTCAATTGTGACGGCACCCTGGAAGCGGGGCATTACACATGTCATAGCCAATCTCAATTCCACCAGTTATTTCTCAACAATGATATCACAAGTAACATCCCTTGGACAACGTAATTTAATACAATATTAAACTTACTGGTACTAGCATGCTCAAAGAGATCGATAAATAACAACAATAAAGCTGGCATTGTAATAAAATGAAGCACAGATATCTTCCAGATCATGAAATTTCAAAGTGAACCAATATCAAAGGAAACAACACACTAACTGTTTCATGCAATGAACCAAGAAACGAAGGGAACATAATAATTGCTTGATAAAGAAAAATCTGAAAGTCAAACTCATAATGGCTCTAGAGTTTCTAAGCCAGAGGGATCAGATTTGGGGTCGTCATCACGTAGTGTGGAGAACCCGTACCTACGGCAAAGTCCACGGGGTTTCCAACAAGGAACCAAGGGCTAACGATCAAGACATCGAAGGAATGGGGCTCTGCTCCCAAGTAACCCTCACCAAAACCCAAACCAGCGAGCAAGGGAAACAACCGAACCCATGCAGCAATCAGAAAAAGCCAGCCGCAACCAACAAACTCCCAACAACCCAAGACAGCAAGCAGAAAGGCCAGCTGCAACCAAACAGCAAGCAGAAGGGCCAGTCGAACCTAATAGCAAGCAGAAGAAGGCCACCGAACCCAAAACAGCAAGGGAACCCAAGCAGCAATCAAGAACATGCCCAAACCCCAAGCCGAAACCCCAAAACAATAAGCAAGGAAGTCAGCCGAATCCAATACAGCCCAGCGTCGAGACCCCGGGACCCAACACAAGCAGGCGAGGGAATCCAACCCCACTAGATAAACGTAGGGAAATCAAACACTAACGATACTCCCAAATCATCCTCTTTCGACTCATAAAAATCCAATTTTTCTCACAAACCCCCACCAATCAATTCAACTCAGATCTAGCATGAAGAATTCGAAATCAAAACTGGAGTATAAGGGGAGATAGAGTCTACCGATAAACCAAAAGAATTAAAGAAACAAAGCCGCAACAATAAATCCTGCAAGGATCATCCGAAGAAAGCAGTCGAAAAGCCCCAAAATATAGAAAATACTAACCGAGCTCTAGTAGTATGAAGAAGAAGAAGGAGAAGGAGAAGAAGGGACTTATAGAGTCGAAGGAGCCCCAAAGGACGCGGGTTACCGTAGTAAAGGGAAGATGGCTCCGCAAGGTTGTATGAGGAAGGGGGATGGCGTCGTGCGAGAAGGACGAGAGTGAGACGAGCGATCGTGTCGCTCGTACGAAAGGAGGGGCCTAGGCCCTCGTCGAACGAAGGGAGATGAGATCACCTCGTCGTCGATGCCCTCGCAGGCTGAATCGATCGATCGAATGATCGAACGCGAGAAGGGGGCGGGCGAGTAAATGGAGCCCGTGAGGGCTTCGCAAGTGGGATGGGCCCAACGAAAAGGAAAAAGAAAAAAGGGGGAGGGGAAATAAATAATGGGCCATCATATATATGTATGTATATTAATGTATGTGTGTGTGTATACATGCATATATTCATATGTATGTGTGTGTATAAAGAGAGTAAGTGTAATAAACTTAGAAGGATCAAACATGCCAATCCTTTTTTAATAAAAACCAAATAAATTGCCGAAACTTGTCGAAACCATAATTTTTTAACAGGGTCAAAACCAAGACCAAGTTCTCAAACTTTGCTTTTGGAAACAATTTGACATCCCATTCCCATCTTTCCCATAAATATATGTATGCGTATATATATGTAATAAACATATTAATATACATACCCAAACACTCTCATATATATGTAAAAATATACATACATATAGATTAATAGGTAACATATATCACCGGACCATTTTAATCAGGTGTGGTTGGCATGATAGCTTCCAATTGGTCATGAGAAATTAAGCATGTATATTGTATTTGACTTTACTCTTTGCCTAGTTAATTAGAAATTGTCACGTCAGCTTCGTCTAATAATAATGATCAGTTACTATCTGTTACCTATTAATCTCATATGTGTGTGTAATAAACATATTCATATACATACACAAACGCACTCATATATATTTTACATATACATATATATAGATTAATAGGTAACATATATCACCTGGCCATTTTAATCAAGTACAGTTGGCATGATAGCTTCCAATTGGTCGGAGAAAATTAAGCACATATATTGTATTTGCCTTTACTCTCATGTGTGTAAAAGCAATTTAAACTAAAAAATTCATTTTGGATGTAACCTAACATGTTTAAACTTTAAACTATTTACAAACTAAATTTCAAATGATTAGGATGAGTTCTAAAGCAAAATGGGGGACAAACCCTATAACGCATGTTATAGAATGTTATATAATTGATACCCAACACTTGTCATAGTCAATTGAATTTAATTTTTAAATAGTTTAAATGTGTTAGATTACATCCAATGGAATAGTTTTTTAGTTTGGGTTGCCCAATTTTAAATTTTGATAGATAGAATTTGCATGTTTAATCCTACTGAGTATATCATAGCCTAACTATATATGTAAATTTATGTATAGATACATAAATGTGTGTGTGTATAAATATATGTTTATAATGTATAGGTATACACACCCACATATAACACACATATCTATATATGTGTGTGTGATAAATATGTATATGTATATGTATATGTAAATATGCATATGTATGTGTATGTATCTATAAGTCATGCATATGTATGTGTATGCATCTGTGTGTATGTATGTAAGTATATGCATGGATGCATGTGCGTTTGTGAAACGTAACTATGAGTCAAGATGACACTGCCAAATTACCTAAAGGTAACACCTGTATACTCATATATACAGTTGGAGGTCCACATCCTGAAAACTTTATTAATATTGTCTAAAGTTACAAAGTTCCAATAGATCATTTAATGAACTGAGACTTCTGATATATTGTTTCATATTAGCGAATGAAAGTAACAGATGTTCACAAAGACAAGATTATTCTATGAAATCAGTCATTCAATGCATACAATCCATAAACATAACTTATTCGTTTAATATTAGCAGAATGAAATAGATTTGACATGACGCACCTGAAGGTATTGATGATATATAGCAAATGGTGCAGAATATGATAGAAGTGGTAGCAAAGAGTGAACTATGGTCTCCACATCCATTTCTGGTGCAGCAACTATCAAGCTGCATGAAAAAAAAGAGTAAAATATAACCACCAAGAAACAAGATCATGTGTAGATTAAAATCATTCACAATATTCTACCTGGTAAATCCTTTCTCCTTCCATGATTTTATGTCTTCTTGGGATGCTTGCCTGCCTGGATTGACTGATTTTTGCCCTGATGAAGTGCGCTCACTCATGCCATCATTTCCTACCACACCATGTCCCGAAACTAATGTTTCTCTGGTACCATCTGGTTGTGCACACATAGAAGAGTTCTCTTCCTGGTCAGTGTCTGATATATGCATGGAAACTCCGTCTTGAGAACAATCAGGCTTTAAGGATGTATTGTTGGCATTAGACTGGCACTCTGAAGACTGAACATTCTCCACCAGTTCAGAAGAAGCATTGTCAATGTTTAGAGAGGGACACAAATCAGAGAAGGGTGCTTGAAGAATTCTGTAGCAATGAATACAAAACAGATGAAACTGCAGATAAAGGATATTTAGTGCGTCTAATAATGCACCAAGCAATGTATTTACTAGTCCGTGCTTATTGCAGTATAACCATGCATTTCTCAAGAAAAACAGGCTTCCAAACCCAATAGTTACCCGGATAAGTTTTTCCTTATCGTTAAAGCCATAGTCCTAAGTAACCCTTGCGGTAATAAATCGTCAACACTTTAAAGATAGAACATGGGTTCAAAACCTTTTCACGGGCAAGAGAGCGACAGAGAGAGGCATTGCGTTTAAGAGAGCATAAACATTTGTTATCAAAAATAGATCTTAAATATCACTGCAAATACCAGGATTAGATGATTATCTATTTGAAAGGCCTATAATTTTTTTAATAAGAGGTGACCACGATATAATGGTTATTTTCGGGTAAATTTCCATTATTTCTCTCTCACTAAAATTTCAAATTACATTACAACATAATCTTGACAATCTAGCATGTCTTAACAAATGGACATGTCAGTAGCTCTCAGCTAGTTGAATGGAACATCAGATAACAATCAAGCTTACAATTCCAAACAATCATTTTGTAGCAGCTCCGCCAAAACTATATGGCTTTGTTATACCATATAAATCACCTAATGTTAGAAGCATAACTTTACAACAAAAAACCCACCGATCACAATATTAATCATATGGACAATGGAAGAACAACCTCTAACTGATCTAAGAATACGAATTCTTTAAAAAAAGAGAAAAAGTTATTGCAAGAACAACTATTAGTAAACTCTTTGCAACCTACACATTGTAGGAAAAACAAAAGCTCTTGAATTTTTTATGCCAAAA
The DNA here is from genome assembly GCA_030789695.1 of Scilla litardierei. NCBI lineage: Eukaryota > Viridiplantae > Streptophyta > Magnoliopsida > Asparagales > Asparagaceae > Scilla > Scilla litardierei. The sequence goes on from CM061133.1 coordinate 33,687,452, forward strand.
AATGAGTTATTCGATATATGCATGACCATAAGCGAGTGGGAAGTGCATAGAACCATCATACTATCCATTCAATGCGCACCAGAAAAACTTAAATAAATAAATAAATCAAAAAGATATCATATGCACCATTTAGTTAAGGCAGAAAGTTTGTAACATGGAATTTTTATCGGCATAAATAATAATATGTAAAAAATTACAAAAACAATTGGTGGATATTAAAAAATGCAAGATAAACATTAATTACCCAAAGGTTATGATTTATAAGACTTTACCATTGTGCCACAGATAATAGCAGATGGCTAGCACATAATTTGCAACCAAATTAAGTATATTTCAAGTGTTTCAGAATATATAGCTATGTTAAAAATTATCTTTAGCTGGATTCAAACTAAGAAAATCTCTAATGAAACATTTGAACCTTATACAGAAAAAATTAAAATTAGAATCCCAATTAAACTAAAAAGGTCGTTAAAAATCCAATCCTACCTATAATCCAGATGAAAAATCATGAAGACAAGTTTGAATGCTATATTTTAAATAAAAAGGATGGTTCACATCACACGATTAGAAAAAAAGGAAATGATAATATATAAGGAAAAAGGCCGAGTCCACATTTTGGGGCTCAACATGCAATAAGAAAATAAAAGAAAAAGCAAAGAAAAAAGGCACTGCCAAGAATGCATCTCAGTAAAAAAAAGAAGACTAAGTTTCAAGGAACCCTTTGAACATTGAGCTGTTTTCAAAAAAAACTCAAAAAAAAAATTGCGCTCAAAACCCCCCTAAACTTTTGTTTTTTAAGAAAGTCCATAACAGCACATAACAGTGTTATCGATTAAAAAAATCTTTTAAAAAAATAAGTCTAGATATTGAACAAATTTTTTAAAAAATAGATTTAATATTTAAACAATTATTCAACATTGAAGTGAGAGGTAGTTCATGAAGAAAATTTTTATAAAAATTTGTTTAAAACATAATCCAATACTGTTATCCATCGTTAAGGGTTTAAATATCGGATATCGGTATCGTATCGGATTGTTAATTTTCATATCGAATATCAAGGATATGTGTCAATATCGGGTTGCTCATGTCGGACGGTATAAATATACAAATTTTATTAGCCAACGAGTATTCATAATATCATAAATGTTCATGTTTGTTTATATTACCAAAACATCAATAATAGGATAAAATAAAGTTACAATAACACATTAAGTAACTACTATCTCTATCATTAACATACTGTGTCCTACTATAAATTAACAAAATATTAAAATTTAAAATACTGCATTAATAGAAAAAGAATTAAAAGATTACTAGAAAGAGTGACATATCCCAATAACCCAATAATCCAATAATCCAACGATCCAAGTGAATGAAACCAACCAATTCAAGTATTATATCTACAATAATGCACAAACATAATCATAAATTCATAGCATGGTCCAAGACTTGACTATAAAGATTAATTGGAATTGTTGCGGGGTAAAACCCGCATACAATGAATTTGTATTATGGGGAACCAAGGGCACGGTATTTATGTGGATGATGGGATTAAGGTAGGCTATTTGACAGGTGATTAGTGTAGTGAAGATGATGAGCACACTACGAAGGCCGACCACGGAATCAATTTCCCAAGGACTCTGCCTTACGACCGCACTGTCGGAAGTAAGGGCGGAACGCAGTTCGTGACGGCGGACTGACCTACACAAGGAGCAGCTCGTCAGAAAGGCCGGGTTGGAGTCCAACCCTTAGCCTCTCCGATGCCTAAGTTAATAATAGGACTTAAAGCGGGGGCCAGGCACGCAGGTCGGACTAAGAGTGAGTCGACCGTACGTGACGAGCTATCGGATGTGGAAAAACAAAGATATGAAAGACCTTTGCTCTTGTGTGAGTAATAAGATTGAGAGTTAATTTGCCAACCCCTCACCACGTTGGAGGTGGAGGGGTATTTATACCTGATGGAGGCGGTTAGGTAAGGCTGACCAGGCGTGCTGACTCGACGTGCTGAGCAGGCTCAACTGTCAGCGGAAGCTTCGGACGAGGATGTCAGGATCAGGGGTGCCAGCCATGCTTTTGTCAGACGACGCAACGGCCAGGGGCGCTTTTGTCAGAATGTCAGGGCCGAAAGCATTAAGTGTCAGGGGGCGCAGCGGCCAGGGGGCACTTTGTCAGGTTGTCGAGCGGCGGAAGTGTCAGTAGCGTTCTTGTACTAGGTTATTTGTCGTGTCCGATGTGCAAGAGTCGTCGGAGCGCCTACGAGGAGCGGGGCTAGCGGTGGATCGCTGGGTCACCCCGGACTGAGGTCGAGCAGTCCGGGCGTACTCCTTGCGCGATGTTCCCGGCGAACCGGGGGAGGGCGGGCGCGTGACCCGCTGGAGCGCGTCCTTATCATTTGGCCGAGGAGGAGTGCGCCCTTCCCCCAGTCGCGTTGGGCTCTAAGGTCGACAGGCGCCCCGCTGGCCCGGGAAAACAGGCGAGCGGTCGCCGAAGTTCGGGCGAGGAGCACCATGTCGCTGGGCCAGCTGGCCTTCGGGAAGGAGGGATGAGCCGGCGGGGTAGTTGGCGGACTGGGATGGAAGGTCGGATTGTCACGATCTTTAGGTCGTAACAGGAATCAATGTCATTTTATAATCATCTATGTACATATATATGGAAAAAATATCAATCTTATATGAAACATATCTAGAATTAAGAAGAAAAATAAAAAAAAACTTACATTTTCCTTGAAATTACCTCCAAATTATGTCGATTTTTGAAACCCTAAAACTAAATTTCGCCACAAAAAAATTTTCGCGCTAGTTTGATTCGATGAGCTACGAAGTAGCAGTGTGACAAGCAGCGATAATTAATAAAGAAAGAGGTTTGGATCGATTCGATTCACACCCATTTAAAAAAATTTCAAGGCCCGCTTGGAACACTATCGGCCAATATCAGCCCGATATATCGTCTATATCAGTTGATATTTAAATTATTGCCCGTCGTAAGAGACTTTTCTAAAAAAAACAAACATTTAAAGGGGTTTAAGCACAAAAAATTTAGTTGTTTTTTTTTCAAAACAGCTCAAAATTCAGGAAGTTTTTTAAAGTTACACAAAAGGAAAGAAAAGAAGAAAGAAAGCAAATAAACAACACAAGCCCAGATCTACAAACTGGCGAAAAAAGAAAATGCAAAAAAATGTCTCAATCTAAAATTATGGCCAAGTAAAAATGGTAAAAGAGAAATAAAACAAAAATATGAGTTAATTCGCAAGTTTGCACCCCAACAAGGAATACTTAAAACAATAGAGAGAAAAAATGACCAGGCCTCAGGCCTATAACACAACAAAAAATAAGAAAAGGAAAGGAAATAAATGACTAAACAATAAAAAGGATCAACCTACTTGTTTCTTTTTTTTCTCACCACCACCTTTAACCTCACTTCACCTTTCTCAACTACTAACCACACAACTTACCCAATTACAAAGTTTTAAAAGGTAAAAGTACCCATAAAAGTCATGCATAAGCAGGCTTGGTCCGATACGCTTCGGCCTGGTATTGATGCCAAAAGTGAACGTCCATCTTCGTTGCAAAAGTGCCCTTATGTGGACAAAGCGGGTTGCTTCGCTCAGGCAAGCGCTTATGGTAAGGTTCAAACTGGGTTTTTTCTTGATTTGAACCTAATTTCTGTCGTGATTCAATGACTAATAAAAACAAAAAATCGCGATTGAAGCCTAACATTGGATGGAAAAGGTCATCAAATGATAGTCGCGAGTAAGATATTTTAATTTTTAATTTTTAGTTTTGTAAATCTAAGTTTTTTTATAATACGATTCTTCTTTTTCTATCGAATATCATACATCTGCTACTTCTACATCTATTTGTGTTGTTGCATTAGTAATTGTTGCATCTGTTGCCGTTATTTCTGCTTTTGGCTCTCTTTTTCAATTTTTCTCTGGGCTTAGGCTTTGGCAAAGCATTTCTCTTTTTGCCTTTTCTTTTCTTCTTTTACTACATTGTAGGCATATGCGTGGGCTTTTTTGTCACATCTTGCTTCCCGGGATATGCGACAATTTTTCATGCAACGCAGGTCCTGCTGGTTACTAGTGAAAACAATAAAACCAATAGTAGACATGTACCAATATACTCATATAAATTTCTTTTTCAATATAAAGCTGACAATACCAACAATACATTATAAAGCTTAATTACAACTTTAAATTTTCTAAACTGGTCCTCAATGACACGACACTCAGAGATTAGCTTTCTGCATGGCAAACTCAGCTTATTCATAAATAGAAGCTTCCTTAAACTCATGCTCGGTACTAACGAAATTAATAAGAACAATAAAACTGTCAGGTTAAATTAGATTTACAATAATTTAAATATTCAGAAATTAAAACAAGATATACAAAATGACTAAAGTAAAATAGTAACAAAGCATGTAAAGGTGACAGTTTAAAAAGAGTATGTAAAGGTGACCGTTTAAACAGAGTATGTAAAGGTGACAGTTTAAAGTATGTATACTGAAACTAAAGATGTCATGTGTTTCAGATTACAATTTTATTTCTATGTTTTCTTTTTTCATGTTCATGTGATTGTAGCGGGTATACCAATCCTGCTAGTGGTTATGCCCTAGGCCAAATATTTGGACCGCTATGTTATGTCATTTTTTTCATTTAAAAATGTTTCTCTTAATGTTATTTTTATATGGTTTGCATGTTTCATTATAATAATGTTTGAATAGCTATTTTATGTTATTCTAAGCACCTTAGTCATTCATCGTTAAAGATATAATGATGAATTAAGACTAGTGTGAGTTTGGTTGATAATATGAGATAATTATATGTATGGTGATACAAATCAAACTTATTGGTACTTGTTGGAGAACAAGGTATTTGATAGACTCGATATGAGATCATTACATGAATCAGTGTCATAAATGATCTCATAATAGTTATGTCGTGTCATAAATGATCTCATAATAGTTATGTCATAGAATCCTTCAACCTAAGATCATCACTGTTTCCTACATAAGGAACATCATGTTTTGGCATAACCAAACATTATCTTTAATTAGATAATTATAAAGGTTATGATTGAACATGATGTGAATTATGCAAAGGAACGTGAATGAACAAACTGGAATTTGTCCCTCTCTTGTGAGAGAGATATCTAATGGACCCCTCGATAAGTAGGACTAAGAAATGCATGGTCGTGCTCAAATGAATGTCATTTGATTTTATCAGTCTACTTAGTAATCGAGAAATTAAATGCAATATAAGTATGACATTGTCTATGACTTATGTTCAAATAAAATATCGTGTGACAAAAGTATTATGACGTGTTCTATTAATTAGGTTAATATCAGACTAACGATATCCATATTAATTGGATAGTCATAATGTCTTGCTAGAGACCAATTATAACTTGTGGACGTTTAATGGGATTAGGCCCGCTGCCAATTTGATATGAGCCCATTGGGTCGCACACAAAGAGCGTAATGGATAGGATACAGTTTAAACGAGATTTCGAATCTGATTTGAAATTCAAAATAACACGAAATATCTTAACTGTCGATATTGTATCTTGTTAAGATATTATCCCTAAGATATCACTGTGTAAATAAAACGCGTTAAAGGGTTAACGTGTGATTCTATATATGATATAGAGATGATTTTCAGTCCTTTTTACGCATTCAATCAATCTCTCCCGTTTTTTGAGAAAAGCGAAGATCGAGAGAGAAACCCTAGTTACGGAAAAGGAGCTAGCACCCTCGCAATTCCTGTTCGTGACGTTCGCGTGTGGATACTGATAGAGGGTGGTCGTTCGTAGAGCAGCACCTGCAGTCCGACACATTAGACTCATCGACAAAGATTAGTAATCTGACCAAATCAAATTTGAAACGCATGGATCTTGGTAGATTTCTGTTTTATCGCTACGTATAAACGAGGTATGCATGATAGAAACCCTACAAATCCTAGGCCGTGACTCATAGTAGAGAGTATGTTATGCTACTGGATACCACCTTGTACAACAGGCGAGCTCATCTGGGCTGAGTCCAAACAGAAAATAGGAGAGTGACTTAGGATCCATCCGACATGACTAGTCTAGGTCGTAAAAGACCCGGTCAGAACAAAAATAGGAATGTGATCCTACAAGATGCAGACCGAAAGCATGGCTCCAGCCATTATCGTAGTTCTAATATGAGTTATCACATAACCCAATGAGTTTGTTATGTCAAGAGTAGTTCAAGGTAAACAATTTTCAGTGTCAATGTGGTGTTGTTCAAGAAATGTTTCTAATATAACATTTTCAGACTGTTTTCAGAGTTTTCATGCCATAACATTGTTGTAGTCATGTCTAACAAATCATAGCAATCATGTCTACAAATCATAGATTACATTGTAGTCATGTCTAACAAATCATAGCAATCATGTCTACAAATCATAGCTTGTAATCGGGATACAATATCTAAAAGCATATGATCATTATATATATAGCAATTATGTCATGAAATTGGAGCATTTATCTTGTCATTTGCTATTTATTATCAGGTTAAGACATGTATCTTGTAATTGTTATCAGGTTGTGACTATGTGACAAGTGAACCATGTAACCGGAACATTCCAATAAAATTTCATTTTGTAGCAACACTACGTAACAAAACTATATCAATGTATATAATTATACGGTTATTGTATTTCTAATTTTTATTAAGGTGGTTACTTTAGCATGAATCATAAAAGTAAATGAGATAGCCTCCCAAAAAAAATCAAGGGTCACATCATTATTAGTCTCCATGGCTAGGGATTCTATGCAACCAATTCCATATATATCCATGTTTCCAATAATTCCAAGAGTCATAGCATTTTATTATTCCATCGAATTCATTTATCCAAAATTCCCAGAGTCATTGCAAATAATTTCCAACATGCTCCATTTATCAATAGTAAACGAACACATTACTCCAATTTATTCCAAGCATAGTCCCAAACCTAACCATAACTCCTAATTTGATGTTAAAAATATTTTTCTAATCACTTGCATGCTTAAAATAATTCCATAACATTTTAAGGGACAAAGTCGTGCCTTTTTATTTCATGCATTTCATTTTTCAGCCTGTGTATCTTCGTCAAAAGAGCCATTTTCCAATTTCATTAATTTATAAGGGGCTGAAATTAAATTTCAAATATTGCAGGGATAAATAATTAAAAAGATCCGACAATTCAACACCAATCAAACAGGGCAAAACCCACAGTAATAAACAGACAGGACAAAAAGCACATGGGAACAACAGCAGGGGCATAAAGCCCATTAGAACTACAGCAAGGGAATACATCTCATTGGAAACATCATCAAGGGCATAAAGCCAACAACAGCAAGATAGCGAGGGCATAAATCCCGTGGGAACTACATCAAGGGCATAAAGCCCATGCGGCCAGCAGAGAATCTAAAACAAGGACGGCCAACCAAAAACCCAAGCGGCATGTAAGAAGATAAGGACGGCCAACCAAAAACTCAAGCGGCCCATAAATAGGGTCGAAAGCCCCAGGCAACAAGGAAACATGGTAGACAGAAGCCGCCCCAAAAATATTTTTTTCCTTTTGAGTAACTTCTCCTTGGGATAAAAATCCCTCTAATTTTAAATCTAACATGCTCAAATCGTCAGTGCATTCAAGAGGAAAATGCTTAAAATTTACCCAAAATATGAAATAACGAAATCGACCGTTCACCGAGAAATTTAAGTCAAAACTCGTCGAAAAGTGGGTCGAACCTTGTTTCCATGCCGTTCGAGCGGTTGCGTCTGCTCGATCAACGCATTCAAAGAGATACAAGCCCAAAATCAAAATCGAAAACCCACGAATCAAGGAAACCCAAAAATTTTGAGAGATGAATTATTTTCTTCACATGAAACCTTTGAATGAGGAGAGAGGGATTTAATAGAACCAGAGATGGGGGCAAGAGACCGGCATTAATGGCAAATTGTGGAGAAAATTTTGTCAAAGAAGTTCATGAACGATGGCGAAAGAACTCCCACGTGCGAACGTGGATCACGCAAGGAAGAGAGAAAAGAGAAAGAGGGATGGAGAGTTTCATTTATCTTGTTGGGTTATTGGGGAAAATTGAATGTGCGTTGGCTAGGGACTTAAGGGAGAAAAATGAGCTTGGGGGGGCTTTTGGTGAAAGAAAAATAAAGAAATAAGAAAAGAAGAAGAGGAAAAATGGGGGGGGCTTTTATGGGCTTTGGGTCTTTGATAAAAATGAAAGAAGAACAGAAAGAAAAGAATAAATAATAAAGAGGAGAGGGATGGTGGGTTTGTGGGTTTGTGGGCTTGGAAGAAAAAAGAGAAGAAAGAAAAGAAGAAAAAGAAAAGAAAGAAGAAAAAGAAAAAAGAAGGGTGTGGGTTTTGGGCTTGGGCCTAATTAGAAAAAGAAGGCAGGAAAAGAGAAAAGAGAAAGAAGAGAGGGAAGGAGTGTTGCGGGCTTGGACCTATGGGCCTTAAAAAAGAAAGAAACACAATGAAAGAAAAAGAAAGAAAAGTAGGGGAAGGAAAAGAAGCGGGTCGTGCGGCTAGGCCAAAAGAAAAATAAGAAAGAGATAACTTTATAAACATATGGGCCTTTACATTCTACCCACCTTACAATAATTTCCGTCTTCTGAATTTCTCAAAGCTAAGTGATGGTAATGTTACTGTAAAACAAATAATTGCAGTAAGGTTGCAACACACAGTTGCATGTACTGACACTCTAACGCAAAGTAAGATAACTGACATTGAGAGAAAGAGTGTTGCTAGAGATAGACAAACAAAAGTACCAGAAAGCTCTCACGGATAGAAAGGATGATGATAAGGTAGTCTCAAGCTGAAAGAGATGTGACGGCGATGAAAAAAGTAAATGATTCAATCCATGCTGATCATTGAAGAATGATGGTAATGTAAGATTAAGGTGCAGCCAATAGATAGAGGTGGGTGAAACACACGTCTAGCTTAAAGAAGAAGAGGAAGAAGAAGCCTCCGCATGCACGTCCTCGACGAGTGTGGAGTTGAGCCATCATATATTCAAAGTGTAACGTTAGTTAGTATGAGTATATTTTACGGTACATCCTACATCTTACTCAACCTATACTGTTCATGGAGCTAACATCAGCATGGCTGGCGAGCTGATGGATAATGACAGAGGCGGGTAGAGAAGTGGGTGAAGGCATGAGGCGGATATGGGAGGAGGGTTGGGTCGGGTCGATATCTGACCCGGAGATATGAAAGAGGGCACTTGTTGTTGATCCGAGGGCGGGCCGACATTGAGCTGAGGTGGCATTTTCAAGGGATGGGTGAAAATTAACAGGTTGGTTCATGGATCGATGGGAGCTAGTGAGGAAGGATGGAAATCAAGATGGAGAGATAACGTGGCAGTTGGGATTTGACTTTAGAATGCCAAATTTTTGCTTAAACTTAAAGACTTCGATGATTTTATTGAGTAAACCCTATAAGGGGTGGATTCGAATCCATGTAATTTGGGCCCAATAGTATCGAACTTATATCCTTCGGTTAAAATGTGTTGTTTGTACCTTTTTAAAGAGGCCATTTTAGCTCGGTTTGCATCCTGGCCAGGTCCAAATTTAGCTGGGGTTGGCAACCCCTGTCAAATTGGCCAAGGTTGCCAACCCTGGTGATTTTAAGTCACATCAGCTCGGATTCATGCGCAAACAGCCGACGTGATCGTTTTGATGCGGACGCACCCTACGAGGCGGGCACGGGTCCAAGCGGGTCCGAAGGCGGATGGGTCACTTACTATCGGAGGCGTCGAAGGGCGGATTAGTCTTTTTCTTATGATATTTTATTCCTAGGTTTTCTCTATTTATATCTAGGGTTAGCCGTCATGAGGGTTATGCTTATTGTGTGAAAAACATCGTAAGTGTCTTTTGTGAGGGTTTTAGACTTTGATCCGTTCATCAAAGTTAGGAGAGCGAGTTCCTCTCGAAAGGGCTCAAGTTATCTTGCTTTTAGTAGTTGTTTCCTCTTCAAAAATCCAATAAAAATCCCATCTTTTCCAATTTTTAACCCTTTTCTTCGCTGATTTTCCATTGATACGATCCAAATCGTATCAAATTGGTATCAGAGCAATAGATCCAATGGCGGAAGGCACCCGATTCAAGACGGAGATGGAGGCGCTGCGAAAAGAGATCCGGGAAGAGGTTAGTAAAAAGGTGGGGGCTTTGGAGGTCACGGTCGAGATGCTTTCAAATTCCCAAAAGGAGATGGAGGTTCGCTTGATGAAGAAGCACGAGGAGTCGGACGCCACTCAAGTTCAGATCTTGAAAATTCTTTAAAAACTTGAAGGGAAAGGGAAGCAAGTGGAGATCGGAGGGGAAGAATCCGCGGCGGAGAATCATCTTACTAAGGTGGGGGATCCAAAGTTGATGGCGAATACATCCGGGGCACCTCCGGGAACCAAAATCACGAAGGAGAGGGAAGATCTATGGTTCCGGGAGGAGTCGTGGGTGGAGGACGTGCAACGAGAGCGGCGGCGGCGCGAAGGAGACCCCCTAGGGTTTCTTGCGGAGGCAAGGGGACGCGGCGGACAAGACGGAGGCTTCCCGGAAGATGGGGAGAGCGGCGGCTGGAGGGGGAACCCTAATCCCCCCCCCGCGCGGCCCGCTAGGACCCCGCGAGGGCTCGGGGGGCCTCACGGCCAACCCCCGAGCCCGCGCGGGGGCCCAGGACAGCTGGGCGGGCTCGCGCGAAGCCCAGGAGGGGTCGCGCGGCCCGCCTGGGCCACGCCTGGGCCTCGCCGAGTCCCAGGGAGGCCACACGGCTTTCCCTGGGGCCGGTTGGGCCCCGGCGAGTGATATTGGGGCCCGGGGGGCCCAGTAAACCCCCCGGGTCAGTTTTTCGGCCCCCCCGAGCACCGATCAGGGCCCCGCAAGAGGCTATCGCGGGATTTTTGGAGCTACAGAGGAGGAGCGTCAGAGGTGGCCCATGGAGGAATATGCAGAAAATTTTGGGGGCCCGCGAGAGTTTCCCGAGGAGACATACGGCAGGGGCAGGACCGAGTATGGAGGCCACGGAGCTCAGGGAGGAGGACACCCGACCATGCACCCAGACAGGAGGATGGAGAAGTTGAAGATGCCCATTTTTGAGGGGGCCGACCCCGACGGGTGGATAGTGCGGGCGGAGCGGTATTTTCAGGTGATGCGGATCTCAGAACGGGAAGTATTGGAGAACATCATCTGCTATCTGGAGGGACAGGCGCTGAGTTGGTACCGCTGGAGGATGTCCCGAGCCCCTTTTCGGACGTGGGAGGAGTTGTCCGCGTTCCTCCTTGACCGCTTCCAGGCCAAACCGGGGGCGAATTTCTATGAGCAGTTGCTGGGACTACGGCAGGAGGGAACGGTGTTGGACTTCCTGGGGAAGTTCGAGGTGCTGGCAGGCAGGGTGAAGGGGGTATCGGAAGACGTATTCTTGGGGGCATTTATGCGAGGGCTGAAGCCCTCGATACGAGCCGAGCTGTGGATGCAGAGTCCCAGGGACCTGGAGCATGTGATCCGGCTGGCATTGCGGGCGGAGGAGAAGCAGGCGGAGGAGCGGAGGATCAGAGGGACTTGGGGGGCACCACAGCAGAGGGTCCCACCGACATCAGCCGCCGTCCCGAGACTACCACCGGCCGCTTCGGCCGGAGCGGGGGAGAAGACCGGAGCAGCGCGTCCTGCGGGACAAGGGCGGAGGATGACCGAGGCTGAGGTGCGGGACAGGAGGGCCAGGGGGTTGTGCTTCCGTTGCGACGAGAAGTTCACCCCGGGCCATCGGTGTGTGAGCCGGTTGCTGCAGATCACTATCGAGCCGAACGAGGAGGAGTACATCGACCCAGAGGAGGCCGAGGAGGAGGTCGTCCCCGTAGAGCAGCCGGTGGAGCTGGAGCAGGCGCAGGTGTCCCTCAACTCCGTGATGGGGTTCACACAGAACTCCACCATGAAGTTGGTGGGACAGGTCGGAGAGACAGCAGTGACGGTTTTGATTGATAGTGGGGCCACCCACAATTTTGTGTCCCTGCGAGTGGTGGAGCTGCTGGGGTTGCAGATGTCCGGTGGGAGATTCACCGTACAGTTGGGGGATGGACGGTGCGAGGAGAGTACGGGGCTATGCCGAGGCCTCTGCTTAGTCATTCAGGGGGTGCAGATCGTTCAGGATTTTTTACCGTTCGAGTTGGGGAAGGTCGACTTCATCTTGGGAGTCCAGTGGTTGAAGACATTGGGGACCACGATGACCAACTGGAAACGGTTGAGGATGGAGTTCAAGGATGGCGAGCGGAAGGTGGTGCTTCAGGGAGACCCGAGCTTGTGCTATGCCATGGTAGCTTTCAGTGCCATGAGTCGGGCTATTCGACGGGCAGGGCAGGGGTACTTGGTGGAGTTTCAGGGGATGACCACAGAGGCGGAGCCCGAACCCGAGGAGGAGCCACCAGAGGTGCAGTCGGTGTTGGAGCAGTTCGCAGAGGTGTTTGAGATGCCACAGGGGTTACCTCCACCCCGGGACCACGAGCATGCGATCGTACTGAGGGATGGCGCACCCCCCGTCAGTGTTCGGCCTTACCGGTATCCCCACGTGCAGAAGGACGAGATCGAGCGGCAGGTCAGAGAGATGTTGCTAGCAGGAGTGATCCAGCCCAGCGTCAGCCCCTTCTCGAGCCCAGTTTTGTTAGTGAAGAAGAAGGACGGGAGCTGGCGTTTTTGTGTGGATTACCGAGCCCTGAATAAGGAAACTGTGCCCGACAAGTTTCCTATTCCGGTGATAGATGAGTTGCTCGACGAGCTGCATGGGGCGAGGGTGTTTTCGAAGGTGGATCTAAAGTCTGGGTATCATCAGATCCGGATGCGAGCAGAGGACATCCCGAAGACGGCGTTCCGTACACACGAGGGCCACTACGAGTTCTTGGTGATGCCGTTTGGATTGACAAACGCCCCGTCTACGTTTCAGGCTTTAATGAACAAGGTGTTCCGCCCTTACCTACGGCGGTTCATCCTTGTGTTCTTTGACGACATCTTGGTCTATAGCCGCACATTGGAGGAGCACACGGGGCATCTGAAGGTGGTTTTCAGGGAGTTGCAGGGGCACCAGTTATTCGCCAACCGGAAGAAGTGCTCGTTCGGGAGGAGTCAGATCGAGTACTTGGGGCACATTGTCTCAGGCGACGGGGTAGCAGCAGACCGGGCAAAGATTGTGGCGATGTTAGAGTGGCCTCTACCACAGACACTGCGGGCATTGCGGGGTTTCTTGGGATTGACGGGGTATTACCGCAAGTTTGTGAAGGGATACAGCACCATTGCCTGGCCACTGACGGAGCAGCTGAAGAAGGACAGTTTTCGGTGGGGGGAAGAGGCGACTAAGGCTTTCGAAGCCTTGAAGACGGCGATGTCGACGGCGCCGGTCCTTGCTCTACCAGATTTTAGCCAGCCATTCGTAGTGGAGACGGATGCTTCGGGATATGGTCTTGGGGCGGTGCTGATGCAGGAGGGGCGGCCGGTGGCGTACTTCAGCCAGGTGTTGACCACGAGGGAGAGGCTGAAGTCAGTGTATGAGAGGGAGTTAATGGCTATAGTCTTCTCCATTCAGAAATGGCGACCATATCTGCTGGGACGAACTTTTGTGGTGCGGACAGATCAGCGGGCATTGAAGTATCTGTTAGAGCAGAGGTTGGTGGCAGAGGAGCACCAAAAGTTACTGTCGAAGCTGGTGGGATTTCGGTTCGATATTGAGTACCGACCGGGGCTGGAAAATAGGGCGGCGGATGCATTGTCTCGGCGGGATGAGGGGAGCCAGCTGCAGGCGATGTCGATACCCGAGTGGAGAGGATTGGACCAGTTGACACAGGAGGCGGAGGCAGACCCAGAGCTGCAGCAGATCAGGGAGAGCTTACAGGTGGGAGGTGACGGGGTGCCAGGCTACACGCTAGAGGGGGGAAGGTTACTCTACCAGGGGAGGTTGGTGATTCCGCGGGGGTCTGCATCGATTCCGACTCATTTTCAGGAGTTCCATGGGTCGGCAATCGGAGGGCACTCGGGCGTGCAGCAGACGTATATGCGGATGGCTCGGGAAGTATACTGGACGGGAATGCGGAAGGACATCGCGCGATTGGTGGCTGCTTGTGACGTCTGCCAACGTCACAAGTACATGGCGATGGCCCCGGCTGGACTGCTACAGCCGTTGGCATTGCCCGAGCAGGTGTGGGAGGAGGTGTCCATGGACTTCATAGACGGTTTGCCGCGTTCGGAGGGGTTCACCGTGATCTTGGTGGTGGTTGACCGGCTGAGCAAGTATGCTCACTTCATTCCCTTGAAGCATCCCTACACAGCGGTCTCGGTGGCGGGGGTTTTCGTGCGGGAGGTGGTGCGACTGCACGGGTTTCCGAAGTCTATAGTGTCCGACCGGGACAAGGTTTTCACCAGTCACTTCTGGGAGGAGTTGTTTCGAGTTCAGGGGACAGTGCTGAAGCGGAGCACCGCCTACCATCCGCAGACGGACGGTCAGACCGAGGTGGTCAACAGGAGTGTCGAGACCTACCTCAGATGTTTTGTTTCGGAGACACCCCAACAGTGGGCCAGATGGTTGGCGTGGGCGGAGTATTGGTACAATACCTCCTTCCACTCGGCGGCAGGGACGACACCTTTCCGGATATTGTACGGACGAGACCCTCCTTTGGTTTACTATGGGCACCGAGCGACACCGGTGTCACAGGTGGAGGAGCAGATGGAGGAGAGGGATAGGATGCTGGAGGAGCTGCGGAGGCACCTGACACGAGCACAGCAGGTGATGAAGGCCAAGGCAGACGGACATCGGCGAGATGTGACTTTTCAGGTAGGGGACAGGGTCTACCTGAAGCTTCGACCTTACAGGCAGCGGTCTTTGGCCCACCGGAGGAACGAGAAGCTTGCGGCCCGTTACTATGGGCCTTTTGAGGTGGAGACTCGGATTGGAGAGGTGGCTTACAGGTTGAAGCTGCCGCCAGGGACAGCGATACATCCGGTGTTTCATGTTTCCCAGTTGCGACGGGCGATTGGCGAGCATGCTACTTCCTCCACACTTCCTCCTACGCTCACAGATGATATGGAAGTGATGCTCGAGCCAGTGGATGTCCGGGCGGTGCGGAGAGGTCCGGGGCGGCGTCGGGAGGTCCTCATCTACTGGCAGGGGCTACCAGAGTGCGATGCAACATGGGAACAGTATGAGGCGATACAGGAGCAGTACCCTGATTTCCACCTTGAGGACAATGTGGCTCTTTTAGGGGCGGGTATTGATGCGGACGCACCCTACGAGGCGGGCACGGGTCCAAGCGGGTCCGAAGGCGGATGGGTCACTTACTATCGGAGGCGTCGAAGGGCGGATTAGTCTTTTTCTTATGATATTTTATTCCTAGGTTTTCTCTATTTATATTTAGGGTTAGCCGTCATGAGGGTTATGCTTATTGTGTGAAAAACATCGTAAGTGTCTTTTGTGAGGGTTTTAGACTTTGATCCGTTCATCAAAGTTAGGAGAGCGAGTTCCTCTCGAAAGGGCTCAAGTTATCTTGCTTTTAATAGTTGTTTCCTCTTCAAAAATCCAATAAAAATCCCATCTTTTCCAATTTTTAACCCTTTTCTTCGCTGATTTTCCATTGATACGATCCAAATCGTATCACGTTTTAATCAGTTTGTGCAAATATATTTAAATTTAGTTGTTTTTTAAATTATTTTTAAAAAAGGCTATATTGAAAATTTGTCCTTGTCACAATAGTGAAACAAGAAGAACATAGTAAAAGTTGAGAAATAATTGAAGAACCAACTTCACGTAATCTAGTTATATGAGCTCTTTTCCCATATCGCTAAATGGTACAGCCTCGAATAATGACAGAAAATGTACCATTTAAAACCATCGAATATCCCTTTAGGTAAGCTGTATGAGACCATCCAAAATCCCTTTAGTTTCACTTATGACTAAAATTACAGACAGACTAGTCTAAATGGTGAATTAAGGATGTGTTTGAGCTCCATACATTGATACATGTCCTCATTTTGCTTAGTTTCCCTTTCATTTGAGTTTATCACATGTAAAAGAAAACGAATAAAAAATGTTTGAGTGTACCTGCTGCAAACTTCACTACTGAAATTGAAAATCTTCACTATATCTAGAGGGTATGGCTTGCTTCCAAAATAAGTACTGCACACATAACCTGTACCTGGTAGTTAAAAGACAGAACAATACACATCACTTTCCATTGCTCTAACATAATTACAATGTGTATGTACAAAGAATAGCTTACTCAAAAATCTGTTTTATGACAGAATGTATTTAAATTTTGTTCATATATAAAATAGCAAAACAAAACATCGTAAGATTAAGGTAATAGCTACACAACATTAGCAAACAATTTGATTGATATATAGTTCATAAACATTGTTTCACATTCAGTGCTACAAATGAGGCCAGATTTCCAATTTCTAAGAGGGACTAATGTCAGGAATTAGTATTAGCTCTAACTCCAATGTGTTGGACCATTGAGGTTGAGCCAGATATTGTTAGCATTTCCAATGAATAATTGGAGGGAACAAATTGCACGATTACCAGCTAATATCCCCTTAGGTAAGCTGTATGATACTATTCAATCAATAAGTTAAAAATCATCAGCTGCCTGACATTATATGGTTGAATATGTTTAGTTTTAGAACCACTTTGTGTCGTAAATTATTGACATTTTTAAGGCGGGAACACAAAGTTCGTTACTTGAAATGCGGGCAAATAGTTATCCTAGTGCATCCTGCATCGGAAGACAGACAGATGTCATGGCATTGAATTTTCTTAAATCATATCCAGACTGCTAGCAAGCAGCAAAACAGCATTATTATAGACATTTAGTTGCTTGATATTTGAAAAAAACCCCAAATAATGAATGCTCAAGAAGCCAATTATCTTCATAATTTTTCATATGGCTGTTCTCTCATAATTTCAGGATGCAATGCAAGACTCTGTTAAATTAAAAGAACTCAGGCAAGCAAGCACAGATAGAGAGAGAGAGACTAAACAAAGTCCAAAAGAAGCCATACATACATGCACGACGGCGCACGGACAGGGCTTCGTGGTAGAACTATTTCCCTTAGTCCAAAGCTTTGTGAGAGGAGCACACACACACACACAGACACACACACAGTAGAACTATTTTCCTTAATACAAAGCTTTGTGAGAGGGCATAAAAGGTACCTCCAAGACGTTCTGCTACAGCACCTGCAAGTATACCTCCAACCATATCCACAACAAGTACATCCGTATACGCACTGACATTACCCATTGAAAGTAAAAGAGAGAGGGTGTCCACTCGCAGAAACCTATAAACCATGAAAAAGCACTTAAATGATGTTTTATATATAATCTCCATTTCATGGATTGAACTCACTACAGATGGAGTTCACTGCAGAATGAGTACATTATAATCAAGAGATAAAACTGCTTTGATATAAAGAGAATCAAGTCCAATTACATGCAAAAGAATATTGTTACAAGCAATTAAAATTAATAAAACCTTTGGATCTTTGGTATAGTACATACAGTAAAGGGAAACAGATGTCAACATTCAATTGCTTTACATTATTTACAGACGTATTAAACAAAGAAATCAATTCAATCCCTGATTTTATTGACACATACTCTTTATTCATTGAACAAATAATTATAGATAAAGTAATAAACCACCAGAACCAATAGATTATACTAGGCAGTATGTTGCTAGCATTACAGCACAAGATGTGTTGGAAGGAAAAATAGGATTGTGCTTAGCTAACTTGCCTTTCAAGTTGCATAATAGTTACAGAAACAAGTTCCAATCTACAAATTCAAGTTGCATAATAGTTACAGAAACAAGTTCCAATCTACAAAGCTAAACAGAACACAACAGGACTTATGTATTAATGGATGAGCTAACAATACCAAAGGAAATGGAAGGCACGAATATGTGAATTACAATACATTTGATGTTGTGTACAAGAACCCAAAACAAACTGTGCAAAAGTCAAAATTCCTAGAAAGAAGAGCATTAGTCTGTGTATGTTTGTTTAGGAATATGCATATACATGCGTGTGCGCCCACATGATAAGGCTTAGATTTGCATTTCTAAATTATATTTTGAACAAGGAAATCTCCGAGCGTAAAAAGCAAACCAAATGATTAACTATTATTACTACTACTACTATTGTTGTTGTTGTTGTTGTGGGATCACACACTATTTTAAATGCCTTTTCCCGCTTACAAAAAGTGCAACTTTTCTAGTTCTTAGCATGTATATGTGGGACCAACTGAAGAGACCTTGTCCGGCCAAGTGGTCAACTGAACTTAGCACAGACTCTGTATTATTTTGGTTTGAATAGTTAGTCTTTCGCTGGGCCGGTGGATAAGGGTGGAGTCAGATAACTTGTACAAGGAATTCTGCCATCTGATAGTTGGAGATCCCATCATGACATAGGGATTATTTCTTTGGTCAACCTTGCTAGGTTATTGCAACATGTGGAAGAGGTCTGTGCTCTAGACATTTGGTTGTCCCATTACACACTTAGCATAAAAGCTCAGTGTTCTCAGTTAGGGTTGCTGCCCTGCTTCTTTTTTGCTAGTAAAAAACTGTGGAAGATATGACCGCTTGACATGTACTAGTTAAAGAGATGATCCAGCTGTTGTGGCTTCATGTACAAAGTTTATACAATGGTCATCCTTTCTCGGTTAGTAGGTTATGTTCTACTTTTGGCATCCTATTGGGTGAGCCTAGGAAGCGTGGACCCTGGAACATGGATACAACAGAACACAGGCACAGTGATACAGCAAATCTGAGCAGGAGGATACAGGGACTTGGTGACAGTATTACACATATATGTGCATCCATAGATTACAAACATCAAAAGCCCTAGTGATTACAGCTTGTTTTATTAGAAGTACAAACAAAAACAAAAAACAATAACAATTATAGACAGTTGGATGAAATGATACAAGTCATGCAATCATAACGGATGTATTTCTTAAGTTTATGTTAAAAAGAATATGATTGTACAGGGGGTTAAAGAAGCTGATATTGTGCATATTCATATATGTAGAAAATGAAGTAACATTTGATTAGTGGAAAGTTCCCAAATAATATGAAACTGAAATGGGAGAGGATTAGAGGTGCAACAATTGAGAATAAAGATCATATATAAGCCCACAAATGGGCTTAGTAAGGAAATTCATATAGCTAATATAATAGTTCTGGCAAGGAAGGAGTCTAAAATGCTTTAAGTTTTTATAGTACACAAATGAAGTAAATCTCAACACAAACAGGCGGGAAAATATAAACAGATTCATGTAATGCTAATGAAATAGTATTGAATTTTCCAGGGTTAGACGTTTAAAAGAATGTTTTGACGAAATACAAATGCCGGCTACTCATACTGCCGTAATTATTGAAAGAAAAAGCATTCACAATAAATGTAATATGTTTTTTAAGATAAACAATAGACTACAACACTACATTTATAGTGATAGCACTTTTAAAAGCAAGTCGTCCAAGCATCCAACATATAACAATTCCTAATGGGAAAAACAGAAGGGACGAATTATACTTACCCAATTCGAGTGGGATGTTTCTTAAAATATGCTTCACATATACTGCGCAAGAAAAATAAGGAATTGCACACCTTAGTGATTAAATAAATAATGTATAACCAGCACAACAAAATAATAGAAATATTCTTCACACATACCGCACAAGAAAAAAAGGGGAGGGGGATTGCATCCTTTTTAGACTAAGTACAATATAAATATTAAAATCAAAATACTTGATAGAGAAATCGAAGAAATTGGAATATTCAACAAACAAGATATACAACTTATTTGCATTATATTACTAAACTAGAAACAACCCGTGGACTAGCACGGGCACCCAAAAAAACCCACCCAATCAGGATGTGAAACCCAAACAGGTGATTCGATGGGTGCAAAACCGGATTCAAATAGAAGAGTGGGTGTGAGTATGGGTATTGGGATTTTTTTGATTGTGTGAATATTTGGATGTTTTGGTTTTGGGTGTGTTGGGATTTTTTTTATTGGTGGTGGGTTGTTGGGTTTTTTGGATTTTGGGTGCTTTTGGGTGGGGATGATGTGGCATTATCCCATGCAGTGTTGTGACGTCATGTGGGACAAACATGTCATATGAGACAAAATTCAAAATCATCCCTCAAATGTATAATAGATTTTGTGTAACATTAGAAGTTATCCAAATCGAACCATAGAACAACTATTGTGGACAATCTTGATGTTAAGGGTAGAAAAAGTGCGAATGAATCATTGACGTTGTTAAGAATAATAATTTCACATTGGATAAAATTAAAAAAAGGTGATGTCTACATATTAGCAGTTAGGCAATGTAATGGCCTAGATTTTCATGTATATTGTAAAAGAAATTTTCTATAGATTTTTTCCTAACTTCTTTTCTTCTTCTTCTCATTTCTCTTATTTCCTTTTTCTTTTGGCCCAACGGCCTGATCTCCCCTTCTTCTTGTTCTTTCTTTTCTTTTTTGTTTTTCTAGACCCAAGGCCCAAACTAAGGCCACCATCCCCTTTTTATTTCCCCTCCCCAGCCCGCTGCCCACATGCCCACTCAACCCTAGCCCCCAATCACGCAATCAGCCCCCACTCTCGAAGGATCTCTCTCTCCCATTCACTCCCCCGACCCGACCCTGCTCCCTCGGTGAAAACTTTGCCAATCACCATAAATTGATGCCCCCACACCCTCGAGTGCTTTGACTCCCTCGATCTCCTCTCCCGACAAGGATTCATGGCCTCCCCCTTCACGTGAGATCTGTAAAGAACCGACAACTCGTTTACTTCTCTTATTTACTCCGTTCGATAGAGAACTCGCCGATCATCACTGTTTGCAGTAAAAACGATGGCCCCTCTCCGCTCTCATGCCTCCTCTGAGATTCTATTTAATCATTCTTCTCCTCTCCGAGTTGTCATGCGTGGATTTCACTTTTCCTCTCTCAAAAAACTTTTGATTTTGGTTTTTAATTGAGCTTTGGGTCGGATTTGGTGGTTGAGGTTTGGTTTCTTCTCGATTTTCGCCTCCCCGTTTGACGAGCAACCGCTGCGCACGACAGCTCAACGACAGAGCTCGAATTCTTCGACGATTTTCTGACTGCATTTAGTGATTGGTAAATTTTCTTTAGTTCCATTTTTTGTTTTTAATTTGTGCTATGCGAGGATGTTAATCTAAGCAAGGGATTTTGTGTTTCTTTGGGACTCGCGATGCCCTCGCCGCCACTCCTCGCTGCTGTCATGAGATTGCACCAATGTCATCTGCATGTTGGTTAGGGCTATTGCCCAATTGATGCGCGGGTCGTGTGTTCGTTTGCTTTACCCATTCTGTATTTTTGGCATGGGCTTCGGCCCGTGTGTGAGGTTGTGGGCATTTGCCTCCTGCCTTGTGTGGCCGGGGGATTTTGCTTTCCCATGTCTAGCTGTAGGCATGTGTCCTGTTTTGGCCTTGCGCTTTTGTCCAGTCCATGTCAACCTCGGCCAACTGTCACCTTGCCTGTAGGTTGTTTTGCCCGAGGGCTTTGCCATGTTTTCCTATTCATTTTGGGCTTGTTACCATGGACTTTGTTGAATTTGGGCTTTATACTGGGACTTACTTTAAGCCTACACATGCTAGTACCGATGTATCTGAGAATTGTTCTTAATGATATTTGTGGGCCGAAAGAATAGATAGAATGTTGTATATATGGATTTGACCCTTGCTGATTAAGGATGAGCCTTCCTCTGAGATCATCAGTTGTCACTCCCACTTAAATTATTGTGGAATTACTTTAATACATGCAAATAATTAGATGATATTTTCTAACATCAATTAAGATATATGGTTAGGTTTGGGCTATGTTTGGAATATGGACATGAAGTAAACTATTATTGTTCCCGAGCATGACTTATTGTTGGCTTGATGGAATTGTTGGAAATTGATATCCCTTTACATGTGAAAAATTGTTGAAAATAGACGTGTTGATATGATGACCCTTAAAACTGCTGGAATTATGAACTTGGATGTATTTAAATTACATAGCAGCTAACCTATTGAGTAATTATGATGTGACCACCTAGACTTGTTGAGAGACCTTGTTCTTCTTTCTATATTCTTATGATGCATACTAGAGTAATCACTCGCAATAAAGAAATTGGAAGAATCAAAGTTGTGCATGATTAGATAATTATTGTTATAGCTTTATGGCATGAAAACTCTGAAATCAGCATAATAAATTTATATTATACACATCTCTCGAACAAAACCAAAAAATGTATTTGTATCAACTAACATTACACTTTGAATGGAGTATATTTTAAGTGTATGCTTGCCAAGGACAGGCAAGCGAGGATTTCTTTAAAAACTCTTGTACATTTGATTCAACGGTATTGTTCTATCCATTTCCATCTACTGCTTACAGCGTTCTAAATATCGGATATCGGTCGTGTATCGGCCTAAGAAATTTGATATCTGATTATGGATATCGAGGATATATCGATGGGATTGACTAAATATCGGAGTGTCATATCGGATGCCTAAAAAATGATGACATATGCAAGCATAGATGTATCTAAGAAGATATAAACTATACTAACTCAAATAAAAATATGTTTTAATTATACATCTCTCGTTAAACATGAATGTCGGGGATATTAACTAAATATCGAAGCTCAATCAACTAAAAACCCCAAAACTAGAAGGAAAAAATTGAAAAGAACTAAAAATGAAAAAAAGAACGAATACTTACCTTGATCGGAAAACCCTCACTTACAACGATTGAACACCGGACGGCAAACCGCGGTCGACTTTCGCCGGAAAATTTCGACTGCAGAGACTGAGCGAAGCGACTGAGGAGCAGAACGACGTGAGGAGCTGAGCGGTGATTCGGGCAAACTCGCGATTTTCTCCCAAAACCCCCGCTGGCCTCATGTTTTAACTAATGGATTTAGGTCGGGTCAGATCCACTTTTCAGTGGACCGACCCACTAACCAAACTTTAAAAAAAACAATGAATAGCTGCTTATATTTCAAAAGGAAATACCGGCCACAATATTGGCTCAAACCCGGTATATCGATGATATTTCCCCACAATCGAAAACCGCAATAAAACAGCCTATATCGTATCGGCCCAATGATAATTCCGATATTGCGGCCGATATATCGGATATCGGACCGATATTTAGAACACTTGATGCGTATATCTCTATTCTCCACTACCCTCCTACATCGACAATCAGAAGAATGTTTCATGTATTGAATCATTTATTTCTGTCATCGTCATCACATTTCATTCCGTTTGTGACGACCTTTCTATCTTTTGAGTGTTGTCCATTGCTTTGTTTGTCCATCTTTAGCAACGCATGCTATCACTCTCAGTCATCTTACTTTGAGTTGGAGTGTCGATACAAGCAGTGACATGTTGCAATCCTCCATTAATTGTTGTTTGTCTTGCAGTGTTATGTGGACGAGAGCTCTCTCAGATGAGGGTAGTGTTTGAAATTCCCAATAATCCAAAGTTCGAGTTCGTCAATGGAAATAAATCCGAATAACCAGTGGATTTCATAGCCAACCCATCAGAGGCGGTGGTGACCGCAATGGAAGCTGAGCCAGAAATACCAGAAGTTGTTCGAGAATTTACTGAAGTATTTCCAGACGATCTTACGAGGTTACCTCCAATCGCGTCCTTTAGTTTTCAATTGAGTTAATGTCAGGCACACAATCAATATCCAGGGCACCTAATCGTATGGCACCACCAGAGCTAGAAGAACTTCGGACATCAGTTAGGTGATCTACTGCAAAAAGGATGGATACGACACAGTGTATCCTTTTGGGGTGCTCGGTATTATTGGTGAAGAAGAAGGATGGATCCAGCTAATATGCATCGACCACTGAGAGTTGAACAAAGTGACGGTGAAGAACAAGTACACTCTTTCCCGAATTGATGACATGTTCGATTAGCTCGAAGGATCGAGCGTCTTCTCGAAGTTGGACTTGAGGAGCGAGTATCAATTGAAGGTCAAGAAGGAGGACATTTATAAGACTGTTTTCAGAACCTAGAATGGATACTACAAATTCTTGGTAATACCATTTGATGTGACCAATGCACCAAGTATTCTACGAGTATCTAGACAAGCTCATAATAGTCTTCATCGATGATATCATGGTGTATTTGAAAGATGCTCAAGAGCATGCATAGCATTTGAGGAAGGTACTGGAGACTCCGAGGCGACACCAGTAATATGCCAAATTCAGCAAATGTGAATTCTGACTAAACAAGATGGCTTTCTTATACCACATGGTGTTAGGAGAAGACATATCAGTTGATCCTAAGAAAGTTGTCACCGTCCAAAAATGGTCAGTTCCCCAATCATTTTCCGAGATCTGGAGTTTCCTGAGACTGTCATGATACTACCGGAGATTTATCCAAGGTTTTTCGAAGATCGCTGAGCCTATGACGTGATATGGTATTTGTCTGGTTAAAGACGTGATGATGTTTTTAAGGAGATGAAGAGAAGGTTGACTTCAACGCTAGTTTTGAGTAATCCAGATCAGACTGGAGGCTTTGAAGTATTTTGTGATGCATCTGGCAAAGTACTTGGACGTGTACAACATTAGCATGGCCAAGTCGTGGCATACGCATGTAGACAGTTGAAGACCCATAGAAGAATTACATCACTCATGATCTTGAGTTAGCAACAGTTATCTTTGCCTTAAGAATTTGGATGTATTTCTTGTTAGGTGATCGTGTTAAGATATTCACTGACCAAAGAACTTAAGTATCTTTTCACACCGAAGGAGCTCAACATGGGGGGTAACGATGGTAGATTGAGCTTACGATGGAGTACGATATTGACCTTCAGTATCATCCTACGAAGGTCAATATTGTACCAAATGCACTGAGCCGTCTTCCTATAGTAATGACCTTCACAACTCAGTGGAGGCTGCAGTATGAGATTCGTGTGATGGAGATATAGGTGATCTTGCCCAGAGTGGCTGCATCTTTGACTACAGCTACAATCAACTCTGGTGGACAGAATCAAGGCCGCTCACGTGGGAGTTGCGAAGCTACAGAAAATCAAACACGTAGTGATGACATGTCAGAGACCAGAGTTCAGGATTCATGAGGACATGTCCTTGCGTTATGACAGCAGAACCTATGTGCCGTCTGGAGATGTTAGAAAAGAACTGTTGAATGAAGCTCATAATTCTCCCTACTTTATTCATCTGGGCAAAACCAATGTATACAAGTGCATGCGTCAATTTACTAGTGGTGTTGCATAAAGAGAAGCTCCATCCGGAGCGTGGTAAAGTGCATGGTGTGCCAACAAGTGAAGGCTGAACATCACCATGTTGCCAGATTGTTACAAGTTACAATCTTTATACATTCCAGAATGAAAGTGGCAACATATTACGATAGACTTCGTGAATGGACTACCCCAAGAGTACGAAGCAAACTGACGCCGTTTAGGTGATCGTAGATCGGCTGACCAAATCGATACATTTCATACTTTTAAAAGTTGATCAGTCGACAGAGGTGCTTGCCAGAAAATATATGGAATAGATCATGATGCTGCACAATATTTCTGTAAGCATTATTTCATATAGAAACACTCGATTCACATGTAATTTCTGAAAGAGCCTATAGGAAAGCTTGGAAACCCACTTGAGTTTTAATACGGCCTACCATCATCAGACAGCCGGTCAGTCGGAGCGTACTATTAAGATACTAGATGATATGTTGTGTGCATGAACGCTAGATTGCAATGGGTCATGAAAAGATCACCTAAACCTCATAAAATTTGCATACAACAATAGCTATCAGGCCAATATAGGTATGACACCCTTTGCAGCTATGTATTGAAGAAAATGGCATTCACCTTTGAGTTAGGATGATGTGGATGACCAAGAGTTGACTGGACCGGAGTTGATTATGGAAGCTATGTTGGTACAAGCATTGGACGGATGCGAAGTATCGACACTTGGAGTTCCAGTCTGGCGATTATGTCTTCTCGAAGATCTTTTCCAACAGAGGAATGATTTGATTTGGTCAGAGAGAAAAGCTTAGTCCACGATACATTGGGCCTTTTGATATTGAAATGAATTGGAGAAGTGACATAAAGACTTGTACTACCTCCATCCTTAGAAGTGCATAACGTATTCCACATATCTCAGTTGTGAAAGTATGTGGAGACCCAACGCGCGTGGTTGATCATTCAGACATTACTATATGTCTTGATCTAACATATGAGCAGCAGCTGGTGAAGATCATCGACCGACAGCAGAAGGCCATCAAGAGCAAGATAGTCAACCTAGTGGAGGTGATGTGACATCAAACCTCACATGGGAAGTCCCATGAGAAAGAGAGGACAAGATGCGAGAGTGTTACCCTTTCGATGTAACTTAGCTTTAAAAATTCTGTGGAGGAATTTCTGAAAGGATGGTAGAAAGTATTGGCCTAGATTTTTACGTATATTGTAAGAGATTTTCTTAAAATTTTCATTCAATATTTTTTTTAACTTCTTCTCTTCTTCTCATTTTTCTTATTTCCTTTTTCTTTTGGCCCAATAGCCCGATCTTCCCTTCTCTTTCTTTCTTTTCTTTTTGTTTTTCTTGGCCCAAGGCCCAAACCAAGGCCCCCATCCCCTTCCCTTTTATTTCCCCGTCCCAGCTCACACGCCCACTCAACCCTAGCCCCCACTCACACACTCAGCCCCCCCACTCTCAAAGGAACTCTCTCCCCTTTCACTCCCCCGACCTGACCCTGCTCCCATTGCAAAAATTTCGCCGATCGCCATAAACCAGACGCTCCATGCTCTCGAGTGATTTGACTCCCTCGATCTCCTCACCCGATAAGGATTCATCGCCTCTCTCCCGTTGCGTGAGACCCGCAAAGACCCGAGGACTCGTTTAACACCCTCATTTACTCCGTTTGACGGAGAACTTAACTATCATCGATGTTCGCAGTAAAAATGACAGCCCCTCTCCCCTCTCGTGCCTTCGATGCGTTTTTGCATTTAGACCCAGTAGGGGCATTATCGTAATTTTCAGATTTAGGGTGGCTTTTGTAATTTTTAGTTTTATGGGTTTCCTGTAATTTTGGTTATTTTCATATTAGTATTTACAGGCAAATGACTAGGGAGAGGAGGGAAGTCGAATAATTGTGGTAGAAACCCTGGATCAATGAAGTTTAGGTTTTTCTTTCATTGAAAACGCTAGATCTTGGAGATTTAGGCGTTGATCTCGAATACAAAGCGCTCGGAGAGCGGCCTCCTCTCCAATTGTGACCAACCTTATCTCTTTTATTTCAGTTTTTTTGAATAAAAATCCATCTTTTCCCGCACTTGTCTCCAAACCCCCAAAAATACCATCTTTCCCGTAAAAATCTCATCGTTCCCCCATAAAACCCCTTTTTCTCATCAAACCCCTAGTGGACCGCATGAAATTGGTATCAGAGAGCGTTCGATTCATGGCGGCGACAGAAGCAAAGAAAAAGATGGAACTATTGGAGGAAGTCACGGATCTAAGGAAGTCGATCACCAATTTGGACGAAGGCTTCACACGCCTTTCAAATCGGAGATTAGGGCATCGATAGAGGAAGGGCGAAAAGCGACGAAGTCGATTGATGCAAAGTTTGGGACCCTCATAAAAACCCTAGTGCAACACTTTTTAGATCCAAAGGCAGCAAAGAGTTAAGATCTGAACGAAAACCAGATCTGGGGTTAAAGGAAACGTTTTTGAAGAAAAGGAAAGAAAAAGCGAAAAATTTTGTCGAAGTGTTGCTCTTGGACGTGGACAATTACTTCGAGAAAGCGGAGGACAACGAGAGGGATGACAGCGAGCCTAATCAGTGACCCCCAGGGCTTCACCGGCCCCGTGGCAGCCTAGCCCAGGGCTGGCAAGCCCTGGCTAGGCCCTGGCAGGGCTTGCAGGGCCGCTAGGTCCCTGTATTCCCCCTGCATGGTCCCACCAGGTCCGAGACAGGCCCGCTGGGGCCCAGCATGGGCCATGCAGGGCCTACAGGGCCCCTCGCATGCCCCTGGCGACCCGCCAAAGGCCTGTCGAGAATTGGGAGGAGCATCCAGGGCCCTACGACATCTGGAGGACCTGTCGAGACCTCAACGATGATTTTCAGCTGCTTACAGGACCTGCGGATAACGTGGAAGATCTTCAGGGGCTTCATGGGCATCGATTTGCGGCAGAAAGGCGACGACGTATTCGTCCAGCCTACGAGAATTTTCAGGGTGAATATGACGTGGACCCGGGTTTTGAAGAGGTTGGCGACTACACTTGGGATGGAAATGATTGGGCCGGCCATGAAGACAGAGACGACGACCCGCTGAGTGGCGATGGGCGACAGAGAGAGGTACAATGTGACGCTTATCATCCCCCTCACTACGGACCGGCAGGAAATACCAACACCGATAGCATGATTAGGAAGTTAAAGATGCATATATTTGAAGGAGAGGACCCCGGACGGCTGGTATATAAAGCAGAGAAGTAGTTTGAGGTGATGTGCCTCACTGAGGCAAAGAGGTTGAAGGCGATGGGCATATGCTTAGAGGAAAACGCGTTATCTTGGTACCGATGAAGACAGCAACAGCGTCCTGTTTGCTGGTGGGAGGAATTCAAACAATGCATATTAGACAGATTCTGTGAGACACAAAGAAGAGATCTATATGAGCGGCTCTGCTCTGAGACAAGAGGGAACGGTCAAGGAATATATCAGGAAGTTTGACATGCTGGCGAGACGTGTTCGTGGAGTGTCAGGAGAGTCATTGGAGGGTTGTTTCATGAAGGGACTCCAACCCAGTATACGGGCAGAGTTGTGCATACAGTGGTCCAAGGGGCTACTAGATAGGAAGCAACTGGCTAGGAGGGTGGAGAACAGTCTGGCAGGATCGGATCCACTTCTCGCAGCCAGGCAGTGACAGGTGATGAGAAGGTGCCATCAGGAGGGCTCCAATCCACTAAGAAAAGAACAACGAGCTTCAATCGAACAGTAAGCTTAAGCGGCTCACAAAGGTGGAGATCCAGGATATGTGCACCAAGGGACTCTGTTTCCATTGTGACGAGAGGTATGGACCCAGACATCGTTGCAAGAATCGTACGCTCCAGATGGTGATCATTGAAGATGAAAAAGGCCAGATGGTGGAGCAAGAAGAGCCGGAAGGGGATGAGAACCTCCATCTAGATTAGTGAGCCCATGGTTTTCACGACACAACCTTGAGGACAATGTGGTTCTTCGGTGGCGAAGTAATGATGTGTTTTTTACATTTAGACCCAGCAGGGGCATTTTCGTAATCTTTAGATTTTAGGGGGTCTTGAAATTTTCGATTTTAGGTGTTTTTTGTAATTTTGGCTATTTTCTAGATTAGTATTTGTAGGCGACGGCTATGGAGAGGGATGTCGAAGAAACCTTAGATCTTTGAGGTTTAGGCTTTTCCTTCATTGAAAAAATTAGATCTTAAAGATTTAGGCTTTATTCTCGAATACAAAGCTAGGAGAACAGCCTCCTCTCCAATTGTAACCAACCTTATCCCTTTTATTTTAAATTATTTGAATAAAAATCCATTTTTCCCAAATCTCTGTCTCCAAAACCCCAAAAAATCCCACCTTTCACATAAAAATCTCACATTTCCCCATAAAAATCATTTTTTATCATCAAAACCTTAATAGATCGCATCAGCCTCCTCTGAGGTTCTATTTAACCCTACTCCCCGCCGAGTTTTCATGCATGGATTTCATTTTTCCTCTCACAAAAATCCTTTCGATTTTGGTTTTCGATTGAGTTTTGGGTCGGATTTGGTGGTTGAGGCTTGGTTTCTTCTCGATTTTCGCCTTCCCTTCGACAAACAACCACAGCCATAGCCGCAGGACGACACGGAAGCATGGCTCAAATTCTCTGACGATTTTTCCATGGCATTCGGTGATTGGTAAATTTGCTTTAGTTCCAGTTTTTTATTTCTAATTTGTGTTATGTGATGATGTTGATCTGAGCCAGGGATTTCGGGTTTTTTTGGCTCGTCGCCGCTCCATGTCGTTGTCATGCGGCTGCACCGATGTTGTCTGTATGTTGGTTACATGTTGTTGCCATGTCGATGTGTGGGATGTGGGTTCTATTGCTTTATCCCTTCTTTATATATTTTTGGAATTAGGCACGTGTGTGTGAATGTGGGCCTTTGCCTCCTGCCTTGTGTGACTGTGGGATTTTGTTTTCACATGCCTAGCTATAGTCCTGTGCCCTGTTTTGGCCTTGGGCTTATGCCCAGTCCATGTCGGCTTCAGCCCACTGTCACTTTGCCTACGGTCGTTTTTCCCGAGGGCTTCGTCATGTTTTCTTGTTGATTTTGGGCTTGTTACTTTGGACTTTGTTGAACTTTGGGCTTTATACTGGGACTTACAGCCTACACATGCTAGTATCGATGTATCTGAGAACTGTTCTTGATATTTATGGGCAGAAAGAATAGAAATCATGTGTATATATGAATTTGACACTTGCTGATTGAGGATGAGACTCTCTTAGATCATCAATTGTCCCTCTTCCCTTAAATTATTGGGGAATTACTTTAATGCATGCAAATGATTAGATGATATTTTCCGACATCAATTAAGATATATGGTTGGGTTTGCGCTATGTTTGAAATATGGTCTTCAAGTAAACTATTATTGTTCCCGAGCATGACTTATTGTTGGCTTGATGGAATTGTTGGATGATGATATCTCTTTACATATGGCAAATTATTGGAAATAGACCTGTTGATATAATGATCCTTAAAACTAGTGGAAACATGAATTGGAATGGATTTAAATTACATGGCACCAAAACATATTGACTAATTATAATGTGACCATCTAGACTTGTTGAGAGACATTGTTCTCCTGTCTATATTCTTATGATGCATACTAGAATAATCACCCACAATAAAAAATTGGAAGAATAACTGTGCATGATTAGACAATTACTGTTATAACTTTATGGCATGAAAATTCTGAAAACAGCATGATAAAATTACATTTTTGAACAACACATTGACACTGAAAATTATATATCTTAAATAACTCTTAACATAATAAACTCATTGGGTTTTGGGGTAACACATATTAGAAGTACGATAATAATGGGAGCCACGCTTTCGAACCGTATCTGATAGGATCTCATTCCTATAATTGTTCCGACTGGGTTTTACACAACCCAGACCTGTTATGTCGGATGGATCCTAAGTCACCTTCTTGTTTTCTGTTTGGACTCGGTCAAGGTGAGCTCGCACGTGATACAAGGTGGTCTCCAATGGCATATCGCATTCTTTAATATAAATCACGGCCTGTGATTTGTATAATTGTCACAATCACTTGGATTAGAATATTATAAACATAGATTAAACTAAAATCTGATTTGTATGACTGTCTTTAGTTTCATCGTACTGTCACTTATATATTTGTTTCTGTTTTATTTCAATCGTGCTTATATACACTATTTAAATTTTAAATTCTAGAATTATTGTAAATTTACTCTAATCTAGCGGTTCTTCGTTGTTGTTGCACAGTTAGGTGTTGACCAAAAGTACGAGGAGACTCTAGTCTACGAGGATACTGAATTTGTTGCGCTGACGTAGCCTTCTGAGTTATTTGTGTCTTGAGAGGATTTCATTATGTTTTTCTTTATGTATTTGAGAGCATTGTTTCTTTCTGACTGTATTGACTCATGTACTCATATTTTTAAAAGAAAAATTTGTTAAGTATGTTGGTACATGTCTACTATTGGCTATATTGTTTTTACTAATAAACAGCAGGACATGCATCACATGCATCACATGTGAAAGACAAGTCACATTTCCTAAGAAGCAGTGTGTGACATGCATCTACCAATTTGCTAATTTTTTTTGGGTTAGATATGATTTCAACTATCGATTTATGGCTTCACCAATATAAAATAATTGTGAGTTTTCTGATACTGTTTCTATTTCTAACATGGTATCAGAGCCAATTTGAGAATAACTCTCTCTCTCTCTCTCTCTCTCTCTCTCAATTATTTTAATCCCAAAATTTCAATCATACTTAACCCCTTCTTTCCTCTTCATCCTTTTCTTTTTATTTTGTTCTCTTCTCATAACATACTGTTGTACCGACTAAACTTGATGACTTCAAATCTGTTGAATAAACCCACCACTGCATCCGGCACATTCTTCTGACACCAAATGCCCCCATCTGACATTTGCAACTACCTTAGACTCCCGTGTTCGACACTGACAAGCCCACCTGACCTCGCCGCTACATCTGACTCACTTGTTCAACATTGACAGATCCTTCCAACCTCGACATCGCCTTCAATACCTTTTCTGACGTCGATTGACTCTTTCAATCATGCTGCAACCCTCCAATCCCTGTTCTAACGACAATGACTACATCAAATCTGACTTCGGACGATGACTTCATCTTCTCTGCATGCAGTCAATCCTATCGATCTGATCTACTTCAAAACTAGACACCAGCCTGCATACTTCTATATGATTTCTACATCATTGCCTTGATCTGAACCAAATTTTAATGGTGTTGTCTTCAACTATGTATCACTTTGATGCGTCTTCAACTATGCATCACTTTGATACCAGCTAACGACTTTGCACACTGTAAACTGATGCAGACGTCAGCCTTCTGCTTTGGACCTGCTGTCTGTACTGACTGATCCTAGCTTCTCTGCATCAGTTGTTAATGTTTCTAATCAACCTTTATCCCAACTCATATCAATGTTCGTTGCTTCACTATAGTGATGGTTTTATTCCCTGCTGCTCCCATGTTTGTTGTTGTTTGGTTGATCATATTCTTGTTGCTGCCTAATGGCATCCACTGGAACTGATTTACAGAGCGATGTATCTACCACTAATCTTCTCTTTTCCAAAGACTCTAGTTCTAAATCTAACATGGTATCAAAACTCAGTCTCTTCTCTAATCTGAGTCTCTTCTCTAATCTGACTGGATGTTCTTTTCTAACATGCCTTCCAAACTCAAAAGTGATTCATCTTAAATTTGAGGGGTAGTGTTAATAATAATAGTTACACATTGGATAAAATAGAAAAAGATGATGTCTATAAGTTAGTAGTTACCCATTAGTTTGAACTTTTGGGTTGGTTATAGTTTCAAGTTTCAACTACCGATTTGTGGCGTTACCAATATAATATAGCTGTGGTCTCCTTATTATCTCTATTTCTAACAGATGTTTCTAACTATAGACTTGTACTTGTTCATTAAATATGTTGTAGAAACTTAATAATCTATTGACATGGAGGTATGGATAGAAGGAAATGGAAATGCAGACGTTCAATCATGAACCATTGTGGCACATCCTTTTGCATCCTAATTATTCAATATACATTAAACTTTTTTAGTGAAAGATGTCATTTTTGGTGATTCATTTATCCATTGATGTAGCGTATGATTAGGATAATAATACAAAATTATTACATCAATAACTACGTTGAGAATAATAGTCCCATATTGGAAAATTTGAAAGATGAAAGTGTCCATAAATTAAGAATTGGTCCTTTACTTACTGAATTAAGCTTTTGGGATAGATCATCAGTAACTAATTTCGGTTCCGCCAAATATCAGAGTAATAATCCTATATTGGAAAAATTGAAAGATGTAAATGTCCATAAATTAGGAATTGGTCCTTTACTTACTGAATTAAGCTTTTGGGATAGATCTTCAGTAACTAATTTCGGTTCCGCCAAATATCATTAATAGGAGACCCCCTCTCAATCTTGTTCATGTTCTAATATAGTATCAAAGCCGAAAAATCCATCATGTCATGTCACCTTATTCTTAAGCTAACCCATGTAATGGCTGTCCATCTTGTAATCATATCCATTTGTAATGGAAAAATGACCATTTGTCTTATAATCATAACAGGTTTTATCATATTCGTCTGTGATAGCATAATATAGATCCAAATCAATATGAATCATGATCTTGTCCCGATTATTTAATAATAATAATAAATCAAAACACAAGGCTCCAGCCTTAAGTTTGAGGTGTGTTGAGAATAATAATTCCACGTTTAAAAAATTGAAATAAGCTGATGTCATAAGTTAGGATTTGGACCTTTACCCATTGGCTTAAGCTTTTGGGCTAGGCATAGTATCAGTTACTAACAACGGTTTCACCAAATATCATTAATAATGGGAATAATGGTTTCACCAAATATCATTAACAATGGGACCCCTCTCAATATTTCATGTTCTAACAACATTAATGCCAACCAGCATCAAAACTCAGTCTCCCAACTAATTGTGCATACAGATGCACTATGAGGAAATCGAAAAACGAGAAATCGGAGCTTGGACAAGGACATGGTAACTTGTAGTGAAGTTAAAATATGTTGTCTCAGTATATCACTTTAATGCTCAGTATTACACTACCTACGTGTCCTAAAACTAGCATGCAGTCATGTAGATTTAGTTGATTCTCTTCCTGAATGTCCATGGACTCTTTCATACTTCCTCCACAACGATCACAATTGAATAGATCATCGTTATCATCATCCAAGTGTTCATCACATCAAGATGGTTGACAGTGGAGCATGATGGAATGAATGAAAGAATCAACCAAGTTTTTTTAATATCAACTGCAATCCAACACCAGCCCTCCATGAGTTCGTTAATACCTTACTCCTTGTGGCAACTATTGGCATGAAAGGAGGCTACATAAAACCAGTGTTACTGGGAGTGTGGTATACTTTGGTTCATATTAAGGGTTGATGAGGGTAGGATTAACCGGATTGGTATTTTGGGGTTGTAGTACACTCCAAAGCGCCCTTCTGGATGATTATGAAGAATAATCATGTCTTCCATGTGTGTGCACATGTGCGGCCAATATAGACACTCAAAAGCATGCACTCCAAGAATGTGATAGTAGAAGCATGCATCTTCAATAACTGTTCCGAATATATAAATCGAATATTTTAACTAACAAAATGATCAAGTTATAATGAATCATCAAAGTTCAAATGACAGGCCAATAGTATAAGCTTTCAAGACCGTAAATAAGTCTAATAGACTAATACAAATTTAAACATTAAAGACATATACATCTGAATAGCTCATCGAATCTGAGATGTTAATGTTTATTCATGTTCATATACTTTAGGCTATAAAATTTATGCATGTTTTTCAGAATTTTAGCAATTTCAGTTGGTTATTTGCTGTTTATGTTTAAATTTGTTGATATTGAAAAATTTATCTGTACACTTAACGGCTTAATTATGGAACACGAGTTAACTTATCATGCGATATACAATACGGTGTGACATCTATGATATGATATATAAGCCAAACATACATGGTATGTGTCATGATTTGCCAACTTTGTTCAAAGGTATGAACATTAAACAAATGTCATGTATAGCATATAATGTTACCTTCGAGCAAAGGGACGTCTCAAAAGTACCTTGGGCGCATATTTCTTCTGCTTCTTAAGCTTGTATTTCTCCTGCGAAAAACAGCAGTTATAAGAACTGTTACTTCACAAAAAGCTTGCAGAAGTTTATATAATGAACTCACTTGAGAAAATGTTGTTTTCTTTCCAAATGTTGAGCTGTTAGCTATAAGAGCATCGACTATTTCATCTCCTGTTGCACCTTCTCTACAATAATCAAAAAAAGTGAAGGAACTTTTTTTATAAATACAAAATCTCAAATATCATATGGGATGTTTTAATTTCGTGCAAATTTAGGCCTTTCATAATTTTTGATAAAGAAGAATATTGCACATATGCAACTTCTTTAGATCTTATAACGCACATGTGCTCAGAAACATATATCAAATGAAAGCATGTTTTAGCCTAGTTTGAAGACTTACCACTACAGGTCAGTAAAATAGGTCAAATGTTAAAAAAAGGGTTCAATGTCATGACAGGTAATCTGGAATCTTAAAATAGTCTGTATATCACTGTGTGTACATGCAAACCTAGATGAGTTATGTTTATGTCTTGGTTGCACATTGAATGAAACAACTACATGAACATATTTACATATTTTCCAATAAAATTACTTTAATAAATTAAAAACGATCCCAAAGGCTGATTATCAAACTTTTTCAGATCAGGATATTATTTAAATCTGTCAACATCTAAGTAATGTCAAACTATTATTAAAGACACACTTTCCCACTCATTAACTCCAAGCTAAAGCTCTGATATGCATTCTTCATCCCACTTGGACCAAGATATCCTTCCAAAACTCAACCAATTTAAAATATAGAGGCATATAAATGAAAGGACAAGTATACGGGCTCTATCACATGCCATGTTATGTTCTCTGCTATTTATAAATCAATCTCTTCAAATCTCAATGAAGTGAACGATGCCAACCATGCCACTCGTTTTGTCATAAAAACTGAAAACTTCTTCCAAATGAACCTGATAGGTTCAAAAGCAAATCTGAACTTTTATTGAGAAAACACGATTAAAAAGATAACATTGATTACAATTCTAGGGGCAACCACCATCCCAAGACGCCGTTAATAGGACGTCCGCACTCTTCCCTAAGTTGAATACTCAAATCACAATTTTTGCATGCCCTATGGCCAGCCGTCGCACCCCCCTTATAAACCCAATGCGAAATAAAACAAATTACAAGTTTGCCATTATTCTAATAAAATAATCAAAACTAAATCATAAAGGTGCCAACACGTCCCGGGGGTCAAATGGTTGAGCCGTGTCCTCCTCGGGTCTGCCGCCGCCGCCTTGAGTACGTGATAATCCCATCACTACTCCCCCCCAAAAGAGCCACCTTGTCCTCAAGGTGGAAATCTGGAAACTGATGTGCCATGACGCTCCAACTCACAGGTGCTCTCATGCTCTATCAAGCCCTTCCAATACACCAACACCTCCCGCTCTCCAGCTCCCCCATTACGCACCCCCTTCAACTCCTCAGGCTCCAATAAGACTTCCATATCCTCCATCAATGTCTCCAGAAGTGAAAGAGAATGTGTATGCCCCCCAATCGCCTGTCGCAGCTGGGACACGTGAAACACCAGAATGAATGACCGATCCTGAGGGCAATTTCAATTTATACGCTACTGGGCCCACCTTAGCCTCCACCTCAAAAGGCCCGAAATATCTAGGAGAGAGCTTCTCATTTCTTCATTGGGCAAGGGACTTCTACCGGTACGGACGCATTTTCAGATATACCATGTCCCCCACGTCGAACTGTACATCTCGACGGTGTAGGTCAGCCCTCATCTTCATGATCTGCAGTGCTCTAGCTAAATGGTGCTTCAGCTCCTTCAAAATCGGGTCCCGCTCGGCCAAGTACTGATCCACATCGGATACTGACGTCGTCTCCTGTCCATAGTGTAGAAAGTGATGAGGGTTCCGCACATACAAGATCCTGAAAGGTGTCGTCTGCGCAGCCGTGTGATAGAAGGTATTGTACTAGTATTCCACCCACGCCAGCCAACGGACCCGCTCCCTCGGGCTCTCCGAGATGAAACACCGTAAGTAGGTCTCGATGCTCTTGTTGACGACCTCAGTCTGGCCGTCAGTCTGTGGATGATAGGCAGTACTACGTCTTAACACTGTCCCATGTAACCTGAAGAGCTCCTGCCAGAATCTGCTCAAGAAAACATTGTCTCTATCAGAGAAAATGGACTTTAGGGGCCCATGTAAGCGGATGACCTCCCTCACGAACACCTCTGCCACCAAGACGGCGCTGTAAGGATGTCGAAGCGGTATGAAATGTGCATATTTGCTGAGGCGATCTACCACCACAAATATCACCGTGAATCCCCAGACTTCGGCAAACCCGTTTATAAAGTCCATGGAGAGGTCCTCCTAGACTCACTCTGACAATGACAGTGGCTGCAGTAACCCTCCCAGGGGCATCATCATATACTTGTGACGTTGACACACGTCACACTCAGCTACCATCCTCGATACGTCCTTCATTCTCCGTCAATACACCTCTCTGGCCATCCTCTGATAGGTCTTGAGGACCCCAGAATGCCCTCCCACAGCACTGCAATGAAACTCCTGAAATAGGGTCGGAATGTGGGTGGATGTCTGCGGTAACGACAGGCGACCCCAATACACCAATCTCCCTTCCTGCATAGCATATCCCGGGTGATCTGCTGACCCCTGTAAAAGCGCCTCCCGAATGCCTGCCAACTCCTGGTCCTCCACAACCTCCCTTTGCAATGGCTCCCAGTCATGAAGCACTGACGCAAACAAAGCCGCCAACTACATATCCTCATCTCTCCATGACAAAGCGTCAGCCGCCTTATTCTCTAGCCCTGGGCGATATATCCTCAAGGATTTACATTAATTTCCGTCATAATCAAAACCTAATCTTTTGACTAAAATGAGAACATGTCCCCTGCCAAGCTTCTTTAAGGATTACCATCATCCCGTCTGCGGCAAATCCCCCACTAATTCAGCCCCAAATACAAACCAAAATCAAACCCATCATCTCCCAAATCCTCCACCAATTTCCTCAAAACCAGAATCAAATCAGTCCCAAATCAAACAAATCACCAAATCAAAACCCAATTCGAAATCAACCCCAAATTGAACTTCAAATCTGAAGTTAAAATCAGAAAAACTCAAATCTGAAACAAATTTCAGAAATCAACCAACTTCAGAACTCTCCCTCCCTCTCTTCCCATCTCCGTTGAAGGCCGGCACACCCCCGCCATCGCTCAACCGCCCACTGTCGACGACGCCCCCGCTTTTCGCCCATCGCCTGAATGTCGCAGCCCCCGCGCGCCTGCCTCCTTCCAGTGGCCACCGCCAGCCCCCGCGTGCGCTGCTGCTTGACGGCGCCGCCGAGAGCCGCCGAGGACCGCCGCCTGCCGCCGAGAGCCGCGTCCTGTGCCGCCGACCTGCCTCCCCCGTGCGTAAGTGCCGAGCTGCAACAAGAAGGAAAAAACAAAAGAAAGAAAAGGAAAGAGAAGAGGCAGGTAGAGAGAGAGTTAGAGAGGTATTGATTATATGTGTAAGAGTAGGTGGTAGTTATAATATTAACTTTACATTAGCGTATAGTAAGGTTAGTATTAGTAGGTTGTTAGTATTAATTTTAAAAATAACTTGTTAGTAGTAATTTCACAGCTTGTTAATTAGTTGTTTAATAATGTTAGGATAATAACATTAGAAATTAATTAGATTTAGAATTATAAGCCATATCATGTTAGTATAAGAAAGATATAATATAATATAAACATCAACCTAAATAGAGAACCCAATAGAATCAGACGAACCTAATTCAGATATTATCTTGATATTTTGATTATCTAGAGACGAACCTAATTCAGTGATGTGTTAACCTAAACAGAGAACCGGACGTACAATAACTTAGTACACGTCAAGAAGAACCCGCCGACACCAAAATCGCTGAAATCAGGTAAGTGTACAATTTATAGTGAATTTTTGAAGTTAGATGCTCATTTAGTCATTTGTATGTAAAGTGGTATAACTCAAAATCTACACGTGAAATGATGCACGAAATTACTACCATGACGTCCTGGATTGAAAATGTGACCCAACGATATATAACTTGATATACCTTAGTTTTAAACAATGGCAAAGAAAGTTAGTTTCCGTGACATGATCGTTAAATCCATATGTTCAACACTTTTGTTAAATTATTGTAAATGTTGTTCGACACTCTCGTAATCATTGGAAATGTTTTATAAAAATAAATGATGATATTATTAAATTGCTGCATGTCTTGGAATATTTAACAAATGTGTGACATCGTGAAATCGTGCGCCTCGAAGGCGAAATCGTGACTTCATGATGTCGTGTGGGTCGACTAGGCTGGCTCGTGTTCCAGCACAAATCTGGGATGGGGTTAGGGTTGAGCAGTCACTAGGCGTATGAAGGGTCCTCTCTTCAAGAGCACCACCCGTATGCGGTGGGGTAGCGTCAATCACGGTAAACCCCCGTGAGAAGAACGATCCACTCATCACAACCAAAAGGCGAGAACCCTATGATAGATGTGAAATATTGACATGGAACTTGAAATTGTTGTCTCAGTAAAATTAGCATGCTAATGAATCAAAGAAAAACTTTACTTTACTTCTTAAACTGCTTAGAATTGCATGATAGGAGTATTTTACTTTATTTAATTTTATAATCGGCATGTTTAAACTTGTTGATATCTCGTTTAATTTATTAATGCCTCTTAAATTCAATATCATTTTGTATATCTTGCCTTGGGTTTTATAATATCTTCTTGCAGACCCTTGCTGACATACATTCATGTTTTTGGATGTATGTCAGATACCGAGCCTGAATATCAGGAGGATCCTTACGAGACACCTGACTTAGAGAGCCAGGAGTTCGCCGTAGACGCCGAGTCTCTCCCTACAGAGGACTAGAGACCTTCACCGTTGTTGTTCTCATTTAGTTTACTTTCAGTTGTTGTTTAGTGTACGCTATCTTTTGTTGCTACTTTGGTCCAGCTGTGGCTTTTCGTCTATTTCGTGTACGGACATTTTTAATTCTGGATGTGGCTTTAAATTATGAATAATTCTTATTGTTCTGAAATTCATGCAAGGATCTGCCCTGTGTTTCTATCACAGACGCGCATTGAACTTGAGCCTCACCTCTCCAGTTCATGCGGACCTCGTAACGTTCTCACTTCCGGTATCTTTTCGGAAGCAGGACGTTACAAAGACACTGGAGTAGCCACTACAATGATCACCTCACCTCCGACCTG
Organism: Scilla litardierei; assembly: GCA_030789695.1. Classification (NCBI taxonomy): domain Eukaryota; kingdom Viridiplantae; phylum Streptophyta; class Magnoliopsida; order Asparagales; family Asparagaceae; genus Scilla; species Scilla litardierei. The sequence continues at coordinate 33,728,197 of CM061133.1, forward strand.
ACCGGCGTATACCCACATCATCTCGACCCTACTACAAAGCTATGCAAACTGTCAAGGAAAGAAACTAAGTAGTACGCCTCGCGTCCTCCTCTGAAAGCTGCTCCTGGGTGCCTGCTTTCAAAACCACGGGAAGGGGTCACGTCAGAGCGTGACTAATAGAGGAAACTCAACACACCAAAGGCATCTAAACACACATCACATTTTCAAGCATTAACAAGTTATTGGTTTATGTTTGGTTACGTTATGATTTGGAAAGGCCGAGACCAAGACTCAAGTACGAGGACTAAGACGCGTTCCACAGTTAGAACAGCTACAGCACCCGCCAGTGGCACTAAGCACTGTGTGAAGCTTAACGGTGCCTCCCACCCCAAAGACAGGACAGTGGGCAGACATACCCAAATCGTCAGAACAGTATGCCACAGAAACAACTCCAACTCCAACCACCATAACAACATAGTCCGTCCTCGTACTATCACTTTTCTCGGCCTTTCACACATACCCAACCCCTGCCTAGAGAGCTTACCCGCTTTGAGCGGCATGGACACCTCTGGCCATGTCTCTACCCTCGGTTTTTAGTTGCTCGTTCACTTGACAACATAGCATCACGTATTTCTACTTCCACACATATCCATCCAACAGCAACATTCTAACATAACGTGCACGTGCAGCAATATAAGACATTAGCAACTAAATTAGGGTAGCATTACAGCATCATACAACACATATCAGAGGCCTCAAATGATTTTTAGAGATAATTATGAGCTTAACATATCAAAAATGGAACAAAACACCATTCAAATTGAAATTTCAGAACTGCCTTCAACATCAGGACAGCGCATGATAAGCATATTATCTCAGCAATTTTAAGCTGTACTAGAAGAATTATTTCAAAAGAGGTTGTAGCCCTATATACCAGCAACTCAAATTTCAAATTTCAAGGAAAAAGACCAACTGATTGATTTGTTATGAATTTTCTACTGAACTGGAAATTTTCTAATTTTAAACTGCAGATTCAAAGATTGTTGTTTTAAAAATAATTAGAGGCTGAATTAAAATTTGGCCAAGAAGACAAAGTTTTAGGTCTAGGTCTTAGTTTTAAAAAGAGCCTAAGAACACAAAATTTCATGGAGTGGTTCAAAAAATATGACCTCTTTTCCAAAGTGTGTCTAGGTTGGAGATTCCCAGACCAGTTTTAGTGCATGATTTTTAATAACTACTTATAGTCGAAATTAGGGTTAGCCCTAAGCAGAGAAATTGGAGCAAACATACATAGGTACAACATACTAAAATTTCAGAGGTTCTTGTTTAGAAATTTTGTGAGAAAACACTTTAAGAAAAATTGGGCAGAGTCTCCCCTGTTTGGAGTGACTTTTTCCCTTTATACAAATATCAAAAATAAATAATTTTCTTGCATAGGAAAATTCTAAAAATTTGTACAGAGTCTACTGAGGTGGTAGAGATCCTCTACCTGAGCTATGGATGAAGATGAAGACATCCTCTAACTTGGCTCTTAGCAAACTCCTAGGGTTTGGCCTCCAAACTTGCCTTCTCCTCCTCCTTGATCACCTCTTGGACTAGCACCACATCCACATTGGTTCCTCCTCACACCAAGTCCCTTTATCTCTCTAGTAGGTGTTCACCACGAAATTTCTGGTCTAATGGTTAAATGGAAGGGATAAGGATGAGTGGAGAAGTGTTTGTATAAGGATAATGTGTGTAGAAAGCTCTACGGGTAGATTTGTCATTTCACCTTCTCCACTTGCATGCCCATCCAATGCATGAGGGCCTCATCACCCTTAAACACTCACTAACACATACAGAAAGACCCAAAAGTCCACACTAGGCATTTTACGCAAAACCCCCCTCCATTTTGTTTTTTTGCGAGTATACCCAAAATTGGGTACAAATGAAAATGTGAGAGGTATTATTGCGAAACTCTCTAACCCCCAATGGCCACATTGCATAGTTATTTCTAGGGTCCCAATTACATCTTAAGACGGTCATGATAGCCGTGGGACACCTTTGCACACACGCATCCCAATGCACGGAGTCAATCTCGATATCCGCGTGCACGATTTGAAGGACGAGTGTGCCCAAGGCTAACTCTATCTTTTAAATACTCATGGTGAGTCCACTTTTCATGTTCGTGGTGGTGATGTATGCACATGTCCGTGCACGAGGTGTGCTCGTGACTGAGCACAGGTGTGCACGAAAATGACTAGTCGGTAAATCAAAGTACTCAATCTGACTAGTTTACGACATTTTCATATACTTCACCCTATTCTCCACACCATCTATCGTGCTTCTACCCAAGCATCGTTATGCACACTACGGCCATCCCTAAACACACCACAACTCTCCGACACGCTTCACAACACATGGAAGCCCCATTTGTCAAAAAGGACCTCCAAAAAGGGTCTCACTCTCTATTGATCCTACTCCACTAACTTCAATACGCCGTACATGGACATAACATGTAACCATATCCCGTAGACTGAACTACGGAGGGTTACATCCTACCCCCTTAGGATAAATTCCGTCCTCGGAATTACAAAGATATCAACAAGGAGAGTAGAAACAATCTCTTATATAAATATGTACATGTCCATAATGATACATTGATATGAGAGTATTACATAAACAAATATGGATATTTTTCTCGCATCTCGTCCTTACGTTCCCAAGTGGATTCTCCAGGTGACTCCTGGTGCCACATAACTCTTACAAGATCCAATGTCTTGTTCCGCAGTGTCTTCTGCCTCCGATCCAGAATCGCCACGGGCTGTTGCTCATATGTCATCTGAACGTACCGCTATATCAGCGTGGTCCACAATCAGACTGGGATCTCCCACAAAGCCTCGAAGTTGGGATAAGTGAAATACATCATGAATTCCTTCAAGAGATGGTGGAAGCACCAATCTATAAGCCACCTCGTCAACTCGAGCTGAAATCGCAAACGGACCGACATACCTATGACTCAACTTCCCCTGTCGTCCAAAACGAATCGTACCACGAGTCGGTGAGATCTTCAAGAACACATAATCACCTGGTTGGAACTCAAGTGGTCTTCTCTTGGTATCAGCCCAATGCTTATACCGATCCTGAGCAATCCGAAGATTCTCACGAACAGTTCGCACAACATCAACTGCCTCAACGACCATATCTGGTCCCAATAACTCACGATCGTCAATGTCGTCCCAACTGAGCGGTGACTGACACTTACGTCCATATAAAGCTGCAAATGGGGCCATACCAATACTTGCTTGATAACTGTTGTTGTATGCGAATTCAACCAAATGCATGTGGCCTTCCAAGATCCTTGGAATTCCAACATACATGCCCTCAACATGTCCTCCAAAATCTGAATGACACGCTCAGATTGACCATCTGTCTGGGGATGATAAGCGGTGCTGAAACTCAAATTCGTACCCAAACTCGCTTGCAAACTCTTCCAAAAATGAGATGTGAATCTGGAATCTCTGTCTGAAACAATGCACACAGGACACCATGAAGCCGTACGATTTCTTCCATATACTTCTTGGCCAATGACTCTGTAGATTGACCAACCCGAAACGGAATAAAATGCGCTGACTTAGTCAAGCGATCCACAATCACTCATACTGCGTCATGACCTTTTGGTGTGTGAGGTAAGCCGGTCACAAAGTCCATGGTCACGTGCTGCCACTTCCACTCAGGATAGGAAGAGGTTGAAGTAAACCTGCGGTTCTCTGGTGTTCGGCCTTCACTTGTTGACAAGTGATACACGAAGCCACACTCCGAGCCACTGCACGCTTCATACCATGCCACCAAAAATGTAGACGCAAATCACGATACGTTTAGGTTCCTCCAAGGTGAATAGAATATGGCGAACTATGAGCCTCTTTAAACAATTCATCTCGTATAGCACCGGCTGGCACACAAACTCGACTACCAAATCTCAAGGAACCATCCTCATGGATACTGAAATCCGTCCGAAGACCCGCCTCGACTTGCTCACAGATCAACTGCAACTTTCTATCTTCCAACTGGGCTGCCTTAATTCTATCTACCAAATCTGATCGAACTTGCAAACCCATATGCACTATCTGCTCTCCCGGAAGCACAACCTCTATTTCCATCTGCCTTATTGCCCAACGGAGTTGTGGTTGTGAGGTCAACCTCATTATCGCTGACAATCTGCTCAGAGCATCCGGAACTACATTGATTCTACCGGGGTGATACTGAAGGTCGATATCATATTCTGCCATCAACTCCAACCACCTTCTCTGCCTCATATTAAGCTCTTGCTGCGTGAACAAATATTTTAGACTCTTGTGATCCGTATAAATCTTTACACGCTCACCCAACAGAAAATGTCTCCACAACTTCAATGCAAAGATCACCGCCGCCAACTCCAAATCATGAGTGGGATAGTTCTGTTCATGGACTTTCAACAATCTCGATGCATATGCTACCAACACGGCCATGTTGATGCAGCACGCATCCCAACCCTTTTCCTGAAACATCACAAAAGATCTTGAATCCTCCTGACCGATCGGGAATCGTCAACACTGGAGCAGTCGTCAAGCGACGCTTCAACTCATCCATCGTCCACTAATATTCTTCTGTCCATACATAAGGCACATCCTTTTTCGTCAGGTTTGTCAGAGGTGCTGCAATCTTTGAAAAGTCCTTGATAAATTTTCGGTAATATCCGGTAAATCCCAAAAAACTTCTAATTTCATAGACCGATCGCGGAATAGGCCATTCGACCACCACTGCAATCTTCTCTGGATCCACAGATATCCCTTCTCCTAACACAACATGACCCAGAAAACAATCTTCGTCAACCAAAACTGACACTTGCTAAACTTAGCACACAACTAATGTTGTCTCAAAGTCTCAAGAACCATTCTCAAGTGTTCAACATGCTCAGCTTCATCTTTCGAATACACCAGTATATCATCAATAAATACCACAACAAACTTATCCAAATAGTCGAAGAATACTTAGTTCATCAACCTCATAAATGTAGCTGGTGCATTCGTGACTCCGAATGGCATCACTAGAAACTCATACTGCCCGTACCGAGTTCTAAATGCAGTCTTAGGGATATCTGATTCTTGAACCTTCACCTGGTGATATCCACTCCGCAAATCTAACTTAGAGTACACCCTGGATCCACCTAACTGATCAAAATGTCATTGATTTGGGGAAGTGTGTACTTATCTTTCATAGTTTCTTTATTCAATTCCCTATAATTGATGCACAACCTTTTAGAACCATCCTTCTTATTTACCAATAAGACTGGTGATCCCCACGGAGACACACTCGGTCATATCAACCCATGACCTGATAAAGCAGTCAGCTGATTCCGAAGCTCATCTAATTCAGGCGGAGCCATACGATACAGAGCCTTCGAAATCGGTTGGGTTCCCGGAATCAAGTCAATAGTGAATTTTAATGATCTATCCAGAGGAAGCCCATTTATATCATCAGGAAACACGTCTGGAAAATCCCGTACAACCTCAGGAAGTTCCACTTCAGTTTCCATGTCCATCACATGCACTTCCACTGGTGCAGCTCTAAACTTTACCGATTCACACACGTTTGTCCCATTATGATATACAAACTCAGCATGACCTGGAACTCGGAACACTGTCCTCCGCCGTCTACAATCTATCCTCGCATAAAACATGCTCAACCAATTCATACCAAACACCACTTCATAACTGGGCAACTCTATGATCAAGAAATCCGCATATAGTTCTAGTCCTAAATCCTACCGTGCAATTTCTCATTCCAGCTGAGCTTAGAACAACCACATTTCCGGTATGAGCGTTCCAATTAAAAGCAAAAGCGTCTACGGCTATCTGATTCTTATCCAAAAACTCTCTTGACAGGAAACTGTGAGACGCTCCGATATCAAACAATGCTACGGCAAGAAAAGATGCAATTCTAACAACCCCTAATAGAAAAAACAAAGCTACTAAACATTCTACTCATGCCAGCTATAAAGAAACAACTCACAGAATAACTGAGTAAATCACTTACTAGTGATGACTCCCCTGGAGCCCTCCTCTGCTACTGTCGTCAGCTGAAACGTCTGACGCTGCTGAGACGCGAGGGCCTCTCTTCCAGCCGTCGGACGATGCGATGCCCTCGGCGGTCTCCCCTGCGCTGCCTGTCCTGCATCTGCGATGGTGCTGGCAGTGGAAGTCTCTGAAGGGCCGCTGGAAACTGACGCTATTGTTGCTGCTGCTGCTCTGGCCTCGCCACTCCATAACCTCCAGGAAACCCATGACGTCATCTTGGGCACTCTCTCTGAACATGTCCCTGGCCACCGCAACTGAAGCACCTTCTCTGTAGTCAGGCTCGACATTCTCTAGCTATATGCCCCGACTTGCCGCAATGGAAATAGGCTTGCTGTCTCGGAGCTGAAGGAGCTGGGAGTGGAGCTCCTGGTCTCTTGAATTGGGTCGTCTGAACCGGCCTCGAAACTGCAATCCTCTGAGCCGTCTGTGATCGACTACCGGCTGCTGGTAACATTCCCAAGCTACGGAGGTGAGACTCATGCATCCTAGCAGCCGCTAACACTGCCTCCTGGGTAGACAAAACTGCTGTCGACATAGCTCCTCTGTACTCTGGATTCAGGCCCTTCCTGAATATCCGTGCTCTATCAGCCTCTTTCTTTACTAACTCAGGGGCATACTTACTGAGTTGCGAAAATTCAGCATCATACTGGTCAACAGTCCTCTGACCCTGCTTTAGATGCTCGAACCTCTGACGCAGCTCATCCTTGGCTGTATCTGGGAGGTATGTCGCCTCAAACAGTTTCTTGAACTCTTCCCACGTCAACATTGTCCCCTTGAGACGCCGCTGCTGGGCCCTCCACCAATCCCTTGCCGCAAAGGTGAAACATCTGTGTGTTGCATCCACCCACTCATCTCGAGGGGCGCCTACCAAAGTCAGGCAGTCCTCCATGTGGCTGAGCCAATCATCAACCTCTAGGCCCTCCTCGTCTCCACAGAAGGACTTAGGTATGAAGTCCTTGAACAATCTGTAGGTGAGAGTGAAAATCGACGCCGAAGTATGACCCTGCTGGCGCTCCGCTATACGCTCAAAAACTCCCGTCAAGATCTATTCTAAGGTAGTTGCGCCAAAAGACGTCGCCCCTGACTGTGGACTCTGACTTGTCGGGGCACCTCTCGTGCATCCGTTGGAGTTACCACCTCCACTATCCATCCTGCTTCATGAGAATAAGATACAGATTAGTACCACATATTATTATGTCAGAGCATAAATTGTGTCGTTCTTACATGTGTCGCAATGTTAGTGGACTTGCATGGGCCACCACAAAACCCGTCACGCCCAAATCGCCCTAATACTCGAGGGAAGAAAATTTAATCTCAATTCCTCGAGACAAGACGGGATGGATACACATGACAGGCCACGCGCTTAGTCCAAGCATATACGAAAGAGTGCAGCAGGCCACTGCTCACACTAGAACAACACAGTAAAGTAAAGGAAAAGAAAGCTCCAACAATCACAGATAAGCAACATCACAGTGGTTAAAACGCAGGAAAAGACAGCACAACCACAACACAGAGCTGCAACAGAGTACTACAGTCCATATATTATATATGTACAGAGTCAGAGTCTACTACAAAAACTATGACATCGCCACCAACACTCACTACTACATAGCCACTGCGTCCATAGAGTACAACTGCATAAGTCTCGTCGCACAACAAAACAAAACAACGGCGCAAGACACTGGAGTGGCCACTACAACGACCATCTCACCTCCGACCTGACCTGCGTATACCTACATCATCTCGGCCCCACCACAAAGCTACTCAAACTGTCAAGGGAAGAAACTAAGTAGTACGCATCGCGTCCTCCTCTGACAGCTGCTCCTGGGTGCCTGCTCCCAAAACCACGGGGAGGGGTCACGTCAGAGCGTGACTAATAGAGGAAACTCAACACACCAAAGGCATCTAAACACACATCACATTTTCAAGCATTAACAAGTTATTGGTTTATGTTTGGTTACGTTATGATTTGGAAAGGCCGAGACCAAGACTCAAGTACAAGGACTAAGACGCGTTCCACAGTTAGAACGGCTACGGCATCCGCCAGTGGCACTAAGCACTATGTGAAGCTTAACGGTACCTCCCACCCCAAAGACAGGACAGTGGGCAGACATACCCCAATCGTCAGGACAGTATGCCACAGAAACAACTCCAACTCCAACCACCACTACAACATAGTCCGTCCTCGTACTATCACTTTTCTCGGCCTTTCACCCATACCCAACCCCTGCCTAGAGGGCCGACCCGCTTTAAGCAGCATGGACACCTCTGGCCATGTCTCTACCCTAGGTTTTTAGTTGCTCATTCACTTGACAACATAGCATCACGTATTCTAATTCCACACATGTCCATCCAACAGCAACATTCCAACATAACGTGCACGTGCAGCGATATAAGACATGAGCAACTAAATTAGGGTAGCATTACAGCATCATACAACACAAATCAGAGACCTCACATGATTTTCAGAGATGATTATGAGCTTAACATATCAAAAATGGACCGAACCACCATTCAAATTGAAATTTCAAACCTGCCTTCAACACCAGGACAGAGCATGACAAGCATATTATCTCAGCAATTTTAAGCTGCACTAGAAAAATTATTTCAAAGGGGGTTGTAGCCCTATATACCAGCAACTCAAATTTCAAATTTCACATTTCAAGGAAAAAGACCAACTGATTGATTTGTTATGAATTTTCTACTGAACTGGAAATTTTCTGATTTTAAACTGCAGAAAATGGGTTCAAAGATTGTTGTTTTAAAAATAGTTAGAGGCCGAATTAAAATTTGGCCAAGAAGACAAAGTTTTAGATCTAGGTCTTAGTTTTAAAAAGAGCCCAAGAACACAAAATTTCATAGAGTGGTTCAAAAAATATGACGACTTTTCCAAAATGTGTCTGGGCTGGAGATTCCCAGACCAGTTTTAGTGCAGGATTTTTAATAAATATTTAGAGTCGAAATTAGGATTAGCCCTAAGCAGAGAAATTGGAGCAAACATACATAGGTACAACATACTAAAATTTCAGAGGTTCTTGTTTAGAAATTTTGTGAGAAAACCCTTTAAGGAAAATTGGACAGAGTCCCCCCTGTTTGGAGTGACTTTTTCCCTTTATACAAATATCAAAAATAAATAATTTTCTTACATATGAAAATTCTAAAAATTTGTACAGAGTCTCCTGAGGTGGTAGAGATCCTCTACCTGAGCTATGCATGAAGATGAAGACCTCCTCTAGCTTGGCTCTTAGCAAACTCCTAGGATTTGGCCTCCAAGCTTGCCTTCTCCTCCTCCTTGATCACCTCTTGGACTAGCACCACCTCCCCTTGGTTCCTCCTCACACCAAGTCCCTCTATCTCTCTAGTAGGTGTTCACCACGAAATTTCCGGTCTAAGGGTCAAATGGAAGGGATAATGATGAGTGGAGAAGTGTTTGGATAAGGTTAATGTGTGTAGAAAGCTCTAGGGGTAGATTTGTCATTTCACCTTCTCCACTTGCATGCACATCCAATGCATGAGGGCCTCATCACCCTTAAACACCCACTAACACATACACAAAGACCCAAAACCCCTCACTTGGCATTTTACGCAAAACCCCCCTCCATTTTGTTTTTTTGCGAATATACCCAAAATTGGATACAAATGAAAATGTGAGGGGTATTATTGCGAAACTCTCTAACCCCAATGGCCACCTTGCATAGTTATTTCTAGGGTCCCAATTACATCTTAAAACGGTCATGATAGCCGTGGGACACCTTTGCACGCACGCATCCCAATGCGCGGGGTCAATCTCGATATCCACGTGCACGATTTGAAGGACGAGTGTGTCCAAGGCTAACTCCATCTTTTAAATACTCATGGTGAGTCCACTTTTCATGTTCATGGTGGTGATGTATGCACATGTCCGTGCACGAGGTGTGCTCGTGACTGAGAACAGGTGTGCACGAAAATGACTAGTCGGTAAATCAAAGCACTCAGTCTGACTAGTTTAAGCCATTTTCCCATACTTCACCCTATTCTCCACACCACCTCTCGTGCTTCTACCCAAGCATCGTTATGCACACTACGGCCATCCCTAAACACACCACAACCCTCCGACACGCTTCCCAACACATGGAAGCCACATTTGTCAAAAAGGTCCTCCAAAAGGGTCTCACTCTCTATTGATCCTACTCCACTACCTTCAATACGTCGTACATAGCCATAACATGTAACCATATCCCGTAGACTGAACTACGGAGGGTTACATCAGCCACTTCTGATGCTCCTCTGTGACCATTCACTGCTTCAAAAGATACTTAAGGCTCCTCCGATCTGCGCGTACTAAGAAGCACCTCCCCAGCAGATACGGTCGCCATTTCTGAATAGCCAGGACTATAGCCATCAGCTCCCTTTCGTATACCGACTTCAATCTGGCCCTCGCCGTCAGCACCTGACTGTAATAAGCGATATGGTGTTGATCCTGCATCAACATCGTCCCTAGTCCATGTCCCGAAGCATCAGCCTCTACAATAAAGGGTCTCGAGAAATCCGGTAGCGCCAACACTGGGACGGTAGTCATAGCCTTCTTCAATGCCTCAAAAGCAAGCGTCGCCTCGTCACCCCATACAAACTGATCCTTCTTTAACAACTCCGTGAGTGGCCAGGCGATCGTACCATATCCCTCGACAAACCTCCTGTAGTAACATGTGAGGCCTAGGAACCCCCTCAGGCCCCTCGAGTGGTGGGACACGGCCAGTCCAGCATTGCCGCTATCTTCGCCTTGTCTGCAACTACTCCTTCTAAGGACACCACATGCCCCCAAGTACTCCACCTGTGGTGCCCAAATAAGCACTTCTTTCTGTTCGCGTACAACTGGTGGTACTGCAACTCCTGGAACACTACATGCAAGTGATCCAAATGCTCCTCCAACGAGAGGCTGTATACCAAGATATCGTCAAAGAATACAAGTACAAACATCCTCAGGTATGGACGAAATACCTTGTTCATCAGGGAATGGAACGTAGCGTGTTAATCAAGCCGAAGGGCATGACTAAGAACTTGTAGTGGCCTTCATAAGTCCTGAAGGCTGTCTTGGAAACATCTGTCTCCATCATCCTGATCTGGTGGTAACCTGATTTGAGATCTATCTTCGAAAATATGGCCGACCTATGTAACTCATCGCGGAGCTCGTCAATCACCGGTATATGAAACTTGTCTGACACCGTCTCCTTATTAAGCGCTCTGTAGTCTACGCAGAAGCGCCAACTCCCATCGTTCTTCTTAACTAACAACACCGGGTTGGAGAAGGGGCTCACACTGGGCTGGATAACACCTGCCTGAACCATTTCTGCCACCATCCTTTCTATCTCATCCTTCTGTATCTGGGGGTAGCGATAGGGCCTCACGCTAATGGGAGACGCGTCCTCCCGCAAGACTATAGCGTGCTCGTGGTCTCTAGGTGGTGGAAGGCCTCGTGGCTCCTGAAAAACCTCGCCAAACTACTCCTGCACAGCCTGCACCTCTCTTGGAATCGGCTGCTCCCTACTTGCATCAGCACCAGCCTCTCCTGCTATCAAATGTAACTCCACCAGAAATCCCTCTCCCTCTACCTGAAGGGCCCGTACTATAGTCTTCAGCGAGACCAAAACTCTGCAAAGATTGGGGTCCCCTTGCAACACCACTGCTCTCCCGTCATCATGGAACTCCATCTTGAGAAGCTTCCAGTTCACATTCATCTCCCCTAACGTCTGCAACCATGGCATGCCCAGAATGACATCCGTACTTTCCAAGTCTATGGGTAAGAAGTCTGCCAACACATGTCTCCCCTGCAGTGTCAACACCAGCCCTTGGCACACTCCTCTGCTACGCTCCTTCTTACCGTCCCCATCATCATGCTAAAACTACCAATGTCTACCAGCTGTAATCCCAATTGCTCTACCACCCTCCGGAAGATGAAATTGTGGGTAACCCCACTGTCAATGAGTACTGTCACCTCCTGATCGCCAATATGCCCCCATCAACTTCATGGTATGGTTCGGGGTGATTCCTACCACAGAGTTTAGAGAGACCTCTGCCACATCTAGTTGAGGGTCTTATGTGGCCTCCTCCTTAATGGTCTCGTCCTCCAGCTCCGTCCCATCATCCTCATCCTCCAATAGCAACAAATGCAGCTTACGACCTGCGCACCTGTGGCCTGGGGTAAACCTCTCGTCACATCTGAAGCATAGTCCCTTCTGACACTTCTCCCTCATCTCAGCTTCAGTCATCCTCCTTAACTGCCCCTGCTGGCAGCGCACCTCTCTTCTCCTCCGCCTTCTCCTTGCATGCCTGATCTGCTCTTGTGGTCGCCTTTACCCCTCCTAAAACTGCTGAGGCTCCACGTTGCCCCTGTCCGGTCCAACCGCCACTGGCTCTCCTCTCCTCTGCATGGTGATTCTCTAACATCTGTGCCATCTCCATAACCTCCACCAGCCCTTGGGGCTTGTATGGCCGAATCCCTGAGTGGATAACGGGATTCAGGCTCTTCATGAAAGTGTCCTCCAATGACTCTCAGTGACCCCCGAACTCACCCCGACAGCTGCTCGAACTTCTCTATGTACTCCCTCACGGGCCCGTCCTGCCTGAGTGCAAACAACTGCTTGTGGAGGTTTCCCATGTGCGGATCTCGAAACCTCTCCAGTATGAGGTCCTTAATCTCCTCCCAACTGTGAAATGGATGTCGATGCTCCCTCCACTGGTACCATCCCAAGGCTCTCCCCTCCATGCATACTGCTGCTGCCTCGAGCTTCTGTTCCTCTGTCATGCGAGATACAGTGAAGAACCGCTCTACTCGATAAATCCACGCATGTGGATCATCCCCCTCAAATACTGGCATCTTCAGCTTTCGGACTCTGACATCCACCCCAAAGTGCCCCTGCTTTGCACGTCCGTTTGCATGTCTAGGCTGATGATAGTGCTGCGACCTCTCTTGATGTGTCGCATGTCCTCCAGGCGGTCCCCTCCCTCGGTCTCCATAGCCCTGTAGTTGTCCTCTCATCGCCTTCCGTATTCTCTCCAGTCTTCACCACTCTCATGGGCACCTCCTCCTCCGTCTCATAGTAACCGACGCCCCCTTCATCCCCGTAGCGAGTCCCATCAACATGCACATGCCCTAAATAGCCATTGGACGTTGGAAAGTGCTCTTCGAAGCCGGAACGTGTCGTATGAGACTGAAAAACTACAGATCAGGGCACACCGTGCTCGTGAAACCCCCATGGCGGTTGCCAGTGGTTTGTCGGAGGCTGCCGGACCTCCGGTGGCCCTTGCTGAGGCTGCCGGAGGGCTGGCGGCCCTGGCGGGTAGGTCGGCATGATCGGCCGACCCTGCCGAGGGCCGACAGGGGTCGGTCGCCCCTACCGGATCTCCTGCGGGGCAAGGTGACTGCCCCCACCCAGATTTAGGGCCAGCCGCCCCTCCCCTTGGTGAGGTTGGTTGCGCCGTCCCTCTTCGGCCCTCCGACGAATCTTCTCGCGATATTTCTCTTCCCACGGCCCTTCTTCGTATTCTTCGTAATACTCCCCATCCTCGGGAACCAATCCCTCATCAAAATCCTCCATCTTGTGTTTTCCCTTGTTTAAAGGCGGCACCTTTTTTGAAAATATAGGGTTCGTGTCGCCCAAAGGTGGCGCCTTTATCGAAGAACTAGTATTCGTGCCATCTTTTCCATCCTTCCCAGTGAGAATCGATAATTGAAAGATAATTTGCACGAGAGCCTCATCTTGTTTGTCTTGCCTTCGTTCAACCTCTCGTTGGAAGTCTCGATCCGCTCAACGGAAGCCGTCAACTTCGCAATTGCTTCCATGTTCTCTGTTAGGGTTTTCTTCACCCGCATCAATCTCCGTGTTGAGTTTCTCTTCCACCGCATCAATTCGATCTTTTGCCCTCGTCGACGCCGCCATGGATCGATGCTCTGATACCAAATTGATAGGTTCGAAAGCAACTCTGAACTTTTATTGAGAAAACACGATAAAAAGATAACTTTGGTTACAATTCTAGGAGCAATCACCCTCCCAAGATGTTGTTAAGAGGACGTCCGCACTCTTCCCTAAGTTGAATACTCAAATAACAATTTTTGCATGCCCTAGGGCCAGCCGTCGCACCCCCTTATAAACCCAATGCAAAATAAAACAAATTACAAGTTTGCCCTTATTCTAATAAAATAATAGAAACTAAATCATAAAGGCGCGAACACGTCCCTGAGTCAAATGGTTGAGATGTGTCCTCCTCGGGTCTGCCGCCGCCGCCTTGAGTACGTGATGATCCCATCAAAACCCTTCCTATTACTTAGGAGAGAATATATCATGATCCCATCACTGCTAAAACAACCCAAGAGCAATATCTCTAAGCAAGAAAAGAAAAGAAAAAAAGATGAGATATTCCTACCACCTCCACAAGAAATTCCAAACATGAACAGAAGAAGTTGCATCCTCTTTAACATGCAGTGAGGGTCTGCATAGAGGGTTCCGCTATAATAAAGAGAATGAAGTCACGGTCCTAAATGGTACATTGGGAGAGAGGAAAAGTGAGCTATAAGTAGATAGAACAGTGGTTAGATTTTTAGTTAGGGAAAAACTGAAAACTAGGGGCCAATGACCCATACAAAGTAAGAAAAGAAAAGGAGGAAATACAGAGCATTGGGTGAAGGATAAACCATAAACAAACAGGAAGAAGGGATTACGTATTGGTTGATCAAAACTATGAATTCACTTAAGTTCGGGAGCAATTAACAATGAAGCTTTCAGACATTTATCTAAAAAAGTTGGGTAACAAGAACAAGCAGTATTATACTTGTGTTCAAAGTTATAAGCTGTCAACATCACTCAAATAAAAAACACCCAAATGAAGAAGCAAATGCCACTAACACCAGCACAACTGTTTTGATCCAATATGATCTCCATTTTCCCTAATAACCTCAATTGTCAAGTGCCCTCTATACCTACCATGATTAGCCTCTCCCAGTTATTTGCAGCAATTTTCCAGGAACAGGGGTAAGAATAAAGAAGATACAAGATTAACTTACCTCCGCAGTGCATCTATGTCTTCACTAGAAAGACCTTGGGCTGTGTTATTGTCAATCAGTCCCCGATTATCTTTCTCTTCTTCTTTAGGCTGCCAGTCATCTTTTTCTTGCTTGGAAGCAGCTATTCATAACAAGAGTAAGAAAAATCTTTCAGATAACAATGAATGTGACCATAGATAAAACAAACAGAAGGTCATCGGGTTAAGCATTATTTCTTACAAATCAAAACTACTGCTTACCTGAACACTAACAGTAATCAATTATCATATCGGTTCTAAAACTATTATTTTTACCAGCAGACTGAACACCCAATACTCCTACTAGTTTAATCATGTGCTACTTCCAAATCAAAACTAGAATTGCATTTGTGAAGAAGATATAAATGAAAAATAGTTTAAGACGATCATTTGTTCTCCCAAAGATCTTTGTTACAGTTTCCAGTGTACTTCATTAGGAAGATGTACCTAGATGGGATTTGTATCTGCTGCTTGAATACTTGGTCGATATTTGATACTTGTTGCATACTCCTTTTGACATATCCTAAAACCAATGTTTGAAAAAACCTGTTACGTAACTCGAAATAACCCGTTACATAACCTTACTCGGTTGTTTTGTTATGTACTGTCCATGTGTAAACCAAAATCAATGTAACTCTATGTTTGTTGTAACATGTGTTACGCTATGCTAAATTGTAGTGTAGTGTAACTACGTTACAACCAAAAAAGGCAAAAAATCGTTAAAAGATTTCGATCCTAAGAACTTGATTTGATGTGAATTTAGTGCGGACTTCCTTTGTTTAACTAATATGTAAGTCGTCATACTTTAGTTTACTTTTCTCAATTTGTAGTTTGAATAAGACGTTAAGTTCTTATTAGTGACGTATTTCTTTACATTATTTATTACGCTGAATTTTTGACTTATTTTGCGTTGCCACTCTATATATTTTGTGATATTAATGCATGTTTGGTGCTAATGCTAATGAAAGTTGACATTGTATGTTATTTATATGCCATTGATTGCTATTTTTAAGGTTTTTAAAAATTTTTATAAATCCTATTTATTAAACACGTGTTAGAATTGTTTTCATATTTTTTTAATTAAAAAAAATTCATGTAACTTATGATACGTGCTGTGTAATACATTACGCACTATTCTAAGGTTAAGCATTACGCTTGATGTTACGCTATTTTCAACGATGCCTAAAACTTATGATGTATTCTAAAAGTAGATGTATGGGTGGAAAAAGACAATAACCTAATGAATAAATGATATGGCATCTTATTTATAGGTAAATTTATATGGTTTATGAACTTTATTAGAAAACAATAAGACGATAAAAAAGATAATCTGTTATACAAAATAGGGTAGATTTTAAATTGGTTTGCTTATCAAGATAAAAGGGTCGGTAGAAAAATAGTTTAGATTCAATCTTGAAAAATCAAGAGCTAGGATTAAATGTTATGAAAGTTTTTAGAGGAAAACCCTAAGTGTTTTGAAATGGAAATGAGAGGGGGGAGAATGGGAATGATGGCGGGGGCAGTAAGGGAGAGAGAGGGGGTGTGGGTGTGTGAGTGGGTGATGTTTGTGTGATTTTATGACATAGATAGAGGAAATTACCTATGGACACAAGAATTTATAATGTTTTTCCCGACGCACCAAAAAAAAGAATTTATAATGTGTGTGAATTTATGTTTGTGTGTGTGAATGTGACATTAAGTGGGTAAGTGATGGGACCTGTGCCCTGTGAGCATAAGAATTATTGGTAAACTATATAAGTAGCGGTTCATCTTTATTTGATATTATGTGTGTGTGTGTGATATATACTATAATTCGGTAGTTCAAATATCAATTTTGGAACATATTCTATCTAGCACTTCAAGTTTTTTTTTTGGTTCGTCAGAAAGTAGTAAACCACGTCCGAAGGCCGGCTGGCAGCCCGGACAAGAGCCTGGGGGAGCCGCTACACTACCCTACACTAAGGGGGAGGGGGGATATTACATAAAGGGGAGGGGGGATAGGGGTTCGAACCCGGGACCTCACACTGAGGCCCCGGGTTCGCACCCGGATGCCACAGCGCCAAAGGCGCTCGACTGGCACTTCAAGTTTATGTGTGCCTCAAAGTTGCTAATTTCCTATTGCAAATATATCATCTTCCCACTTCTTCATCTTATGCCTAGCGTAGGAGAATTGTGTAGGAATCTTTAGAAGTACTACATGCCCCTCCCTTGTACATGGTTTCCTAGGCAAAAATTTGGCACAAATTAAGAGATAATTGACATCAGTTTGTTTGACAATAGTAGAAAAGTTAAATACTTCTTGAAGCTTTGCTTTATAGCCAGTCTCATTTAATGTGAAAAGGCTTTGATGATGATGAGAAGTTTACAGATCAAGAGTATTGAACAAAACATAAAATATAAAACCTAACCAGATTATGCATACTTTCATTCCCAGCTTGATAGCAGACAATTTTGTAAAATATACTACCATAACTACAATTCAGGTTGAAAATCTCCAATGAACAATGACAATGTCTTTAACCAAATCTTGTGGGTGGGATACAAGAATTCTTTTTTCTTTTACATTCCCACTATTTTGGATATGATTTCATTAACTCATTGATAAGATCGATCAATTTTGATTCAATGATAAAAAATCCTTCTGAAACTCACCAAAACATCATTACCATGAATGATTAATTATAAATAGCAAATGATCAATTATATGCGTTTAGAATTTTCCACTAACATGCAATAACATCTTGTTTTATCATAAATTTGAAGTTAGCATATGCATGATAGCAAAAAACCCACAAATATAAGGCCCTTTATAATCCATACTTCAAAGAATAAGGCAGGCAACATAGACAAGCTACATTAGCAAAAGAAAAGAAAAGGGAGCAATCAATTTAGTAAGAAATGAACCAACGGATAAGTGGGAAAAGGAGGAAACGTCAAACAAACTACTGAACCAAGAGCTTAAGCTGCTTGGCTATGTGCTAAAGGCCAGGTAGGCAATGATATACATCAAGCTAACACTTGGGAGTTCTTATGTAGGACTTCAAGCAACAAAAATGCCACCAAACCATATAGCATGGACACTAGCATCATGTTGGATGCACAAGTGGTATGTTTTTTCAAGAATTTGTCATATCTCGACTTGATGTGTCCATGTCAACGTGGTGGTCTGTACAACGTAGCCACTAATGGAAAGATGACACTCTTCAACCAGCAGAATAAATGTGAGTTATTAAACTAATTTCAGTTACCAATCATATCTTTTAAAATTAAGTGTTATCATCATGTTAGATAACAAACATCACGCTGCCAAGCAAACTTAATAGCTAATACTTAACAAAAATAAAGGATTCATTGGTTTGTGGTGTGCCCATGAGCCCTGGAAGTCCAGAACCTTATGACTTATTTACTGGTGAAGGTAGCTTCCCCAAGCCATATCAGGTCAACTCCTAAGAAACTCACCTAAAAGTTTCTCCATTTATCCACCCATGCTATTATTTCATTTCAAACTTTGACCTAATAGATTATAGAACTTGAGAAATCGTAGCACTCCTTAGTACTTTGAAATGAAGAAGATTATTAGTTGGATAACTGGAAAATGTGAAATCTTTTGAAGTTCGGATCATTAGAATCATAAAGTTTTATGCGACAATGAGCAACTATTCCTACTCAAGCACGCAATGCCTTACCCCTCGGATTTGATTTGATCAGTAGGGTCGAAAGATGTACTATGTTGATATAAGCATGTGGAGAATTAATGGCTATCGTAAGAAATAATCTCCTACACAATTCACAAGCTACATGGATCATCGGGAATAAACAGTAGATGCAAAACTACTTCAACATTAAGTATCAATATTATCATCAAGAAATTTAATGAAAATTTTACTTTCACCAATCAGAATATAAGATAAATAATCGATGCTTTTTTGTTTTTTAAGATAAATATGGGATAAATAGTGGGTCTAGTGTAATATCTTGACTTTAATATCTGGTATATGTATAGATTAGGGTTGTTCAGGCTTGTTTATACACGAACCCAACTGAATATCACAAGTTTTAGAGAGAGCAAATCCGCAACTGTAAATGGGCCGTTTTGATTTTCTTTGAAAATGCATCCAAAGAACTCAAGCCAATCTGAAACGTAAAGCTATGGGACTGTGAACTATATAATCAGAATTATCGAGAAATTTAATGACATGTTTTGTATTCACCCATCAAAATGAAGGAAAAGTAATACTATTTTTTATGTTTAAGTTAAATTTGGAATAGATAGTGGCTTCAGTGGGAACTGTTGACTTTAGTGGTATACATAGAGACTAAGGCAGTTCACTGGCCCATTTTATACTTGAACCTAGGTGAAATTCGAAGTTTAGGGAGCAATTGTCTGCCATTCATGTAAGTTTGTCTATCTTTTATATGAAATTGTCTGTGTCCCATATAAAATTGTCTGCCTTCAATATGAAACTATCGCCCTTGAAACTGTTTGCCTTTATAATGACTTCTTTGCCTTATATTTGGAACTATTCATGTTTAAAATAAACTTAGATGCCTATATGAAATCATCTGCCTTTACAACTATTCATCCCTTCATTTGAAACTATACTTTTCATATTAAAAATATCAAAATATATGTCTTTCATATTAAATGGTCTACCTTTTATACAAATCTATAAATCTTTTATATGAAATCATCTATTTTTATATAAACTACTTGCCTTGAAATTGTTTGCCTTTGATATAAAACTATCCTTCTCTTATTTGAAAATGTCTTTCATAAAAATATCAAACCATTTCTTTTACATTTTTCTGGAATGATCTTTTATTAATATGCCTATCTTTTGATTAATTTCAATATTTTTATAATAACTATCTTTTGTTAATTTGTATTAATTTGCATTATTAATTGTCCAAACGAGGATATTTTTGAAAAGGTGGAAAACATATCTCCATATTCTCGTTCACACATTTATATTATTATTTAGGCATCTATTAGTATTTTGTTACTAAAAGAAATACGTATTACTATAAAGGTAACATTCTTCGCATATGAGGATTATTGTAAATATAGGTGTCAAACCTAACCAATCTCGTGATTATAGGACCAAATACAGTAAATGCGGACAGATTTTTTAACAAGCGTGGATGGTTTCTAGATTGATTACATTAAGAAATAGAAATGATACTTTTACTAACTAATTGGAATTAAGGAGAAAAGAAATCAACTATTTTTTAAATAATGATTATTTTTATTATTCCAAAAGTTTCAAACACATTAACTAGTCATTATTATTAAATATTCATTTTTAATCGGACACGGTATTGAAGCAAAAAAAGAAAAAAGAAAGGAAACAATGGAAAATATGCATATACTGCATACGCAATTCTCTACAAAAAGGCCTGACGTTTTTTTTTTAATTTTGCTGACATCCTAACACGCATTGCCTTGGTTGGAATTTATTTTGAAAATCAAGGTTATAGACCCTTCTTCCCCCTCATAAAATCAAACTCAACATTTGTATGTGTTAAAATGACTTTGCTCTGAAAATACGAGACAAACAGGCCACAGATTATCTGTTTTTCAATATACCTTATCTCATTATAGCTTTTGGTCTTACATGGTGTGATTCCAATAAATGATGTTCACTGGTCCTGCACGTCTTACAAATCATCAAATGCTTATCTGACCATGTAGAGTTTATTTACTATCTATTATAATATACACTACAATTAGCATAAAGCACGTTCGTCCCAAATTATTTATCATGTATCGGTAATCATATGTTGCATACTGATACTATAAGTAAGCATTATCGCTAAGTGAAAGAGTAAGCACTAAAGAATCAAAGTGTCTTACTGATAATAAGGCGGGACTTATCTCCACCTACCTTAATTTTATTCGCTTGCATTTACTAATTACGATGCCTTAGCACCTTCGGAGTACATGCTTTCTAATTCTGAAATATGTTGATTTATTCCTCATCCAGATTAAATGTATTATCCTCCAATGTTCCTCCCAGCATGATTTACAAATGCTATAATTCATCTATTTAGCACCAATGAAGATATAATTAATAATAAAACATACTGTTAAAACGAGATTAAAACATACAACTTCCAAGTGAGCTCCTAATTATTTCACCTTACATTATCAAACTACATTGTTTTATATGACAGCATTATTTACAATTAAAGAGAACTCACCCTCTGTCGATGATAAGGGAACGCATCTAGCGAGATGAGGGTCACCTGCTCCAGACTCAACTCGAAACAAAGATCCAAATGGGCATCCAACCAAAGGATTTAAAGAGCACTTCTTATTACCGATCTTAATAGAGCTGATTAACATGACATTGTCGGATTAGTAACTATGATTATAGTTAGGGTCTAGTTTAATTGAGATGAGAGAAAGGTATACGCGTTGGGAGATAGGCGGGCGAAGACGAGGCGGTCGCCATCGTTAATGTCGAGAAGGACGCTGCAACCCTCCCATGTGATTCTCGAATTGGCTTCGGCCATGGCTGCTTACTCTGCTTTAATTTCGTCTCTGTTGAAGATAAAAAGATTAGGGTTTTGGGAAGTAGGGTTTTTCTTTTGAGCTTCTCAGGGAGAGAGGAGACGCAAAAGACTGAATTGGCCGACGAAGATCCGACCCGGATCGACTTGCAGTCGAGTTTGGATTGCGGCGAATACACCCGAAACCCGATTCATCGGCAGACTCCGGCCGGGTAAGCTTAGACGGAATTTGTACGAGGACTAGTCATAACCCGTGTCCGCAGGCACGGTTCATTTAACATTTTCTTCGCGAAATCTTTGTTACTCAAAAAATTATTTCCACAGCCAGCGTAAAAATATTTAGCGGCGCGGCGCCTTCGGCGCGGAACAACAAATTCGGCGCAGCCGCCTTCGATGTGGAACAACAAATTCGGTGTCGAAGAACAAATTTGGCGCTCGCGGCTTTGACGCGGAACAACAAATTAACGTAAAAAAATTTAGCGGCTTTGGCGCGGAACAACAAATTAGCGTAAAAAATTTAAGCGCAGGCGCCTTCGGCGCGGAACAACAAACCTCAGGGTATTTTTACGCTAACTTGTTGTTCCGCTAAATTGTTTTAGCTAAATTTTTTATTTTGTTTAATTTAATGGATAATGCTTCTCCACAATCTTTCCCAAGTCACTTTTAATTTCAAAGTTTAGGTTCCCAATGCACTTTTTCCCCCAAAATTTAATCTCCGTAATCTTTCCCAAAGCACTTCTAATTTCAAAGCTTAGGTTCCCAAGGCACTTTTCTCCCAAATTTAATCTTCACAATCTTTCCCAAGACACTTCTAATTTCAAAGTGTTGGTTCCCAAGACACTTTTTCCACAAAAATTTAAGTTTTTCCACTAAAATTTTCACAAAATCTGATCTCAACCATTGATTTACCAAGATCAAATCTCAGCCACATTTTATCTTGTCCTAGTCAGCCCTAGAATTCAAAAAACGTTGTCAAATATATAATAGATTGCAGACCCCAAACCCGACGGGTGTGTTTGGTTTGAAGGAAAAGGAAAGAAAAGGAAAGAAAGTTAGAAGGAAAATTATTTTCTATTGTTTGGTTGAAAAGAAAAAACAAAGGAAAATGAAAATGAAAGAAAACAAAGGAAAATTCATGTTAAAATATTTCTTTGAGATTTTCCTCTTCTTGGCCCGAGCAAAATGAGGGGAATCGAGAACTAAATTAATTTCTCACCCGTTCATGTGTTTATATTTTTTAGCAAACATAATTAGTTGTTATTTTTAATGAATTCACGAATTATTCATAAAGTTTGTATCAAAAAATCGTGAATAATTCGTGAATTTTTCAAAAAAATTAAGAACATTAGTAACTTTCTATTCGCGAATTATTTGAAAATTTCACAAATTATTCACGAATTTTCAAATAAGTCGCGAATAATTGACTACTTTTTCAAAAAAAAAATACATTCAATATATATTCATTCGTGAATTGTTCAAAGAAAGTAGAGAATAATTTATGAATTTATAAAATTTCGTGAATAATTGATCGTTTAGAAATTCGTGAATTATTCTCGAATTTTCAAATAGCTCGTGAATAATTCGCTAATTTCCAAATAAATTCCGACTCTTTAATGTATTTTCATGCATGCATGAATTATGCAAATAATTCAGGAATTTTTAAAAAATTCGCAGTTGCTAGACAATATGTACGAATTTTAGCTTGCGAATTATTTCAAATTTTTCAACAAAATTTGTAATTTATTCGTGTACTATTTAATAACATATTATCTACGAATCATAATATTTATAGTG
Source organism: Scilla litardierei (assembly GCA_030789695.1). Classification (NCBI taxonomy): domain Eukaryota; kingdom Viridiplantae; phylum Streptophyta; class Magnoliopsida; order Asparagales; family Asparagaceae; genus Scilla; species Scilla litardierei. The sequence continues at coordinate 33,751,632 of CM061133.1, forward strand.
TTAGCGAATTATTCATTACAATTCGCAAATTTTTTGCTAACTTAATGAATTTTTCAAAATAACTAACAAGTTTCTAATTTAAAAATGAAAATTTAATTTGTTATGATGATAGAATGATTTAAATTCACATCATAACTAGTTAAATTATTTTTTATTCATTTTCAACGAGTAACCTAATAAAATTAATTTCAATATTTTTCTTTGAACTTTCTTCCCAATTTTCTTTGGTAACCAAACATGAGAAAGAATCTCATTTCATTTTCCCTTTCTTTCTTTTTCTATTTCATTTTCATTTTACTTTTCTTTATTTCATTTTCTCTCAATCCAAACACACCCGACATGATCCCTTATTGGATCTAGCTGTGTAGATTTTAACAATATGAACCGAGAAGTATTGTGTACGTACATATATGTGTATGAGAATAACAGATATGTGCGCAAAGAAATTTTATGTAATGCAGTACAAATTCATAATGGTTCTTGTTATGAATCAACTACTGGGGGAGGAACCCCCAGCCCTTTATTTATAGGCATGGTAGGAGAGTAGATACATCGAATACATAGATATGGGCGTATCTCTAAGATACCCGCAATCCTAACCGACTCTGGTTATTTCCATTCACGACACTCCCCCTTATCCAGCCATAGGTGTGGACTCCGCTCAAGAGTACTTCGGGATTCTGAGCGTAATAAGAGTATCACATTGGGTGGATACTTCAGGATCCTGAGTTGGTGAGGTTTGCCTCGTTAAAACCTTTAGCTATGGAAAACCCAGTGGGAAAAACCATAGTTAAGGAAAAAGAGTGCAAACGCTCTTTAACTCCCCCTGATTTTTACAAGTGACTCTGCTCATGAATACTTCTGGATTCTGAGCGTCACAGAGGGGTGGATACTTCAGGATCCAGAGTTGATGTGATTTTTCTCGTTAAAACCTTTGGCTATGGAAAACCCAGTGGGAAAAACCATAGCTAAGGGAAAAGAGTACAAATTCTGTCAACTCCCCCTGATCTGTAAAAGCTCTTAGGCTTTCAGATCTCGTAGGCTTATCTCATCACTCCTATTTACAATATTCCGAAAATGTACACAGATTACGAATTTTATCACCATCAAGCAGCTGCTGAATCCAGAAACTCTGGAGAGGTGTGCTAAGTTTCGTCGCCTCTGATGTGGTCTTCAGACTATATGGTCAGCTCCACAGAACCAGCCTCTATCCCAGTCGTCACTGGGATGTGATGTACCACCAGGCGCCCTCAAATACACCATTGGTGTGATTCTGGAATGGTGAGGATCTCGGAATGATAGGATGATGTTGCCTTCATAAGTTGCTTTGCATATTTGCAGTAGATGGTCATCCCACTGTTGGTACCTGTTCTGTGATTTCTCAGTATATGGACCGGACCTGTAACCTGCATTCGCATAAACATTGGAGGATGCTACTATAATTTGTAAGTCCAAATCTTTCGACCCTTGGAGGAAGCGCATAAGGCTTGACTCCGGTCTAATGGCCCTAGTGAGGTGCCAACTATCTCTGGCTAATGAGTTAACTGCAACTGCTATATCGGGACGCGTGCAGTTTAGCCAGGAGTGCATGATTGCACTTAGATAATGGACTTTAGGACCAGTTATATCCTCCCCCTCTTCCAGCGATCGGAAGGGTTCTTTTTTGTACATCCATTGAGTATACCACCGTAGGTGTACTTTGGATGACAATGGTCCTTTTAATTTCTCCAACGCGCTTCTGGGCATTTATAACAGGATTCTATGAGCCATGACTTTATATTTGCCTAGGTCTTTTTATTTCATGTTTAAAAGTCAGGCTTGTACATTTATTTCGGTTTTCTCTTCAGGAGATCCGATGAGATGTTAGTTGTCTACAACTAAGATCTCTAATACTGTTCTTTGCACAGATGCAAAGACAACCTTCAGTAGGAATCATTGACTTGTCAAGTGATTCTCTTGGTTGTACATTTATTTATTATACTTATTGTTTCTTCATTTGAATAGACGTCCCGAAGTCTATTCAGGCGTTTTAAGGAAATGTGGAAATTATCTTTACAAGATATCCACGAAGGTATGCCGTCACAACATCCAATAACGGCATATCCAATAATTTTCCTTCGCCAAATCGTAAGGTATTCGCTTTTGATAACTTAGGGAGACTGATGCATCATTTATGAGACATGCTCATTTGAATTTGTTCGATCCCTAGTTTCAGCGAAATTTTCCTTGGGCTATAGGTTGTACCGTATAGCATACGATTTTGTATTTATTTTTCTTATTTTTGCAATACTTTGTTTTATCCACAGGTTTGACACCTTTTGGTGTCTGGACTTCGGGTCCGAACATTTCACGTTTCATAAGTGAGTCCAGCTCATCTTTTATTGCCACGTTCCACGTTTGGCCAATCTCTACGTTTGCCTTCTAGCAACGGAGTGTGGAACGATAATTTATAAACGTCATCGCCATTGCGATGTATATGGCAATATGATACGTGAATACATTGTCGACAATTTATGTTCTATCTGTCCAACACCTCCCCAGTACGTACAACATTTACTTAATTTCACTTTTTCCCGGCAATTCCTCTGCAGTGGATTCTGGGAAGGGTGATGGTGTGGACAGGAGCTCATTGTCCTGTGGTAGTATTGTCTTAAGGTCTCCAGGAGTTTCTGTCCTTGGAGCCTGGTGGTCTGCCTCTTTTCTGTTGAGGATCAGCCACTTCTGCTGCTGGTGGATTGCATCCATTCTCGGGGATGTCAATCCTAGCTGGAGTTTTTGCAGCAGGGATGTGTGATCTGACAATCTTCTGGTTGTCAATAAATGATTCCGGTAATTAGTGACCAGTGTTCTATATGTGGAAGATCTTCTGGATCTCATCTACACATTGTATTGTTACCGGATCATAGTGGGTCAAGCTGTTTGTATCCCACGTTATAATTTTCTTCGCGCCAGATTTTCCAGTATCTGGGCCTATTTTTGGGAAACTCGTCTCATCGAGATCACAGTCTTCAAGGTGTGCCTTAATTACGTCCCTCGTTTGGGGTTCTAGGTATCGTATAAGTGAGGGTGAGTCAAACCCTGCATGGATACCTAGGCGACGTTGAGTACCGTTTTGGTCCTCTTTGGTGGTGCAATGGGGATTTAAGACTACGCGACCGAAGATTCTCAGATGAGAAATGTTCGGTGGCATTCCATATGCAAATTGCATTGGAGACTCTGACCTCCAGAGGGTCTTATTTTCATTTACGATGCATCATGCAGAGTTTGCATGTCCCCATGCATCCATAGGCAATCGGGATTTAATGGACGTTCAATCCATTGGAGTCTACTTTTCAGTGACTCTGCCGACCCATTTTGGGTATGAACATGCGGCACTTGTATGTTCATTTTCAATTCCCGATGATTGGCAGTACTCTTGAAAAGACTGGGAGGTATATTTCCCAACATTAACCAGACTTATTTACAACATTTTATTGTCTGGGAAATGTGCCCTCAACATTTTTATTTTTGTGCCAATAGCTTTGGAAAAGCTAAGTTGCGGGTCTGTAGTAGACACACGTACGAATATTCTGAGGATGCATTTATCAGTACAGTGAAGTACTGAAATAGCCCACTAGGGGTGGTGGATTTTATCCACATCTATTTCCTTGTATTCTTTTTAAGGAAGCGTGGAGATTCTTTTTCAACTTATCGTGGAGATGGCCTTGTAATTAATCTTCCCTCATAGTAAGGGATGCGAGGGAATTTTCCCTTCTGAAGAATCTTCTGGTTCTTCAAGGCATACCCATAGGATAAGATGCTTTGCATCATCACAAATCCAGGGTGGCCAATTCCATCATGCCAGAGTAAAAACTCGGCTGATGTAGGGCACTTTAGGTGCTCCGTTTAATTCTGCTTCCTTTCTCCGAATCTTCGTATGGTAGAGGCCTATAAGGCTCTCAAAACGTTCAAGTGTGGATTTTACTCCTTTTTCTTGAGACGTTGCATACGGTAATTTTTCATTTACATTTGCTGTTTCCAAGTGGGATCCGTTGAAACAGATGTCCTTGAAACTTAGAAAGTTTCTTTTTGGAATTCGGAGGGATTAGTGCATCCATTATTTTTGTGTCGTTTGGCGGCAACTGTGTTGCATTCCCTGGATCTTCAATATAGCCCTGATATTGGGCTTTGTATTGAAAGAAATCGTACATGTTTATTGTCTACTAATTATTTATGAGAGCAGTTTCAAAAGATGAAACATAAAGGCACATGCATATTCAGATAGACATATTCATTTATTGTCTACTAAAATTTTTCAATCAAAACAGATTGCGTAATACAAAAGCTCTCATAACGTGAGATGTTCTAAACAATTTGCTAAGATAAAAGTAAAGGCTAGTCAAGCATGTCATTATTTTCGAAGTCGTCAGCTGAAAAACTTAACTGGAGCATCAGATGTCATCAGGTTTGTTTCAGCTTTATTTTTCTTGTTCTCTTTATACAAATACTGGAGATGATGCGGAGTTCGGCACACTCTGGACCAGTGGCCTTTCAGGCCACAATTTTGGCACTGGTCTTCCCATTCCCTCTTGGGTGGGGGTATATCATTTTTTTTGTTATTTCTGTGCCTCGTGAACTTCCGCTTACTTTCATTATTGTGCTGTTGTTGTTCATGGCCCTTGGCTTTTATCTGTTGACCCCCCTTCTGTGGTCTTTCTTTCTTTTATTATCTCTCTTCTTTTTGAAGGAAGAGGAATAGTGAGCTTCTGGTGGGGGGCAGTGCCGGGGAGCGTATATTGTGAGTGGAGAGAAGAAGCTCTCTGTTTTGCTCGGCCATGAGTAAACATGACAGCAGCTCGGAATACTTGGTGAACTTGCGTTCACGGTATTGCTGCATGAGTATCGCATCTTTTTCATGGAAGGACGTATACGTCTTTTCCAGCATGCAATTTTCTGAGACTTTCTCACCACACAACTTCAGGCGTGAGGTGATGCTAAAAAGTGCTGAGTTGTACTCAGCAATGGACTTTAAGTCCTGCAGTCTCAGGTTCTCCCACTCGTATCGTGCCCTTGGTGGTATAACATCTTTCTGATGTTTATACCTGTCCTCAAGGGCAGTCCATAGCTCAAGTGGATCTTCGACCGTAAGGTATTCAGCCTTTAAGGTCTTGTCCACATGGCGGCGAATATAGATGATGGCTTGCGCCTTCTCTATATCGCTAACATTTTCTTTTTCAGTCACAGCAGCGATGAGGGACTTTGCCCGCAGGTGAAACTTTACATCTAGCTGCCAGCTTAGATAGTTTCTACCTGATGCTTCCAGTACTTCGAAATTAATGCTTGCAATATTAGCCATTTATCTAGCAGAGCACAAACATGCATGAATTAATAATTAATCAGAGAAAACATTTTCATGCGGAGGCAATATTTAACGAAAAACTAAATGTGTGGATCGGCCAGTCCCACAAGAAAGAGTCCAAAAGTCCACAGTCCAAATTATACAAATTTGCAGCTTTAAAAATGAAAATACAACCTTGGAAACCCCGTGGGTCCCATATGATATCTCCATCTTCAAGCGTGGCCTCCGTCTTCATGGAAGTTGGTCTTCTTTCTTTGACATTTACATAAATTCCTCACTACAATTTCTCTCAAAAATAAAAGAAAAGTGCATGAAATAAATTGTGGGACTAAACGGCCGATCCAAAAACCACATTTAGCAATTCATGCAGAAATATTGTGCTCATCAACATTTTCATCAGACATTTTCATCACAGGCATCACAGGCATTTAATATTCGCAGAGATGGATAAATAATTTAAACACTTAATAATTATTGGACCACTGGGCAACGTCATACACCGTTAGGTTAGGTTACTAACGGCAGAGCGGTCGCAGGATCTTCCTAATTATTAAGTTTTAAATACAATGCACAACCACGCATATAATATCCAACAGAATATACCAGAGATGCAAAGCATGTAAATATGATTTTTGCAGAAAAAATCATTACAATGCAAAGGTTGTAAATTGAATGGGTTTAATCAATTAAATTGATTAAGAGCCCAAAATAAACATTTTCTTTGTCAGAGGGAAAAGTTTCCCTCATCATCCCAAAAGCCCCCCAAGAATCCCCAAAAAAATCCTCGCCTGCCCGGTATTTGTCCCGTAATTTACCGTGATTTTTCACGAATATTTTGCCCTTAAATCCCCCTTTTAAATTAATTTTTTGGGCTAATAAGTTGCCTTTTGAGGCGAGTTTATAGCCATTTGCCTCCCCCCAAAATTTTTTTTTCAGATAAACTGGCCTGCGGGCCTAAAGCCCGCAGTAGACCTATGGGCTTCAGGCCCATAAGCCTCTTTTTTTTTGAAAATCTGTGGGCCTGAAGCCCACAGATCTGTTGTGGGCTTCAGGCCCACAGATCTGGAATTTTTTTTTTGTGAAATCTGTGGGCCTGAAGCCCACAGATCTGCTGTGGGCTTCAGGCCCACATAGCTCTGGTTTTTTTTTCGTTGGGTTAGAGTTTTGCAGGGGGGCGCCGCCGCCGCCGCCCCCCTGCAGGGGAGGCGCGGCGGGGGCCGCCGCCCGCCCCCCCCGCTGCGGGGGGGCGCGGCGGGGGCCGCCGCCCCCCGCAGAGGGGGGCGTGGCCAGGGGGGCCGCCCCCCCCGCAGAGGGGAAAGCGGCCAGGGGGGGCCGCCGCCCCCCTCTGCGGGGGGGGGGGACGGCCGGCGCGGGGGCCGCCGCCCCCCTCTGCGGGGGAGCGGCGGGGGCCGCCCCCCATGCAGAGGGGGGGCGGCCACGGGGGCCGCCGCCCCCCGGCAGGGGGGGAGCGGCGGCGGCCGCCCCCCTGCAGGGGGGTGCGGCGGCTGTCGCCCCCCCTATGGGGGGACGGCGTGGCCGGGGGGGGGGGGGGGGGCGGCGGCGAGGCCGCCGGCGGGGGTTGATTTAGGGTTTGAAAAAAAAATCCAAAAGCCCTAAAAATTTTGATTTTTGGGATGAAAAATCCGTCGTTTTCAAGGCGACGATGAATCACCATGACGATCTTGCGAGATCTAGGGGAGGGGCAATCATACGTATGATTAAAAATATCATTTTTAGTGTTTTTACCTCTATATCCGTCCTCTGGATATAGCGACGGTTGCTCGAAGCCCTACGCGGATGACGACCCTTGATGGAGGAAGCCTTGCACCGCGCTCGTGGATCTCTCGTCTCGCCTTCGCCTTCGCCTTCGCAACGAACGGAAAGAAAATTTTGTGGAAAATAAAATTTTTTAGAGTCGTGCTGATAACGTGTTATGAATCAACTACTGGGGAGGAACCCCCAGCCCTTTATTTATAGGCATGGTAGGAGAGTAGATACATCGAATACATAGATATGGGCGTATCTCTAAGATACCCGCAATCCTAACCGACTCTGGTTATTTCCATTCACAACAGTTCCTGATTTTTTTTCCAATTTTTGATAATTTCAGAATGATTTATACATACTAAAACTTCATTACACCAGATCAAGTAACCCCAAGTCTTTTTGAGCATCAATTTGATGGTTAAAATTTAATTGTTTCCGACAATAGACTTTTTGTGACAAACTAAGCGAGGCTCAAATAGGCACGTGTTCATTTGATTTTAGTGTATTGGATAATTCCTAAATAATCAAAAATTGAAAAAAAATCAAGAACCATGATGATAAAATGATCAGCTGGACCTGAATGAGCTAGATCGATATTCCTCCTATTGAACATGTAATTTGCACGGTATAGTCAACATAAAGAATTAACGAGTTGGACCCGAGGTGGGGCACCTACTTTGACACCTATAACGCTCAGGTAATAACCCGAGAGAGATAAAATATATTTGCTCGACAGTAAAGAGAGAGACTGTGAAGAATAAAATGAGCTCACCTCCTTCTAAATGGGAGTGATATATATAAGATTGTGAGGGGCATTTTAACTTGTAAGATATGTCTCTTCTTGAGTGGCTCTGACCTTTTATGGCCACTTGCGAGTTAGGCCATTAGGTCTTCTAATATTTGGGTTGTTAACCTCCTTTGGGGTGGTATAAAACCACTAGTCACCCATCCAGTCCAATTCCTAGATTGAGTAACATTAGATTAATATTTGTCCTTTTTGTAGACATGAGCTGGCAAAATGTGTATTTGAATTGTGATGACGTAATGTTTGGTCTAACTTGATGATTTTATTGTAGCACTTTAGACAGAACATTTGGTTAATACGCTTTTGATACCTTGCCTGTGTATGACGCTTTGGGCCAGAAGTTTGAACATGGTACATAGGCATGGCTCGTAGGTGGAGTTATTGGATACGAAAGAATTATTATAACGAATTTATAGTTGTGTCCCTTCGCAAAGCAGACAGTGGTCCCATTGGGCGGTCGGTGTATGTGGAGTAAGGGGCAATGTCACCCTTATGAGGGGGTCGGGGATGTCTTCCCCCTTGCAGAAGCATGAGGACAAAGCCCCATAAAGCTAGAGGGTACACCCATAGAGTCGACAAGTTCGCATGTTAAGGAGTAGGCGGTATAATTGCAAGTTAAACCAATATTTGTATATCTTCAACATTTAATCGTATAATGAGTATGTGAGATAGCATGAATTAGTAAATGATTTGGTGCTTATCAATTGTTGAGGCATTTCAACAATAAGTGTTGTGCAAGTTATTTGCATGCATGTTGGGCCCTACATCATGAGCTAATAGGTCCCATATAATGAAGCAATGTTTGGCTTCACACCAGAAAGGTGTGTGTATATCAAGTGAATGCACATAAGAAGCACCATTCTTTTTGCCACATTTTGATGAACAGTTGGCCTGCACGTGGACAAGCGAGAGAATTGAGACATTTATGGATGTGTAAGCAGGGGACTGTGAGTTACCCACATGTTAACCTGTAAAGGAGTATAACTAGCATCAACATTCCTTACACTGTGTGGCACATCACGCAAGGTCATTGTCAATAACTATGCATATGGAAGATGGTAGGCATGAAGGGTGTGAACCAATGCATCTCTGATCACCACACATGAGGGACTAGGGTACTATCGCTCTCTATCGTGCGAGGATAGGGCAACCCCTTCTAGGCTCCATACGGGGAAGGGCGCCCTACTCAACCATGCTTATGAATCATGTGGGGTACCCATGCACACACCCGTATGGGGGTTTTCCCATGCTTGCACCCGCATGGGTATGTGGGGGTACCCATGATCGTATCTATGCAGGTGGGTGGGGCACCCTTGACTCCCCTCATATGGGTAGGGGCAGTGGGGGCCACGGTAGGAATACTAAGGTATGGATCTAGGGTAGTAGGGGTCGAAGGTAGAGGTAGGGGTATCTACCCTTCCCAAAATGCGGAGGAGGTGGAGCTTCCTTCAATTTTTTTTCAAGCCTTCTAATGTTGTGGGGGTGATGAGGGGATGCTCCACCTACAAGAAGTGCAAGTATCATGTATGACATCGATATGGGGATGTGCTTAAGCGAGAAAATTCAGCACTCATGAATTGGGGTATTGTGGAGGCCGCTCAAGCATATGGACATGAAGAGTGATGAGTGCGCTATAAGTGGTTTGCTCAATTGAGCTTGTACATGCATTTAGAGACAGAGACAAGTTTGACATTACCATAAACACTTGGCGTGCAATATGAAATGATGCATGCTCACTGTCATGAAGTAAGGTCAAAGCTTTCAAATGATGCATGCTCACTGTCATGAAGTAAGGTCAAAGCTTTCTCACTTGTTGTCGCGTAGTAATCCATGGGTCCCGCTTGCTTAAAAGCAAAGGGAGTAAAGACTTCATATTCCTTTTTTGTAAAGGGAGTTTGGACACCCTGCTATCATATGGGGGTATCTAGGAACCCTTGATTGCTTCTGTGTAGTGGCTGGAGTATGTGTGAAAATGGGGGTCTAGTTCAAGTAAATCCCTGAGCATGTGGCATGTGATGCAATAGGGTGTTCATAATGTCTTTGATGGTGGCAACTGTTGCTACTACAACTGTAAGAAAAAATGACTTTGCCTGACGACAAATTTCGTCAAAAAAATAAAAAAACCTTCAATAATCGATGATGGAAAAAATAAACCATGGCTGAGAGAAAACTGTCAACAACAATGGACAATCATTGACGGTTGCCGTCAGCGTTAGTCACATTATCGCTGATGGTCTTCGTAAGCAAAAGTGAAACTTTCTCTGACAATGACCATCAGCGATGGTCTACTTTTTGCTGACGTGTGTCGTCCGCAATACAAATTATAATGTTTATACCCTAACGATTTCCATCAGCAAAAGTTGGCACATCACTAAAGTTAGTTGTCATCGATACAAATTATAATGTTTTAAACTATTATTTTTTAACAAACTACAAGATACAAAGCATATGTCAAACTGGACATACCATCAAGAGACATCTATAAACAACAAAGATTCATTTCCATGGCTATCAAAGTTCCCACAAACCTTATAACCCATCCTAATTTGATGCCAAGAATAATGGTGAAAAAAAACTATAAAATAAAGTACAAATTATATTACAAGATTCAAATCATTAAAAAGTCCCAAATAGCGTATATATCTTTTTAACTGTTGCAACAACAATACATGAGATCCCAGCACTTCCCTCTCTTTCCTCTTCCCTTCCACTGTGCACTAATCATTATCAAGGACCTCCATGGTCCATCATCTGGCTCTTCCATCTCATCCCATCCATGATCCCTTCACCCTCATATGTGTAGGGGTTTTGGCGAACCCTCAGAGCTCAGATCTGTGTCCGTCCTAAGTCGGACGGACCACAGAGGCATAAAGCGCAGCAGAAAAATAAAACAAGCTAGCTAAACAATTTAGCTAGGCCCTGAGAGAGCCAGAACCTAGCTCGATCTATGCCAACTTGGTATGGATCTGACCACCCCAAGAGGGATCTATCCTACTATGATGAAATTAAATTACACTAAAATTACTTAGAGAACATACCCGGAATCTCAACCCTGGGGTGGGCAAGATGTATCGTACCGTCTTCTGACGCTCCTCGTAGCCGAACCGCCTTGACTCGATCCACCTGAGCCACCTCGCACCTTCAAACCGATCTGCCCAAGCCGACACCTGCCTCCAAGCCGATCACACGCGGTAGAAGGTTTCACTTGAGTAGACTCGCGTCTTAGACGTTTGGATCCGAATCCAAACCCCCTTCGTAGTCTTGCTAGGACTAGTCGGGAGAATAAGAAGAAGAGAGAAAAATTAGTTTAGTCATGGATCGAGCTTGCACTAAAATCCGGAGCTACTCGATCGAGGACTTGGTGCATTTATCAACAAAGAGAGTACACCCCTATGTATATAGGGAGTCGGCACTTCTCTTTTCGTTTCGAGCAATGTGGGACAAAAACAAATAGAATAATTTAGCTAATTTAGCTTTAATTGAAGTTTAGTAAGCCTTTTGATAAAGGCCAACTTCAACGAATTAGTTCTTTTTATCCATTAAACTTTAGACACCAAACAAGTTATCAATTCGAAGTGCTTCGAATGGTGAACGTGTAGGAACGAACAGCGACAAATTTCAACTTCGTTTGACCCCTCAAACAATTGCCCAAAGATGGTCAAAAAGTCAATTTTCGTAGCCGTCATAAGGGGTTTCAAAAACCCTATTTTAACTTAAGTTGTAGGCGCGCCCGCTAGGCTTAGCAGACGTGCCCGCCCAAGGCAAGAAGCGGGCGGGCGCCGGCCCGCTGGACAGGGGGCATGCCCGCTGAGCAGCGGGCGTGCACCTGCTACAATCAGCGGGTTGTGCCCGCTGTCGCAGCAGGTCACGCCCGCTGAGCAGCGGGCGTACGTGCAATCAGCGGGCCGAGCCTACTGAGCAGCGGGCGTGCGCCCGTTGCTGACAGCGGGCAGTGCCTGCTGTTTCCAGCGGGCTACGCCCGTTTACCCTCTGCGGATAGGCCTGTTAGCCCAAGTGGGTCTAACCCACTTTGCCTCGGACTGTTTTTGCGTTTCTGGGCTCGTTTGAGCTCCGATTTGGATGCGGTTTGAACCTTTATTTAGACCGAGACGATCCCGTTAACCAGGTAACCCTTTCCAATGATTTGTTCCTACAAATATTGTTGTAACCAATTTACGACACGTTTAATCTTGTTTGCATCTATTGCAACAATGTCCCTATTGCATCTACGACTTAGTCTCACAACTGGGTTGTGAACATTAACTATTCCATTTCATCGAATGAATTTCTCTTATTAATCTTCCTATTACTAAAACACGAATGCTACTCGGTGTGAGATCCTACAGCCTGATCTTACTACAGGTTGGGGCTCGAAACCCCTAGACGACGGTCACCACGAGCAGTAGTTGTCGTCCTTGTTTCAGAATCATCATAACGTGATCGACCCATTGACAAAAGTATCGTTGGGTTCACTTTGGCTGTGTCAGTGATGAATACATTTAGCTATAGTCCATTCGTCAAGTCTGTGTCTCTGTTGGCCTAGGGTATGGTTTACTGTCAACCCTATTAGACAACATTGGTCAGTATACGACGGTCTTTGTTGTATTCATGTTGTACATCTTACAACGTACCCCGGTCGAGGTTTAACACAAAGACCGTACTGAACCTGTGACACTAACTTCCCTTTAACGGAAGAGACGAATCCCATCTTAGTCATCTACTCGCCTCAAGAGCTTCAGGTGTAACCCAACCTAAGATCTTTCAGAAGGCCTAGTCTCGAAGCTAGATCATAGGTCTAAGGGACATCGTTCACTCCCAGATTCGTACAAATGACTTCAGGTCTTTAAGGACCAGCTTATCTATCATCACCCTAGAATTACTATAGACAGTTTAGTTAAAGTTAACCATTTAATAACTCTAAGTTGGTCGTTCAGTGAACTCATTCTCTAATGAGCACATGTGTCTCGTCTCCGACTTCACCAAGTCGAATGACTACGAGATCATCTTACCCTAAGGTAAGACAAAGACACAGCGGTCTGTCCGATGTGCCGATATCCAGTTCTCGACACATCTATGACCACGAGCCGTTTAAGACTTAAGTTTCTATACTGTCGCTTACTACTCATAATTGAGATCTTATCTGGAAAGTAAGGACCTAATTATAAGTCTATGGACATTATCTGAGTATATTATTCATCCGAATTCATACTTAGGATAATGGACACCATATATTCTATTAACAAGACGCACACTTAGGATAAATCGCCTTATGGGCACATATCATCCTACAATATGGACCTCCACAGTACCCCTAAATATCCATGTGCCCTCAAGCTTCCGTCTCCTGTCCATCTCCAATAGAACGTATGCAATGTCACACCTGCTTCAGATCAGAACCTGTGAGTAAGAAGTATGTTTGGATGTCAGATATTTGAATGATGTGAAAGTTGGCTCGATTGAGGACTGAAGAAGTATTGAAGATGTGCAAACAACATATTTTGTGCAGGGCTAGCTCGCTTATGCTCTGGATCACACTTATCTGGCTATGCTCAAGTTAGATACAGATATTCCGAGCTAATTGACTTCTACAGGCATGGATACTCAGTTTGGAGGATTGACAGATCATTGCTCAGTAACTCTATAGTTCGAGCTTTGGATAGCTCAGCCCAGCACTTCATCAACTCGGTCTTTGGTAGGGAGTTCGACAGTATGGAGGGGTCAACCATATGATGCAGTATTCTATTCGAAGAAATCCATTTGAGTTGAAATTCTAGTCATAAAGAGATTCCTATTCTATTAGAACACATGTTGTGCCCTAGGCTATATAAGAGGTGTTTAAGCGAGGGTTTTCTATGAGAGTGTGTGTTACGATATTGAGAGCTATGTCCTGTCATTGCTGTGAGTCAACTTTGAGAGACTGTATTGTGAGCTTTTGAGAGATCTTGAGTGATTCTTTTCTGTTGGACGAAGAAGAAGATTTGTATTATCTCTCTCTTTCATAATAAAGCTCATTGGTGTTTTCCAGGCCGGCCCATAGCTAAAGTTGCAATCTTTCACTGTGCTTGGTTATGATCCGCTTGTCTACTTCCCTCATCATGATCGCTGATGCTCCTAAGGTTCCACCGGTGCACAATAAACTGTTATCAGATCTTACAGTTTCGACGATCTTTGTAGATAGTGACGATGAGTAGTAGCGGTGAGGTGACACTACAAAGGCTTCAACTTTTAGAGAGCATGCCCTAGTGGCTTGAACTATTATGTCTAACACGAAGTTTGAAATTGAGAAGTTTGATGGGAAGATCAACTTCGTTACGTGGAGATGCGAGGTCTTGGATGTCTTGAACCAACTTGGTCAAGATATCGTATTAGATGAGAAGTCAACGAGCATGTCAGACTTGGAATGAAGAAATTTGAATCGCAATGCTTGTGAAACGATCAGACTATACTTGACGAAGGATATAAATACATGTTCATGGAGGAGAAGTTTTGGGAAGAGCTCGACGACAAATATATGATGAAAAACATCCAAAACTGACCACATTTGAAGAAGGAACTGTTCGCTTTGAAGCTTGATGATAGAGTTTCTATTGAAGAACATATCGACTATTACAACAAGCTTCTAACAGACCTAATGAACGTTGATGTCAAGGTCGACGATGAAGATAACGCAATGATTCTCCTCAATTATCTACCCAATGATTACAAGTACTTGGTGTCAGTTCTTACTTACGATAAGAACTTGATCACTGATCACTCCTTATTTTACACCCTTTTTCCGTATGTTTGCATGCTATTTAGATCGCCCAAATCATGTTTTTCACGATATATCGACGATATTGCGATGCTTTTCACGATTTGTTGTTTTTGTCGCATTTCAGGTGATTTGGCGCGATTTGGAGTGATCTCGAGATGCGCTTACTCTAGACGGTCACCAACGACCTCCCCGAGAGGTATTTTGCTGTTGGAGAGAAGCAGAAGAAGAACGGACGTTGCAGGAGCGACGAGGAGGCCAAAACAAGCAGATTGGGCATTTTTTGTGTCCCACTCGGCCGAGTGGAGGAGCCACTCGGCCGACCAGCGAGACACTGCTCGGCCGGCCAGAACAGACACGATTTATGTGTGCACTCGGCCGAGCACCGAAGACCACATCGGCCGAGTGACGACATCCCGTCCGCCCGAGCACTATGAAGTCATCGGCCGAGTGACGACAACTCACTCGGCCGAGCCGCCCCCGAAGTAGAGACCCCTGAAGGCCCCAACTTACTGGAAAATTACAGGGTTTCTCACTAGGCCGAGTGACTTTTGTCACTCGGCCGAGTGCGATGCGCTGCCTGTAGCGAAAACTGCGGAAAACAGGCTGTGCAGGGGTATTTTGGTCACAGTTTTTGGACGATTTTGAGGGCTATTTAAACCCTGTTTTTACCCTAGTTTAGAGAGCCTCTCTCTTAGATTTTTTGCAGCTTTTTAGATTAGTTTTTTAGCTTTATTCTTGTGATTGGAGAGGAGACAAAGATTGGAATTTTGTTGGATTCAATTGAAGAACTCCATTGGTTTGCATCTCTTTTCCTTAAAAATTCTATTTTTATTGCTTATCTCAATATTGTGATGAATTCCATTGCTTATTTCAACGATTATTTTTGTGATCTCGCTATGATTTGTGAGTAGTCTCCACGTCTTGGGGCGTGGGGATGAACCCTACAAGCCCATCTTCATATTTGTGATGAATTAGTAGAAATCTTGCTAGAATTGTTATTAGGGATTAGATTGGGATCAATTTACTACGGATGGCTAGGTATTCATATCAATTGGGATTTGAAATAGATTGGATCCCAATTTGATAGGAAACCCTAGAAATCCGAATTGGGTTGGAGTCGGATTTTCGAAGTATCGGTTTGCAAGAGATTGGACCGATACTAGGATTTCCGGTTGCAATTCCATGCCGATACTCGTTTGCAAGAGATTGGACGGGTAGGAACTATCCCAATCTAGGTCGTGGACCGAGTTTACAAGAGATTGGGCTCGGTGCGCGATTGGACGATGATGTTGATCCTAATGCTAGTTTTCCTAGGCTAGGGTTTGCAAGAGATTGGACCCAAACCTAGGATAGCTATAGACCGGCAACAGCGCGAGAGCGTGAGCTTGGTTCTACATTCAGTTGCAACTAGTTCATCCAAATTCTCATTCAAGCAATTTTGATACCGATAAACCGCATTTATGAAATACGGTGAGTAGCGGGGATTCCCCATTCCCTAGACGTTCTTTATTTGATTTGATATTTCCGCATTTTTGTCTGACGATTGTGACAGGATCGCCAAAGGCAAATTTCTCTCTTAAATAGCCAGGTTGATTGGAACAAGCACGGTCATTCGTCCTCCCTGTGTTCGATATCCCGCTCGCTGCTACACCGTGCACTTGCGGTAAAACTACAACCGTTCTTTTGGGTCATATCCCGGAGCGATCGATCACGTTTGAAGAGGGATCAAATGCTCTTAAGAGCAATGAGTTCAGGAAGAACGACGAGACCATCCAAAGGCAAAGAAGAAGCACGATGTGACCGTAAATGTTGTTAAAGGCATTGAGGTCGAAGAGTGGATATTTGTTGGTGCTTTGGAGGGCATGATGTTGGATAGTTGGATGCTCGATTTGGGATGCTCCTTTCATATAACGCCACACAAAGAGTATCTTACGACCTTCCATGAAGGTGGTAAGAGTACAGTCCTACTAAGCGATGATGGAGCTTACAGTATGATAGACATCGGGATAGTTCGAATGAAGATGGGTAATGGTGTTACGTGAGACATCGATGAGATACGCTATGTTACCGACCTAAAGCATAATATCATATTGCTAGGTTCACTCGAAGGGCTGTCAAGTGACAATAGAGAATGGAGCTTTGAGGGTGACTCGATGAGCTATGATCGTGATGAAGGGAAGACAGTGGATTCGGGCTATGGGTTGAAAAACCTAATTGATTTAATTACTGGGTTAATTGAGATTATGGGTATATGGGATGATTATTGTCGTCGTAGATTCGACCCCTTCCCTTCAGGAAGATCGGATTGGCAGTCGATTAAAAGTCGGGACCAATCCGGGGATCCGATCCCTACGCCGTCCCTACTATCGATGTGGTTGACGAGAGTCGGACATCGTTTAGAACTCTCCCAATATAGGTCTAACCCCCGAACGCCACTATGGGCGGGAGGAAGACTGTGGATATTCGTCGAGTGTAATGCACCCAACGTACACCGATGCATCAGAGACAACTGACATTGGTGTAGGTTGGGTTGGCCTATCATTGCATCGCGACAGCGGGGGGTAGGACATGACATAGGGAAATAACCTCTCATGCATCACGACAGCAGGGGATAGGCAAATGCCCTTAGGTCACACGACCTCTCCCGAGTCCCAATGAACCCGGCAACTTGTTGATTAGTAGTCTAACCCTAAGCTTAGTCCAATGGCGGAAATTCCCCACGTCCTAGAGCTTTTATCCTTTGACCCACACTCTTTCTACTTTTCACCAACCAATCACCGACACTATTGCATAGCTTTCACTCGAAGACCGATAACCCGATAGTCATTTACCGCCTCCTCGTGTTCGACACGTAAGCGACTACACATGACCCGTGCGCTGTGGTTTTATAAGCATCGACCCCTTGGGGTACGATCACACATCACTTCTACAAACTGCTTCATAGATGGGATGAGTCTGTCGTAAAAGAAACCGATGAGACAGTACTCATCAAATCCATGGTGTGGACATGCTAGCAGTAGCTCCTTGAACCTTTCCAAAGTAATATCAAAGCTTTCATTCAGCTTCTGAGAAAAGTTTGTCATTTACCGCTTTAATCCTTGAGTCCATTCAGCTTCTGAGAAAAGTTTGTCATTTACTGCTTTAATCCTTGAGTCCTATGCAAGGAAAAAAACTTTTTCAGAAATTCAGCTTGCATTGCCAACCAGGAGTTAATAGAATGAGGAAGTATAACATTAAACCAATTTTTTGCTTTATCCTTTAAAGAAAAAGGAAACAGTTTAAGATAAATGGTTTTATTGCTAGCCTTTCCATCAGAACATGTGAGGCAGACATCTTCGAAATCCTTTATATGTAAATAATGGTTCTCCTTCTCCATGCCATGAAAGGTGTGGAGAATTTGAAATATCTCCGGTCTTGGGCTAAAAGAATTCGTATTGGCTGGGAGCACAATGCATGAGCCGGTAGCAGACTTACTCGGTCTCAACACATATCTCAAACTTCGATCACCCTCATGTTGGGAGTGATCGTCCTTACTATGATTGGTGTTGTCATTACCATTGGTGTTAGTGTTGTTATCGGCCATGTCTAGATTTCTTACCAATCTATGTGTTCAAGGAGTCCTTAACCACATAAACTAGAAAATTAAGCTCAAGACAAAACTTTCCAAATTTAATCTAATTTTTATAGTTTTAAGGATTATATGAATTGAAAAATAAATACAGATATCCATAATGTATATAAACAACAGAATTGACAGATCTCACGAAATTTGCACAATAAAAACTAAAATGTGAAATGAAGATACGACGTCCCGGCAACGGTGCCAATTTGCTTGACTCAACCCCTAAAGGTGATACTCACAAGTGTACGAGGTCGGTAAATAATATACCCGGTGAGTATGAGATCATATCCACAGAGACAGAGTTAATCTACAAATTCACACAAATAGTCAGAGCGTGGTAAAGAAATAGTGAGGGTTCTAACCACCCTTTAAGAGTGAATGATTGTTTGTAGAGATGAATTATCTAAATTCCCTAGAGGTAGGGTAAGGTCCTAAGATTTGGATGCAATGGAAAGGAAGAGTGTGGGTATTTAGGATAATAATAGGATTACTTGATTACTCTGCTAAATGTTAATACCAAGATAACTCAATCACTCATTCATGTCAAGATATGAGGATCGGGAAATAAATCAATTAAGCATGCGTGGAATGCACCAAAGGTAATTGCTAAGTGGGTTCTTCTCCTAATTAAAGCTCATGAATCAACTCTCACATCTATTTCAAGGTATGTGAGCATGGTGCATATAGGTTGAGTTGCGCATCACACAACCACCGTTCTGTGGCCCCTTTCCGATAATGCATGATTCAATAAACGGATTACAACCCAATTAACAATATGAGTTGTTGGGTAAATTAAGATTCTTAAATATGAAATATGGATTGGGGGTCTTGCATTCATTTCAAGATATGCAATACCCATTGAATACATAGGTGCAACAATTACGATGCACCACCGTTCTTCGATTCCTCCATGGATAGTATTAAATCCAATTAAACATAAGCTTAATTCACCCAACAACATGGATTAACGATGTGTGCTGGAAATTAACACTAGCAATTAAATCTAAACATCCTACATCAATCCACAACACCCACACCCATGTTAAGCACAATCCAAGCATTCATTGAAATAAACATAGTTTCAATACAAAAGTGAAAGCAAATAAACAAGAGTAGAAGGGTTGGGAGTTTATCACCAAATACAAGCTTCTCCAATCTTGGATTAATCTCAGTCGCAGTAAAAACGAGATCAAATCACTCAAACTCTCAAAAACCCTAAACTCTCTCTTGGGGAAGAAGATGCCTAAAAATAGTAAAGTATTTTAGCTATATCTCATTACAACTGAAAATGTAGAGTTTTATACCCCCTAGGGGTTAGATTTCATCCATCCAAAACATCATCCAACGGCCCTAAGCGAATGGATCAAAATCGGGTTAGGAAACAAGCAACTTCCACAACCCAGATTCTGGGCGAAATCTCCTGCACAGGCGACTGTCGACCAACGACCAGTCGCCTGATGACAGGGGACTGCCGTTGTCCTGGCAGGCGTCTGTGTGGTCCTTGCGAAACACTGCGAAATCTGGGGGGTTCTCTAGGCAGGTGACCAACTTGAAGGTTACAAGCTCCTGTGTGGTCCACAAACGGTTGTCTTTTGTGCTTAAGGCGCCTGCTGCAGAAATGTCAAATCAAACATAAAGTTGGTATTCTGGTCCTCCAGTCATCTATAAAATCAGGGGACTACTGTGTAAATGGTAGGCGACTGTTCTTCATATAAGTGCCTGTCAATCCTCCTACAGGCGCCTGTCGTTAGGGGAGAGCACGGTCTCAAACCGGCGGTTTGGGACCTAAACCGAACCAGACCGTATAAGTAGCGGTTTCTCACAGGCCAGACCAAACCAGACCGCCAGACCGATGGTTTCCGAGCCGACGAAAACCGCTTGGAGCGGTTTGGTTCGGTTTGGAACCGCGGTTTAGACATATGATGATGGAAGATCCCCTCGTATACCCAATTTTGCTAAATATAGACTTTGTCATTAAAATAATTTCATGGCATGGCTTCATTTCTGTGCTCCTTATCAAATAAGGGAAAATTGGCACTGCATCGCTTGCAGGAGTTCTAACTGTGACTGCAACAGGTGCGGTTATTATTGTTCTATATATTTTCATTTTTCTATAGCAGTTTGGGTGCATTCATCACTATAAGTTGTATCAAAATGGTATTGGATGCCGAATTGCGTTGATCATGTTAATTCACTGATGTTTCTACAGATAGGAACGTCCCATACTATCTCATTGTCAACTAAGCACATCCCATTTTCTTCTCCAGGTTAAAGAAGGCTATATGATGTGTTAAGTGCATGGAGAATTAGCGATGCTCAAATGGGAAAAAAAACGAATGCAGTCTGAACTCTGAAGAGTGAAGACTGGAGATTGAAGAGGGCAGATAGCCGAAGAGGGCCGGCGCGGCGCCGCTCTGTCTAAAGGCCTTAGGCTAGGGTTTCTAGGGACTAGGGTTAAAATCCTAACAGATTTCCAGCACAATATATAATATATGTTAGGAGTCGGTTCGGTTCGGTTTAAGCGGTTTCGACAGGGTGAAACCAAACCAGACCATATAAGTGGCGATTTCCAACGATTGAGACCAAACCAGACCGATGGAGAGCGGTTCGGTTCGGTTTTTGGCTCGGTTTGGTTCGGTCCGGTTCAGTTCGGGCGGTTTGAGCAAACCGTGCTCACCCCTACCTGTCGTTGCGCTCCAGTTTTCCCAGCTTCAGCCCTTGTGAGGCAGGCGACTGCCGTTGTCTAGGCAGGCGACTGCACTTTTGCCCAGGCACATGTCTGTCCTTCTATAGGTGCCTGCTATGCATTATCCTTTGCTTCATGCTGGGCTTCCAAAGGGTAGGTGACTATTATTGTATGGACAGTTGCCTGTCCTGGCTCCAGATTCACTTCTCATATTAGTTGATTTTGTCCCCTTCGGGACCCCTAAAAATCCAGAAAAATCCCTAAAAATATAGTAGACATTTATAAAGCTTTGAGAAGTGAAATTGTGCCAAAATAAAGTCATATGCTCATAAATGATGAATTCATACAATTATGGTTAAGAGAGCATGATTTCATGGATTATATGCACAAGAGGAGATGATTACGATGTTAGGATATGGAATATTCAGTCATAATCAATGTATGCTATGGTATGTACCCGATCCGATCTGTCACATGTAGTTAGCATTGTGAGCCGATACATGCACAATTTGGGAAAAGTACATTGGCAAGCCATTCAATGGGTACTTATATATATCATTGACATCATTGATGTGGGATTGACATACAACTGCTGTGATAAAGGTGCGCGAGGTGTAGGCTATGTTGATTTCGACTTTACAAGCGACCTAGATGGAAGGAAATCTATAACGTGCTATGTCTTCACCCTGTCAAGAGCGCTGATGGTGTAGTATACTTCAGTTCACGGTGACTTTGTCTACTACAGAGGTAGAATACATGGCATTGACTGAAACAGTGAACGAGACGATATGGCTAATGGGATTGATGGACGACCTGTGATTATACGAAGAGAGGTATGATCTTCATTGAAACAACGAAAGTGTGGTGCACTTACCTAAGAATCGGGTCTTCCATGCACGTACCAAGAATATTGATGCGAGGTACCACTTTGTCCAAGACTATATGGGAGAAGAATACGATGACATTAATTTGCTGAAGATTGGAACGGAAGACAACCATGCAGACATGTTGACTAAGGTTGTATCTAGAGCCAAGCTTAAGCACTGCTTGGACTTACTCAATGTTGTTTCGAGGTGATGTTAGTGGCAACTGATCGCGTCCGGATATACACTCGAAAAACGATTGTAGTCTTACCGCAAGCGCACGGCGTAGTGGCGAGCGGGTATCGAACTCAGGAATGACAATTGACAGTACTCTATTTTGATCACCTAGCTATCAATGGAATAATAGGATGGTTTTGATAATAGTATCACAATCGTTCAAATAGCAAATAAAATTCAATATAATAAAGCATCTAGGGATAGGAAATCCCACTACGGACTGTCACTGATCCTTGTGGTTCATGAATCTCAATGTTGCGAGGCTTGAATTGAGGTGAACTAGTCGCAACTTAATGTAGAACCAAGCTCATGCTCTCTCGCTATTGCCGGTCTATAGCAACCTAGATTAGGGCCCACTCTCGTGCAAACCCTAACTTAAGCCACTAGCATGAAGATTGACATCATCGTCCAATCGCATCTCGAGCCCACTCTCGTGCAAACTCGAGCTACGATCTAGTTTATGACAGTTCATATTCGTCCAATCTTTTGCAAACAAATATTAGTATAGATTTATAATAAAAATCCTAGCTTTGGTCCAATATCTTGCAAACCAAGTCTAGACAATCTCAAATATAAACCTAAATCGAATATCTAGGCCTTCCCATCAATTGAGATCCAATCTCTTGTAAATCCCAATCGATGCAAATTCCTAGCTATTCGTAATAAATCAATCACAACCTAACCTTACTTCAATCCTAGCAACAATTCAATTCATTCATCACAATTCAAAGATCGGGTCCATAGGGTTCATCCCCATGCCCTAGAACGACAAAACTACTCACAATTCATCATAGAAATCTCAGAAATAAAGCAATAGATCAAAGTACAATTCATTGTAGATAGAAAGCAATTCATAAAAATAAGAGTTTTAGCAAGAAAGAACAAACCAAATTACGCGTCTATGATCTCCAGCTGAGATTTACAAAAGGAATATCCGTCAAAAATTAATTCTAGTCTCCCTTATCATTTTTTATGACGGTCATCCCCCCTTTTAGGAACGACATGCACAGGGCTAACCCATCTGCTGTCAGAAATAGGGTAAATGATATCGGCTTCAAGCAATTTAAGGATTTCTTTCTTAACCACCTCCTTCATGTTAGGATTTAATCGCCTTTGAGGCTCTATGGAGGTGGCTTCAATGTTTTCAAAGTGGATCCTGTGCGTACAAAGTCTAGGGCTTATTCCCTTGAGGTCAGAGATGGTGTAGCCAAGGACGTCCCTATGGCTCCTAAGGACATCTAGAAGCCTCTCAAGCTGGGTGGGGTTGAGGTTGGAATTGACGATCACCGGATAGGTCAGTTTATCTCCCAAGAAAGCATACCTTAAATTAGGAGGTAATTGTTCTAGTACTACCTCAGGGGGTGCGTTGTACCTCCTTCCTCCTCTTCTTGTGAAATCATGGCATCTTCGGTCACGCCCGAGTTTAGTTCCTCCTCGAAGGACAGGCCCTCATATGCCGGCTCAGATTCGCTTCTTGGTGTGGAGGGTGCATCGGAGTGGACACTGCACAACTCCACTTTGACGTCGATGAGACTACCATTTTCCTCCAGTCCACACCTGAAATCAAGAGATAGGTCAGTGCGTTCATAAAAGTCGAAGAGAGGATCGTCAAGTGCGCTTCCCTGAATCTCGGCATGCCAAATGGACTCCTCAGGAGTATAGAACTCTCCAATGCATGCTTCACTACTTTCAAAGTATAACTTACTGTCTCTTACGTCGACTTTAATGTTGCCCTTGATAGTCCCTTCAGGAGAGATTTGATCCATCATAAAGCTAGCAAATGGTTGCTCAATAGGGTCCTCAATGTCGATGACCAAAGCCCCTATGGTTTGGACCTCATCAACAAGTTCTTTCAGAAGAGTTGCGAAGGAATCATCATCTCCAGGGCTAGACTCCGTTCTCATCATCGTGTCTTCCATGTTACCTGCTTTAAGATTCTATGGAAAATTCTGGGAGAGCACGTCAATTTGAGCATCAAATGAAGTCAAAAAGGAATAAAAGAAAGATAGAAAGTGAGATGTAACCGGGTGAGCAAAATCGAATACCGTCAAAATTCCCCGGCAACGGCGCCAAAAACTTGATCACGCCCGGATATACACCCGGAAAACGACTGTAGTCTTACCGCAAGTGCACGACGTAGTGGCGAGCGGGTATCGAACACAGGGATAACAATTGACAGTACTCTATTTTGATCACCTAGCTATCAATGGAATAATAGGATGGTTTTGATAATAGTGTCATAATCGTTCAAATAGCAAATAAAATTCAATATAATAAAGCGTCTAGGGATATGAAATCCACACTACGGACCGTCACTTATCCTTGTGGTTCATGAATCGCAATGTTGCAAGGCTTGAATTGAGGTGAACTAGTCGCAACTGAATATAGAACCAAGCTCACGCTCTCGCGCTATTGCCGGTCTATAGCAACCTAGATTCGGGCCCACTCTCGTGCAAACCCTAACTTAAGTCACTAGCATGAAGATCGACATCATCGTCTAATCGCATCTCAAGCCCACTCTCGTGCAAACTCGAGCTACGATCTAGGTTATGATAGTTCGTATTCGTCCAATCTCTTGCAAACGAATATTAGTATAGATTTATAATAAAAATCCTAGCTTTGGCCCAATCTCTTGCAAACCAAGTCTAGATAATCTCAATTATAAACCTAAATCGAATATCTAGGCCTTCCCATCAATTGAGATCCAATCTCTTGCAAATCCCAATCGATGCAAATTCCTAGCTACTCGTAATAAATCAATCACAACCTAACCTTACTTCAATCCTAGCAACAATTCAATTCATTCATCACAATTCAAAGATCGGGTCCATAGGGTTCATCCCCATGCCCTAGAACGACAAAACTACTCACAATTCATCATAGAAATCTCAGAAATAAAGCAATAGATCAAAGCACAATTCATTGTAGAGAGAAGCAATTCATAAAAATAAGAGTTTTAGCAAGAAAGAACAAACCAAATTGCGCATCTATGATCTCCAGCTGAGATTTACAAAAGGAATAGCCGTCAAAAATTAATTCAAGTCTCTTTTAAAACTAGGGATAAAACTAGGTTTAAATACAAGTCAAATTCGTCCAGAAATTCCTGACATAGTTGCCCCTACGCAGCACAAAAAACCTAATTTACGTAACAGTCGGACAGCGCCACTCGGCCGAGTGACAATGTTACTCGGCCGAGTGATAGACCCAATAATAAAACAGAGAATCTGGGAAAATTAGGGGTCTGTCGCTCTGACTGACTTGGGCGAGTGGGCTTCTTCACTCGGCCGAGTGAGCAATCCTGCTCGGCCGAGTGGGTCTTCTCAAAATTTCCAGTAAGTTGGCTGATTCTCGGAAGAAAATCCATGTACCACTCGGGCGAGTGGTCTTCTCCATTCGGCCGAGTAAACTTTCTTGCTCGGCCGAGTGAACTTTGAAAAATCAGCAGTACGTATCCGTTCACTCGGCCAAACGCAGCCCGTCACTCGGCCGAGTGAACTCTTTATTCGGTCGAGTGAGCTGCTTCTGCTCTATTGTCCTCTCCTACTCGCCTCCTCGTCGATTCTATCGGATTTCTTCCTCTTCTGCTCATCCTCTAGCGCTGCTAACTCCTCAAATAAGCTGTGGGTGATGCTCCGGTGTACGTGAAAGTCCCTTGATCTCATTTTCGCTCCAGATCACTCCATATCTCCTGAAATACAACAAAAACAAGAAATAGTGAAAAGCAACGCGATATCGTCGAATAATCGTGGAAAATACAATATGGGCGATCGAAATGACATGAAAACATGCAGAAAAAAGGTGTAAAATAAGGAGCGATCAGCAACCCCAGTTGGGGCATTGATGATCGGTAGAGCCATGTAATGCCCCTAAGTGTGAAATACTAGGATGTATGTATATATGTATTGGATTTTAGTTTGAATGTGTGTAGATCATCTTGTAGTGAATGTTTTTCCTCATGAGTTGGTATATATACATGGTAGTGTTTATATTTGGATGTGTATGAATTATTTGGATCTTACTGTGCATATATCATGCTATTGTATGCCTCTTTGTATTGGATTTGTATTGGATAATTATATGCAATAGTGTTGTGCATATATGTGTAGTATATGTGTACGCCCCGCTTCCCATTGTACTTGGGAGCGAGAACGTAATCGGGTCTGCAAGTGCTTAAAGCAAAGAAGAAGTACTTTTTTCTTTCTTCTTTGACTTAAGCACAATAAGCGTTTGTGTTTAGCAATTCAGGTCCTTGCACTCTAAACGTCAGAAATAGCACAAATAATGATTACCATTTTATTCTAGCGTTCAAAAATAGAGCACACAAAGAATTAAGGCTTAGCATGGCCGTACAATTTATTATCGGATGCAACACCTGAAAACAAAAGATATAAATAAGTAGAGACTGCAACGATGCTCTAGTCTTTAGTAGGGAGGATCTTGGTGTCCTCGTAACTCCGGTCAGCTGGGTCTACCTCCAAGGCGGGATCCTCAAAAGTGGAGTTCTTCAACGTAGCCTAACCCAGAACCTAACATATATATTTCACATTTAAATTTGAAATACATGTCAGCGAGAAAGCTCGATAAGATTTTAAAGTAATGAAAAGTTATTAACTTGAGGAGGAAACAAAAGAGTGTTAGTATACAGTTATGAGTAAACGAAATTTAAGGTATGAGCATGCTGAAACAATTTAACATGTGAATTGCATTTTAAAGAAATTAACACAGTTACAATTGGAATACTTTCAGTTAATTGTGCACGTGCAAGTCCATGTCCGAGTAAGTAAAGTGTTCTCGATACACCCTATCATCGGGGTTTACTGTGACGCTTCTTACCATCCCTAACCTGGAAAATGGCCAAGATGCTTGCTTCCATTAGTGTGGTATGGAAGTAGCCGTAATGTGTACAAGACACACTTACAAACTCTACTACATGGACCATCCCCACCCAAGTGTCTATCTAGTCTTCGACTGGGTTCATCCCATCTGTATTCGATGGAGTCACATATGTATTTCGAAGGTTGTGTCCTACCCTGGGTCCAATTTAGTCCATTTTGCTACCAGGCAGAAAGTAAATTGTTCCAAGCAAACAGCTTTATTATTACATGTCCTTTTAATCAGAAGCAACTACTAAAGCGAAACATTCAATTCAGTTCAAAAGTCCACAAGCGTATTAATTACATATTTCAGCACTAAAGTTGAACAGTTTGGTTTTGCACTTCATTTACAATAAAATACTTGCATCGAATGTTGTTGGGTGTCTGGACGGTCGTAACGAGAGGCGCGATTGTTTCTGCGAAGTTGGGGTTTTAATATTAGTTAAATGATTTGTAATGTGTCAGTCACACTATTAAGTTATGGTTCCTTGTAATACAGTATATATTATTAACATTACATACTAAACTATATAGCTAACATGGTTGATATATTAATACTAAACCAACATTTTATATATACTGTTATATGCTAACTTTAATACCAACATATTATTTTAATAAACTGTGACATTATATATATATATATATATATATATATATATATATATATATATATATATATATATATATAAATTTATTTACTAACCTACATACTGTTAACTAACATTACTAACTATTATATTAAAACAAATATCAACTAACATGCTGTTTTATATAACAATAACCACTTATGTGTTTTGCGTTGTTCCTCGCGTGGGTTGCAGATGGCAGCGCCATCTAGCGGCGGTGCATTGATGTCGGTGTGGAGAGCTCGAGCGGTGGACGAGGCATTTGAACGTCGAAGGAAGAGGCGATGCCGACGTGTGGGTTCGCCGAAGTAGCACGTGACTGGGAGCGAGGCACTGCGAGGATGATGGTGGCATGGTCGCTTGGGGTGAATGATCGCCGGAGGTGGGGTGGCGGTGAAGCTCTGTCGGATTTGCTTGCAGGTTGAGAGGGGTCGTCTGAGGCGAGGACAGAGGTGGAGGAGTGTGTGGAGAGAGGAGGCTGGTTTGTCAGGGTGGCGTGGCTGATGAGATGCGGGCTTGGAGGTGGAGGCGTGAGGTCGAAGGGGTTGGGTTTGAGGGCCAGAGGAAGGAGCAGAGGCGGCGGCGAGGTACTTGAGGTCGCCAGAGTTGGCGAGGAAGGAGGTGACGTTGGGAGGAGATGGTGGTGGTTTGTAGTCAGAGGAGGAGTGGTTGGGGTTATTTGCGAGGGGGTGAAGGGAATGTCGGTTGTTTGGAGTGGGGAGAAGAAGGTGGTGCTTTGGAGGTCGCTGGTCGGTGGCTCACGGGGGAGGAAGAAGCTGCGTTTGATTGGAGGCTGTCGGTGTTGGGTTCTATGAGGAAGGAGGAGAAGAATGGAGAACGAGCGGGGGGAAGAATTCACGTGGGTCGTTGTGAGTATCTCGCATGCATGCATTGTTACGATCGGGCTCCGCTTCGAAAGATTCGATTTGATCTGGGTGGTTGTTGGGGTGCGGTTGTTCGAGTTGAGAACGTGGGTTCGTGGCATGCAAAACGAATGAAGTGGGGTTGATTTGGTTAAGGTCCTTACGGATCGACGACGACAGGTTGCGGGGTGAGCGCGTACGTAGGCTGCTAAGTTTGATGGTGTCCGTGTGCAAAGCATGGGGATATTAACGGGCGAGATTTAGTTAGTAGTTAGATTATTATTAGGAAAGATATTTAATTAGTATTTAGGGAATATCTAATTAAGATATTTTAGTATTTATTAGATGTATTAAGGTTTATTAATAATTATATGATATGATTAGATTAGTGAATCTATATGATTAAAACATTCCAGTTATTACGATCTTGCCACTGCACGTCAATGATGTCCAAAAACGACAAGATTAGTGTCAACGTGACCGTGAAGTCGAGTGGATTGCTAATACGATGTCCGATAACGCATTCAGGCTATGGCAATAAGTAAATAAAATCATAAAAAAAAAGCCATATATTTTAATATATCAATAATGCACGTACGAAATACATACGATAAATACAGGTCGTTACATCCTACCCACTAAAGGGTTTTGACGGACCCTCAGAGCTCAGATCTGTGCACGTCCTAAGTCGGACGGACCACAGAGGCATAAAGCGCAGCGAAAAATAAAAACATGCTAGCTAAACATTTTAGCTAGGCCCTGAGAGAGCCAGAACCTAGACCGATCTATGCCAACTTGGGGTGGATCTGACCACCCCAAGAGAGATCTATCCTACTGCGACGAAATTAAATTACACTAAAAAGCTTTAAAGAACATACCCGGAATCTCAACCCTGGGGCGGGCAAGATGTACCACACCGGCTTCTTACGCTCCTCGTAGCCGAACCGCCTTGACTCGATCCACCCGAGCCGCCTTGCACATTCGGACTGATCCACCCGAGTCGTCACCCGGCTCAGAGCCGATCACTTGCGGTAGAAGGTTTTACTTGAGCAGACCCACGTCTTAGACATCTAGATCCGAATCCAAAACCCCCTTTGTAATGCCCTGCTAAGCTACTGCACAAGTACTAGAGGGGGGGGAATAGTACTTTAAAATAATTAAGAGGCTAATTCCTAATTACTTGCAAACTCTACCAAATAATGCGGAAATGCGGAATAGTAAATAATCGACAACAAATAGAATCAATCGCAAACAAACAATATTACTGGGTTCGGATCCACCCAAGTCTCCCCGACTTGTTCCCGGTGATCCTACGTCCCAACCACCCGGATCCCCTCCGGATACTCAAGTTAGAAACCCTAACTCAAGATTTCCACTATGAAATACTTGTGAAAAACCTTCACAAGTCAAATCATACACAAAATAATTTGTGACTCCCACAACCCGGGATCACAACCACACTCTCACAACCGAGAGTGAAACTTACAATATGAATTGAAATGAAACAAAACTTCTTACCGACAAAATACCTATGCCTTGAGTAATACTTACGAATTAGGGCAAAGATGATTTTGAGGAAGAAGAAGAGGCACCAAACCCTAGCTCCAAGATGTAGATCAGCGATGGAGAGCTATGGGGATGATGGTGACCTAGGATCAAGCACTTGGCATGGAAGGCTTCACACACAATGAATCTCTCTTTGGAAGTAAGAGTGGTGAGAGATTATTGAATGGAATGAAAGAGCTTTGAATGAGCTTGGAATGATTTCTCTTGATCTCTAAACTTGCAATAATATCAGCCTTGACTGCAATGAATGCAGCCCATCAAGTATTTATAAGTTAGAGGAGAGAGAGAAAGAAAAACGTTTCAATTAATGCTCCAACGGCTCTTTTCTGAACCCAACTAGTCGGTCAAAGAACAACTACCGACCGACTAGTTCATCAACTAGTCGGTCGGTCAATCAACGTATACCGACTAATGAGTGAACATAGAAAAGTTCAAAGCACAGACTAAAGGAACTAGTCGGTCCAAGAAGAGTAGCTGACCGACTAGTTTCACAACTAGTCGGTCGGTTACTCAACTGAGACCGACTAAGAGAAAAACAAATAGTCTGAGAGCAAATTGAATTAGTCGGTCCAAGAACAAATGTTGACCGACTAGTTCATCAACTAGTCGGTCATCAAATGTACATAGACCGACTAACGAAAAACAGTAATTCAAGTGAAAATTGGCATGTACAGTAAAACTCAACTAGTCGGTCCAAGAAGGAAAGCTGACCGACTAGTTCATCAACTAGTCGGTCGATCAATGAACACAGACAGACTAATGATAAACAGTAACTAGCTTGGAAAAGACTGACTGAAACTAGTCGGTCCAAGAAGCTTTGCCGACCGACTAGATCACCATCTAGTCTGTCAGTTCTTCTTCTTGAACCAACTAACATGCACAAGAAGTCCCGAAACGAAGCGCGAAGCTTCGGGAAGAATTGTATGGACTTCAACTAAGATCCTAGAGCTAAGATATGAGCGTTATGAAGATTTAAACCGTAAGACCTACTCAAGGCTTAACATACTACGAAAGAAGCTTAAAGACTAAAAATAAAACTTGACGATACCGTCTTCAAATGCTTCAATCGAATCTTCATGACTTCTGAAATGGTCCATAAGCTTCAACGAAGCTTTAGGCATACAATCACGTACTTTGAGAAGTCTTGAGACGTCGTAATTGATATTCATATGAATTTGGCGACGATCTCCATAACTGCGCTCACAAAGTGTTAGTTCACGATATATTAATGTTTGTTCATCATCCAAAACCAAATCCGGGGAGTCCAATATCCAACATTCTCCCCCTTTTTGTGATGACAAACCAACATAAATAATAATAAAAAATAATGATTCAAATGTAATTTACTTACTCCCCCTGCATTGATGACACGTTAATTCCAAATTAAACAATAATAATACGCATCAAGCAGACGAGTAAAGTATATAAATGAGAATCGATTATTGAAATATCGAATACCAAATGTAGGTTATTGAAATATCGGATGTGAAAATCCATTTATATATCTTAACTCCCCCTGAATCTAACATATCAAATTAGATTCTTGGAATAATGCTTTAAATTATCATTTTGCACATCGTTATTATTATATCTCTCCCCCTTTGGCATTAGCAAAAAGAGCGGAAGGAGATCAACGACAACAACAATGGCTTCAAATAAAAGCACGGGAGTCGTAGAATACGACGATGGTTCAAGTTACACCAAATAAAAATACGAATAAAATCAAAGCATGTCAATGAGACCAAAGTCGAAAATCGATGAATAAAATCATTAAAAAAAACTCAAATCAATTTTACGGATTGAGTTATGGAATATACTCTCCAATATCAACATTCTTGGTTAATTTAGTGCATGTAAAACAATTCTATGTATCTATAGAAGAAATTTCTATTAAACCAAGTATTTTCGTCGAGCGACGAAATCAAGACATCAGAGACATAAAAATTATATAATGTGCACAATAGAATGAAATGTCAACCGCGATGTATATATATAAAAATTTGAACCAGAGTACATCAAAAATATACATCACTGACATACAAAACAACGATCTAACGATCGGCGCACAAAATACAGCATCATATCACACAGATATCAGAGTGTTACACAACATACAACATCATCAGAATACAGCATCATGCATCCAAAAGTATAAAAAAATACATCAAAACAATCCAGAACCCCACTCTATCCTACCCAATCTCTCTCACAACTAGATATGTCATCCAATGTGCATCGGGAGAGGCCTCAAAGAAGCTCAAGAGGCAGCGGGAGGATCTGAAGCAACT
The DNA here is from genome assembly GCA_030789695.1 of Scilla litardierei. Taxonomy (NCBI): domain Eukaryota; kingdom Viridiplantae; phylum Streptophyta; class Magnoliopsida; order Asparagales; family Asparagaceae; genus Scilla; species Scilla litardierei. The sequence continues at coordinate 33,783,924 of CM061133.1, forward strand.
GCAGGCTCTGCAGGAGCGGAGGTGGTCACAGGATCAGCTGGAATCTCAACAGGAGCGACGACAGATGAAGTCTCAGGCACTGCAGGAGAGACGATCTCAGAAGCAGCAGCAGTAGTGGCCTCGGGAGCACCAGTCGTAGTATCCACCGCAGGTGTGGTGGCAACAGGAGTACTCTCGGGGTCACCAGCAGATGAGACAGCAACAACACCAGAAGTGCCCTCGGGGCACGAGTAGAAGCACGAACAAGCTCCTCAAGCTCCTCCTCATCCAACTCCTCATCCTCAGAAACTGGAGGAGGAACCTCAACACCAATAGTACGAGCAATACGGCACAGAATCTCCTCGGTACGAGCATACCGAGACTCGAGATGACGAACGTCACGAGCGAGACTATCAAGAGTGGTAGAGGGAGCAGCTGAGTCAGAGGCGGAGGCAGACGCTGAAGGTGTCGTCCTCTGAATGTGACGGAGTGCAGCAAGAGACTTCTTGACGGCCGTCGCGTTTAGAGGAGGACCAAGTGGACGCTCATCGTCACGAGGAAGTGTGACACGGAAGTGGCGAAAAACAAGGGTCAACAAGCACGGGAAGGGGATGTGAGCCGACTTCGTGGTCTTGCGACTACACTCGAAAGAATCCATCTTATCGAGTATAATGCGAGCCCAGTTAATCGAGCTCCCCATGAAAATAGCGTATATCAACTTCAGAAAAGGCTGGGACGGTAGAGATGAGGAGCCGTACTTGGGAAGCAAGCACGACTTCAGAATCAAATTCAGGACCCATGCATTAGGCTTGAAGGATTTGGAGGGAACGCCAATCATGACGGGAGGAATCTGATGGAAAATCTCAGAAAGGATGGTCTGATCTAGGGAAGAAATATCATCTACAGAAATGTCAGAGGGGAGGAGGCCAGATGAGGAGATACCCAAAACCTCTCCTAAGATTTCTGTTGTGAGGACTATAGGAGTCCCCAAAACAGTCGTCTCAATCGAGTGGGTCTCGTCGTACTGACCCCGGATCCTATTGGCATAGAAAAGTTTGACTAAACGAGGGTAGGGGTGAGGATTCGCCTTAGGATCATATTGAAGGTAATCGATAAGACCCGAAGACGACAGAAGATCAGCTAGCCCTATGAAGTCACTAATCTGGATGAAATGCTCCAGAAGCAGCGGGCAATGTTCGATACGGTTGTAAGCCGCGAGACACATAGGGTCGTCGCGACACAACGAGATATCGACACTGCCTACCGGTATCGGAGCCTTTCCCTTAGGCTTACGGGTAGACGTACGTGGTCGGGAGCTAGACTCAGGATGGGTAGGAGGAGTAGGTTCCCTATGAGTCTCAGTCTCGGGAATGAACTCGGTATCGGAATCGGTAGGAGTGTGGAAAGAGGAGGGAGAGGCAAGCTCCTTGGTCTTGGGCTTAGGCTTGGGCTTGGGCTTGGGCTTGGGTTGAGCACGGGGCTTCGCTTTCGTCGTCCTCTTACACTTAAGAGGAGGCGAAGACGAAGAGGGTTCGGTAGGCTTCGAACGGCGTTTCAGAGGAGAGGGGTCCGAGGGAGGCGAATCGACGGTCATGGCCGAAGGGCCAGAGGGAGTGATCGGAATACGTGTACGAGCCATAATCGAGGCACGACATGACACAAGAGATCGAATCTAAGAAATCCTAGCCGAGATCAAATGAAACCCTAGAAGTCGAAATAACTAGAAACCCTAACCCTAGAGCTGAAAACTAACCCTAGATAGCTAGGAGAGGGAGGAGAGATCACCTAGGAGGGTAGGGCGACGGTCGGCGACGACGGGGATGGTCGAAAAATGGCCGGACACGACGGAGAGGGAGGAGGAGAAGAAGGGTCGCGGGTTTTGAGCTGGAGAGAGAGGGGGTTTTGATCGACTAATCGCGGAAGAAGTCGGTCGGATGAGGGTATTAGTCTATTAGAAGCCAAAAGACGCAATTGCCCCCGTCACAACTAGTCGGTCTCAGTTCAAGCACTGACCGACTAGATCACGATCTAGTCGGTCGGTCAATGAGCTTGAACCGACTAGTTGCAAACAGAGGCAGAACCCAAGTTAACTGACAAGAATTAGTCGGTCTGAGTTCATTTACTGACCGACTAGATCTCAATCTAGTCAGTTGGTCAATGAACATGAACCGACTAAGGAGGTCAAAAAATTTTAGAATTCGAAATTTTTGATTTCTCTCCTAATCGCACATCGATGAAACATCAAAACACTCTCATTAATCATTATACTACCCCATTAAACATCGAAAATCTGAAATTTGACGATTACGCACAAATCGAGCGAAAATTCCAAAAATTCAACAAAAATCCAGAAAAATCCAATTAATCTAGCATGAGCAAATATAAAGAATTGAATAGCATGCAAGATTATTGAACATAACATGAATCCTAAATCTCGGATTCACCCATAATCCCCAATTCTCGACGTAACCGCACAAAGGAGTCTTCCTTTAGTGCTTTCGTGAAAATATCGGCGATTTGCTTCTGGGTTTCAACGTACACTAATATGATGTCCTTTTTAGCAACATGATCATCTAAGAAATGGTGTCGGACATCTATGTGTTTCGAACGGGAATGGTATACAGGGTTCTTGGAGAGACAAATTGCGCTTTGGTTGTCCACCATGATAGGGCAAGTATCACAGTTTATACCAAAGTCTTTAAGTGTGTGTCTCATCCAAAGAACTTGAGCACACGCGGCACCGGCGGCAATGTATTCCGCCTTGGTGGTTGAAAGTGATACGGAATTCTGCTTCTTGGAAAACCAAGAGACAAGAGAATTTCCTATAAAATAGCAAGTGCCACTAGTACTTTTCCTGTCGGATTTGCATCCCGCATAATCTGCGTCACTATATGAGATTAACTCATATGTGCTAGATTTTGGATAAAGTAATCCAAAATCAAGTGTGTAACTTAGATAACGGAAAATACGTTTTACCGCTACTAAGTGTGACTCCTTAGGTTGAGACTGGTAACGAGCACATACACAAACGGCAAACATAATATCGGGCCTACTTGCGGTAAGATAAAGTAAACTACCTATCATACCTCGATATAGACGAATGTCTACATCTTTTCAGCCCGTATCTTTATCAAGATGTGTAGTCGTGCTCATCGGAGTCTTTTTCCCGGAGGCATTCTCCATTCCAAATCGCTTTAGCAACTCCACCGTGTACTTCGTTTGGTGGATGAAGATTGCATCGTCCATTTGGCGAATTTGGAGACCTAAGAAATATTTGAGCTCACCCATGTGACTCATCTCAAATTGTTCCTTCATCACATTAGAAAACTCTTCGCAAAGAGCAAAGTTAGTAGCACCGAAAATGATATCATCAACATAAATTTGAACTAATATTATATCATTATTCGAATGCTTAACAAAAAGTGTAGAATCGGCTTCTCCCATTTTAAAATTCAAATCCAAAAGAAAATTCTTTAAACGGTCATACCAAGCTCGAGGAGCTTGTCTCAAACCGTAAAGTGCTTTCTTAAGTTTGAAAACATGATTTGGAAATTTTTCATTAATAAAACCCGGAGGTTGAGAAACGTAAACTTCCTCAACAACATCTCCGTTTAAAAATGCACTTTTAACATCCATTTGAAATAATTTAAAATCCTTATGCCATGCAAAAGACAATAATAATCTAATTGATTCTAATCTAGCTACCGGAGCGAAGGATTCTTCGAAATCAATACCTTCCTCTTGACGGTAGCCTTGAGCAACCAACCGAGCTTTGTTCCGGACGACGACTTGGTTTTCGTCGGTTTTGTTCTTGAAAATCCACTTTTTCCCTATGACGGTGTGGTTCTTCGATGGCAATGGAACAAGCTCCCAAACCTCATTCCTCTCAAATTGAATGAGTTCATCCTCCATGGCTAAGATCCAAACACCATCTTCGCACGCTTCATTAACATTCTTTGGCTCAATCGAGGAGGCAAAGGCACAATGAGCGAAGTAGTTCACTTGCGATCTCGTCTTGACACTATCATGGATATTGCCAATGACTTGCTCATGAGTATGGTCACGAACGGTATGAAGCCGTTTGGGAATACCTTGATCACTAGGAACATTCTCAACAACTTCATTAGTAGGGTTAGTCTCAATAGAATCAATAGAATTATTAGAATTAGAATTACCAATTGAATCACATAAGACATCCATAGAGTCATCATCATTAGTAATTCTAGTTGGAACAAATCCTTCATTAAATGAAACATGAAGTGATTTCTCGATCGTTGAGGTTTGTTTGTTGTATATCCGGTAGGCTTTGCTACGCGATGAATATCCAACAAAAATCCCCTCATCGGATCTTGGATCGAATTTGTCCAAACTACCATACGTGTTCTTAATAAAACATTTTGAACCAAAAACACGAAAATGTTTAACTTGAGGCAACCTACCAAACAACAATTCATAACAAGTTTGTTTAGTGCCGGGCCTCAAAAGTATTCTATTAAACACATAGCAAGCGGTGTGTACCGCTTCCGCCCAAAATTGATGGCCCAGTTGGCTATCATCAAGCATAGTGCGAGCACACTCCATTAGCGTCCTATTCTTTCTCTCAACTACACCATTTTGAGGAGGTGCACGAGGGAAAGAGAAGGTGTGTGTAATACCAACTTCATCACAAAATGTCTCAAAAGACTCATTCTCAAATTCCCCTCCATGATCACTACGAATAATGACAATGGTGGTTCCAATGAGATTTTGTACTTTCTTAACAAAAATTGTGAAGTTTTCAAAAGCTTCATTTTTATTACATAATGAAAATACCCAAGTAAACCTAGAAAAGTCATCAACGATGACAAGTCTATATCTAGCATTACCTAATGAAGCAACTCTAGTTGGCCCAAATAAATCTAGATGTAATTGCTCTAGTGGCCGTTTAGAAGAAATGCTTTTCTTAGGTTTAAATGAAGATTTTGGAAGCTTGCCTCGTTGACACGAGTCACAAAAGCTTTTCTTTTGAAAGACTAGCTTAGGGAAGCCTCTAATAGAGTTTAACTTGGAAAACTTAAATAGTGTTCCAAAGTTCACATGACCAAAACGTTTATGCCATAAGTGTTGTTCACTTGTGTTGGCAATGAGACATTGTTCATGTGTACTTGGAAGATCTAGGATATATATATCCTTATGACGTGTGCCGGAAAATAATACATCATTAGTATTCTTATTTAAAATATGGCACATTCCTTTCGCAAAGCTAACTTTGTAACCTTTGTCACAAAGTTGGCTTATTGAAATAAGATTGTGGTTTAATCCTTTAACAAGGTAAACATCACATATAAGGGGTTTAGAAGGATTACCCACTTTTCCAACACCTATGATGGTTCCGCTCTCGTTGCCTCCAAATACAACGCGGTTTCCATTTGCAATGGGCACCACTCCGGAGAGCAATTGAGCGTCACCCGTCATGTGTTTTGAACACCCGCTATCGAGTATCCAATTCCCCTTGGAGCTAAATTTAAATTTGTTGCTCCTTTTCTTTTTCTTTTCCTTGAGTACCTAAAGATAGAAAATTTCATATCATGGTACCCAAGGTCATTGGGTCCAAAAGATTAGACCTTTGGAAGCCAAGTCCAATTGGACTTAGACTTCCCCACATAATTTCTACTATGCACAACATCCGAAAAATAAGCATTCATGTAAACTTGTTTTTCATCCATGCTTGTGTCCTTTGGGCTCCAAATTGTGAATATTTTGAGAGCCCTCATCCTATTGGGTGCATGCATGCGACGTTGATTTCTACGTGATGTATGTTGTGGATAGGCATAAGGAACATGATGGAATGGTGCACGATGATAATTATTCATATGATGACGTGGGTGAACATATGCATGTGGGAGAACACGTGCGTGATGGTGTCTCACATGGTGTGTACGTGCCCGTGAACGTGTAGCATAGAAACCATCATATGCGTGAGCCGGTGGAGGAGGATGTGTGTTCCTACGTGGCATGGTATTGGTGTGCATGTAGGCATGGCCCTTCTTTGGAGGTCCACCCAAAGTGGGTTTCTTTACAAAAGATGGCATGGACGAAGTGGAAGCACCATTGGTAGATGAACTACCAATAGAGTGTTTGCTACCACTCGTCGAGGCACCGGAAGTTGGCCTAACAAAAGTAGTGGCCGACTTGGATGAATTTCCCATCGTATACCCCAAGCCAACATGGTGATTGACCGGAGGTAAGACACTTAGGATATTATCCAAATGGCCCTTACCCTTATTGAATTCACTGATTCGGCTTAATGTGTTCTCATATTTCTCGGTGAGAGAACGCAAAGAAGTATCCAAAGTGGATACTTGCGATGTGAGCACATAAACACGAGATTTGAGACTTTCATTCTCAATACTCAAAGTCGAGTTTTGAGAAGTCAAATCCTCTATCTTATGTTCTTCCGGATCCTCAATGCTAACATGTTCAAGTTGAGTCTTGAGATTAACAATCTCATTCTTCAACTCTTCAACAACGGTGTCGTTGTTGGTGATGATAGTTTTAGGCGAGGTTTGGATGCTAGCTAAATCATCTTTTACTTTAGTATACCTATTTACTAATTTAGTATACTTAGACCACAATTGAGAATTAGCATTCCTAAGGTCATCTATTGTTACCTCATCGCCTTCGTTGTCGCTATCATCGGAAGAGGAAGATCCTTGATCATGCTCCTCTCTCGCCATGAAGCACATGTGCGCTTGCTCCACTTGCTCATCGTCCGACTCTCCGCTTGAGGAATCCTCGGAGTCGGTGAATGTTGCTCCGACAAGTCCCTTTTTGTACCCCTTTTTGTACTTCTTGGACTTATCGAATTTCGGCGCCTTCCACTTCTCCTTTTGCTTATTTAGAGGACACTCCGCTTTCATGTGTCCTGGCTTATTGCACTTGAAACACAAAGGAGAGGAGGAGGCGTTAGAAGAACCAAATTTAGCTTTGTTCTTATAGTTACCTTTTCAGAAGAAACGGTTGAACTTCTTGGCCATGAGTGCCATGGACTCCAAGTCCAACTCGTTTTCCGACTCTTCATCATCGGTTGATGTGGAAGTTGATGGAGCGGCCTTGAAAGCAATAGCCTTCTTCTTTGGCTCGTCTTGCTTTAGATAGGACTTCATCTTGTCCTGCAACTTAAGCTTGCTATCCTTGCGAACTTCGTATGACATTAAAGTACCCATTAGTTGAACAACGGTCTAGGTTTTCATGTCATTACCTTCCTCGATGGCGAAGGTCCGTTTCTCCCAACTAGAGGGAAGTCCATCGATGATCTTCGAGACTTTCTCCTTTTGGGTGTAGGTTTTGCCGAGAGCCTCCAACTCGTTTGTGATGTCGATGAAGCGAGCGTAGTACTCCTTCATTTTCTCACCCTGTATCATATGAAACAACTCGTAATCTCTATTAACTACCACGAGTTTAGAGTCTCTTACCCTACTAGTCCCTTCATGTAATATGAGGAGGGAATTCCATATTTGATATGCACTCTTACATGTGCATATCTTATTGAAATCCTCGGGTTCCAAGGCGCATTGCAAGGCGTTCATTGCCTTGGCATTGCTCACCTCCGCGGCGACCTCCGCGGGAGTCCACTTCTCAAAGTCTTCTTCGGTAGGCTCGACGTATTCCTTCATCGTGGCCCTCCATAGAGATGCACTCCGGAGGAAAGTTTCCATCCGGCATTTCCAGTACCCGTAGTTGGTACTGTTGAAGAATGGAGGCCTCGTCGAGGAATGTCCTTCTATCACCGAAGACGCTCCTTCACGGTTCCTGAAGGTGCTATAGTCGGAAGGTGGACGAACGGTCTTGTTGTCGTTGGCAGACATAGCTATAAACTTGGCTTTGATACCAAATGTAATGCCCTGCTAAGCTACTGCACAAGTACTAGAGGGGGGTGAATAGTACTTTAAAATAATTAAGAGGCTAATTCCTAATTACTTGCAAACTCTACCAAATAATGCGGAAATGCGGAATAGTAAATAATCGACAACAAATAGAATCAATCGCAAACAAGCAATATTACTGGGTTCGGATCCACCCAAGTCTCCCCGACTTGTTCCCGGTGATCCTACGTCCCAACCACCCGGATCCCCTCCGGATACTCAAGTTAGAAACCCTAACTCAAGATTTCCACTATGAAATACTTGTGAAAAACCTTCACAAGTCAAATCATACACAAAGTAATTCGTGACTCCCACAACCCGGGATCACAACCACACTCTCACAACCGAGAGTGAAACTTACAATATGAATTGAAATGAAACAAACCTTCTTACCGACAAAATACCTATGCCTTGAGTAATACTTACGAATTAGGGCAAAGATGATTTTGAGGAAGAAGAAGAGGCACCAAACCCTAGCTCCAAGATGTAGATCCACGATAGAGAGCTATGGGGATGATGGTGACCTAGGATCAAGCACTTGGCTTGGAAGGCTTTACACTCAATGAATCTCTCTTTGGAAGTAAGAGTGGGGAGAGATTATTGAATGGAATGAAAGAGCTTTGAATGAGCTTGGAATGATTTCTCTTGATCTCTAAACTTGCAATAATATCAGCCTTGACTGCAATGAATGCAGCCCATCAAGTATTTATAAGTTAGAGGAGAGAGAGAAAGAAAAACGTTTCAATTAATGCTCCAACGGCTCTTTTCTGAACCCAACTAGTCGGTCAAAGAACAACTACCGACCGACTAGTTCATCAACTAGTCAGTCGGTCAATCAACGTATACCGACTAATGAGTGAACAGAGAAAAGGTCAACGCACAGACTAAAGGAACTAGTCGGTCCAAGAAGAGTAGCTGACCGACTAGTTTCACAACTAGTCGGTCGGTTACTCAACTGAGACCGACTAAGAGAAAAACAAATAGTCTGAGAGCAAATTGAATTAGTCAGTCCAAGAACAAATGTTGACAGACTAGTTCATCAACTAGTCGGTCATCAAATGTGCATAGACCGACTAACGAAAAACAGTAAGTCAAGTGAAAATTGGCATGTACAGTAAAACTCAACTAGTCGGTCCAAGAAGGAAAGCTGAACGAATAGTTCATCAACTAGTCGGTCGATCAATGAACACAGACCGACTAATGATAAACAGTAACTAGCTTGGAAAAGACTGACTGAAACTAGTCGGTCCAAGAAGCTTTGCCGACCGACTAGATCACCATCTAGTCGGTCAGTTCTTCTCCTTGAACCAACTAACATGCACAAGAAGTCCCGAAGCTAGATCATAGGTCTAAACTACACTGTTCACTCACATGTTCGTACAAATGACTTCAGGTCTTAAGGACCAGCTTACCTATCACCACCGTTGAGTAATTATAGACAGTTTAGTTAAAGTTAACCATTTAATAACTCTAAGTTGGTCGTTCAGTGAACTCATTCTCCAATGAGCACATGTGTCTCGTCTTCGACTTCAATAAGTCGAATGACTATGCGATCATCATCACCCTAAGGTAAGACAAAGACACAGTGGTCTGTCCGATGTGTTAATATCCAGTTCTCGACACATCTATGACCACGAACCGTTTAAGACTTAAGTTTCTGTTCGGTCACTTACTACTCATAATCGAGATCTACATCTGGATACGTAAGGACCTAATTATAAGTCTAAGGAAATTATCTAAGTATATGATTCAACGAATTCATACTTAGGATAATTAACACCATATTATATCTTAACAAGACGTATACTTAGGATAAATCGCCTTATGGGCATATATCCTACTACATCGCCCACTTGCACTTAGGATATTTATCTCGGTATCTCATACCGTTATAGCATATCAGTCACATTGGACATTCATATGTCAAACCTAAGAGTGGATTTACTAACGAGTATCTATAATGCATTTTAATGTATTTTTATTTATACATCTCTTGATCGCATAATGATGATCCTTGAAAAATGATTTGGATCAATTTTCTTTTCTTTATATAGCTAACAATTAGCTCATACAATCTTGATGTAGGGTCTACCATTTCTATAAGTCATTCTTAGCTCATTCCAATTATTTTGTGTCAATATGTCGAGTACATAAGTGACACCTTAAGTCTCTATATTTTCGATTAAATCAAAACTATTTTGATTCAATGTCTTATATAGATGATTCAAATGAGGTGGAAACCTTTTTACTTAGTCCGAGAAACCGGAGCTAAGTATATGAGCTAGCTCCCACTGACTTTAAGAATTAACTGATTAAATGCTTCTACTATATATCTAAATCATATTTAGAGTATATATGATAAGCATAACCAATTGAGAAGTGCTTAGATGGAATGTACCAGTGTCAGGTTAGGCTTGACGAATGAGTCATATCAAGATCGGTTTAAGGAGTCTTGATATTGACTTACTCAGTCAAACGTCCTACTTAGTACTTTTCCCTTAACTACATTTAATAATAACTCTTTAAGAATCAAATGCAGTTTAATTAAGAATCAATCTTAACATGCGTATAATTGTGATCATACACAATTTATACGCTCCTGGAACTTATATTTAACTATCGACTGGCTATAATATTAAGTCAGCTCCAAACAATCAAATTATTCAGAAGCTCTGCATGACAGCTCGAGGATTTATGCAACCAACTCAGACAGCTACTTTCACAGAAATAAGCCATTCACAACAAATCACAATTTAAAATAAAGCACATTTCTCGAGATATTTATTCAAACAATAGATTCATTAAAATGAATCATAATTTGTTTACCAATATAAACTTTGAGTGCTTAACACTCAATCATTGTTTTAACTAAAGCAAACGATACATTTTATTCAAAATAAAAATAAAAATATCGGTTGCTTCTTCTTCACATCTCCTGAAGTCCTCGTACGGCCCTAGCAGCAACGATTGCTCAGATGCTGAGCGTCTTCGGAACTTCTTCCATCCTCAGCCACATGTATACATTACATAGATGTCTTAGTATCTCATACTATGTGATAAAGCATTTATGGAAATAATTAAGATTTATTAAATTGAATTTGTTGTACCTGAGGTAGAGGCATCAGTATGCCCCTTCTTCTTTTCTGCTAGGTAAACCTTGCAGTTTCTCTTCCAATGGTCTATCTTATGACAGTGAAAGCATTCAGATTTGGACGGAGCCCCCTTTGCCTTCTTCTTCCCCTTATTCACCTTGGCTGGTTGTAGGACCTGCAACTTCTTACCCTTGCCTTTCGACTGGTCTGAAGAAGCAGAGCCAACAACCAACACAGTCGGTTTCTTCTCGATCTCCTTAAACTGCCTAAGCTTGTTGAGGAGACCGGGAAGATCCGTTTCAATACTGTTCATAATGAAACTAGTAATGAAAGGTTTGAAGTTTGGGGTCAAAGACTTAAGGATGATGTCCACGGACATCTCATTGTCCAGGACAAAACCCAACTGGGTGGCGTCTTCCACATACCCGATCATCTTAATCACATGATCTTGCACGGGGCCCGTTTCCATCCTAATTCCCCAGAGGTTGCTCGTGGCTTCAAATTTGGCAGTTCTTGACCGCTTGCCAAACAATTCCTCTGCATTGAGAAGCATGCTTTGAACATCCAGATGTTCATACTTTCTCTATAGATTGTTGTTCATCGAAGCTGGAGTAAGGCACCTGGCCTTCTAGGCATCTCTCTGGTAATCTTTGTAGGCTTTCTTCTCCTCAGGCATTGCACCTTTGTCCGGCTTTTCCAGAGGGTCCTCGAACAACACGTATCCAATCCCGGTTAGAGAAAAGACTAACTTAATGTTTCTAAGCCAATCCTTATAGTTTGTTCCATCGAGCACAGTCCTCTCTATCATATACTTTAGACCTAAATCCATTCTGCAATTTAGTAGATACTTAGTCAGTATATGTTCGTTGTATAGTTTCAATGGTTTTTAATAAAACTATATTCTCCCACTAAATTTATTAAAGCCATAATAATAAACAGTTTATTATACAATAACTTTTGTGGAAGAGGGATCCGACTATCCTGAGTCTGACAACCTTGAGTGTGTATCAACAAGTTGTCCGATTCTAGTCGGTAGACGAACTCATCGTCAATCATATTAAATATGATTCCCTTTCGATTTTTACCCATAGTCATTTGTGATCATGAGTGTGCTCAGCCAAATCACAATGGTTAGCCTAGTCGGACCCTTGTTTTCGCGTCTAGCCTGACTTGCCCCGGCACTCGGTGTATACACGACACATCGGTTTGGGTCAGGTCTTAGACTACATCTTAGGTTAGACTTACGCCGACGCTCGGTGTATGCACGACACGACGGTTTGGGTCAAGTCAAGATGTTATCAAGAAATCAGTTTCTATAAGGTTGGCATGTCACAGCTTTAGTGTAGCTCAACAACCGTAACATGAGTCTTACAGTTGCCAGCTCCTAAAACAAGGATGGCTACGATTTATCTTGAGTAAGATTATAATCGTATTTGACTTAGGTATAGTCGATGAACTTACACAGTCATAATTCGACTCCTTACGGTCCAGCTGACGCGACCAGTAAATTGACTAAGCCAGGACCACTTAACCCCTAATCTAGCTAGGGTGGTCCAGCAAACTTATCCAAGCACATTGACCAACATCATGATCCATTGAAGGAGGTTCATCAATTCTATGTTCGTCCATCAACTAAATAGCTTTTAATTAATACTAGTTAATCCTTATCAACTAGTTGATCCTTAAAATTCGAAAATTTTATGGATTTGTTTAATGATTTTTATTAGATCCTTATCAACTATAAGGTTCGTTTGTTCATCGTGCTACCCCAATTTTTATTAGGATTTTAATAAAACAATTACAACACATTACAAAATTAGTCATTTAATGTTAATCATTATTTAAACAATTTATGATAATGATTGTCAATTAAAGGGACTACCCTAATCGGGAATTAGGTTTTGATGTTGTATTTGTTCATTTAAAACGTAGCATGTCACTTGTTATTAAAAATTTATCATATAAACTTTTAATCAATTAATGGCTAACATAAAGGGTTCATGAATAATTTATTCATCATGTGCATTAAACATTAACCAACTAATTTAATCACATAAATTAAAGGTTCAATAATGTGACATATAAAGAGAACATACAAGTTAAAATTATCTACAACATAAATAATTAACTTGCTAATCTAAAAATTTAACATTTAAATTTAAAGATCCAAAATTTTAAAGCTTGAAACATTTTTATCACATAAAATTAGGTTTCATAAAAATTTTCAAATAATTTTAAATACAAACCTAAGCTTTAAAATTAATGAAACATTTTAAGATTAAATTATCTCATAAAATAATCTTTGTAACTAAAAGAAAATAATTTTTAATCACATCACATGAAATAAAAATCTTTTCATCAATGTTACATATTCTCGAATAATTTTAAAACAATTTTAAAATTTGTTGAAATAAATTTTAAAGCTTTCAGATAAAGTTAAAATCTTTCAACCTTTATGTAACTAAAAGAAAATAATTTTTCATGTCATCTTATGAAAGAAAGAAAAAATTCTCTTAATGTTACACAATCTCTTTTTAAAACAAAAAACTTTTAAATGCTTACTAAAATTATTTTATCTCATAAATTTTTTAAAAGCATTTAAACATAGTTTACTTATTAAACTTTATCATGTAAAATTTAAAACGTCCCCCAAAAATTTTCATGTTATAAAAACAATTTTTAAAACACAAAAATTTGTTTAACCAATTTTAACATAAAGTTAAAATATGCGTATGTTTAAAAATAAGCAATTTTAATAATTTAAAATCGCTGCAAGTCAAGATCTACAAGCATAACGAGGCTCTGATACCACTGAAGAGTTTTGGCGGACCCTAAGAGCTCAGATCTGTGCACGTCCTAAGTCGGACGGACCATAGAGGCATAAAGCGCAGCGAAAAATAAAAACATGCTAGCTAAACATTTTAGCTAGGCCCTGAGAGAGCCAGAAACTAGACCGATCTATGCCAACTTGGGGTGGATCTGACCACCCCAAGAGGGATCTATCCTACTGCGACGAAATTAAATTACACTAAAAATCTTTAAAGAACATACTCGGGATCTCAACCCTGAGGCGGGAAAGAGGTACCGCACTGGCTTCTTACGCTCATCGTAGCCGAACCGCCTTGACTCGATCCACCCGAGCCGCCTTGCACCTTCGGACTGATCCACCCAAGCCGTCACCCGCCTCCGAGCCGATCACTTGCGGTAGAAGGTTTTGTTGGGAGCAACGATCTATGATCTTGGTTTGATGATGACAAACGTTTCGTTATATCTAACGTGTGTGCTTAGTGTGTTTCAGGATTGGCGAGAAAGGGAGTGTGTGTGCACAAAGAAGATTTGACTTGGTCAATGAGGAGAGAGATGGAATCTATTTGGGATATGGTCAAATCAATTAGAGATTAATTTCAATTTCATATTTAATTTGAATTGCTATCAAATCCCAATTTGATCAAATCAAATCTCCTATTTGAGGTGCAAAGTGATAGAACCAAATCTCTAATCTCCTATTCAAAATAGGATTCCCCGTAACCGCATCACCATATCTTCACCCTATAAAAACCCATCCTCTAGGGTTGAAAAAGAGGCGCGGCAAAAACAATATTCTTCCAAGGCCGGCCGTATCTGGGGAGAGAACAGAGCTAAGTTTTTTTCCTATGATTCCTTCTCTCCTATAATATTTATTCCTAAGAGCCGCATTTCTCTAATTTTTGTGTGACCGAAAATTTTATAAGAACTGCAAATTTGCATGTCATCAAAGGACTTCATCAAGCCATCCAATTGAATCACCCAAGAGCCGCACAAAGAAGCAAAATAGAAATAGGCCGGCCATTACACAAGCGATTAAATTTGTTTGCCGAATCTCAAAGAAGCAGGCAGCGCACGTCCCCAAGGCCACACACAGAAATTTTTTGATTCAGATCAAGCCGCAAGTTTTGACCTGCAGTACCTATACAAATCTCAAAGCCAACTTGCTACTTCTTCATACAAATCAAAAGAGAAGATCCCAAAAAAGGGCACAGAATTCATTCACCAAAGAGGAGGCCGGTCCCTTGATTTTGTGAGTGGGAATTAATTGAAGACACAGGCTCTGCGCATACAACCAAAGAGAAGAGGCCAAAACTAAAATTCTGAGTTTACTTTTTCCCTTACTTTTGACTTGGACTTCATTAACCTGCTGTTGTCTTATTGCAAATCATCCATGTGCATCCGAACTTGTTCCCTCTTCTTACCATCTGATAGCACTTCAATTATATGTTTTTTTAAATAGTTAACCTGTTTGGTGTTTTCTTGTGCAGGCCATCATCAAGGTGTGTGGCAACCAAAAATTCAACATTTGCGGCTGCAACCCTTTTCAATTTATCAACAGTGCAATTTTGGGTTGCTGTTCTTTTTGTTGGTTGTTGACAGTCCTAATCATTTTATTCCTCTTAGAAAAATCTCTAAGCAAAGGCCGAACAAAATTTGTGTTGTTTTTGTGTGTTGACAGCCGCATCAAAATTTCAGAGGGCATGCAGTCACAATAAGTCTAGGAGAGAGAGAAGGAACTTAATAAGAGATTGATATTTAAGCTTCTCCTAAATTAACTTTTGATTTTTTTTGCAGGCACCAACCACATCTCTCCTTGAGTAAGTAAAAGACAGCCGCAAGCTTCTTCTTTTGGAGTTTTGGTACAGAGCCGGATTTTGCAGAGGAGATTTCTCCAATAGCCAAGAGAGCACAAAAGCAAGTGGACTGCTGCAATTTGGTTCAGATCTTGACGCTGAAACAACCTGCTGAGAGTTAGAGACATCAGAGACTACAACTTGTCAGATTGATCTGACCCGTGCTGATTGACGAGGACATCGCCGCTACACAAACTGAGATTCCTAAACTCTATTTATTATCATTTTGTGTAGTTGTGTTAGATCCTCGTAGGGGAAAACTTTACCTATTTTTCTGTGACTATTTTGGGACTTGTCTAGTTGGGACTAGACAAGTGGGACCCAGCTAGTTTGGGACTAGCTGGTAGAAAGCATTACTAGGATTGATAGTGAGAGAAAACATTGTGTGTGGGGTACTGAGAGCATGGCGAGTGTAGAGATGTAGAGGGTGCTCTGAGCGTGCTCTAACTTGTGGTTTTGTACCTATTGCGCTATTCAATACTGGTTCTGCTTTAAGGGCTGGAGTAGGTCGTTGGGACGACCGAACCAGGGTAAATCTGCTGTGTACTCTGTGTCTGGTTTTTATTTACCCTACTACTGCTATAACTGCGTGTGCTTATTCGTGGGTTGCACGAATTATTTTTATAAGCCTATTCACCCCCCCTCTAGGCTAGGATCCAGATCCAACAAGTGGTATCAGAGCAGGTTTTAGGATCTAGCCTAGTTTGACCATGGACCACATTGATAGTGCTTTTGCTGAGGGTCAGTCTATTTCCAGACCACCTAGATTTAATGGAGTAGACTATGCTTATTGGAAAAATCGTATAAGAATCTACTTGATTTCTATTGATTATAAAGCTTGGCAAATTGTTGAAAAAGGCTATAAATCACCTGTTATTAAAATTGAAAACACTGAGATGCTTAAACCTGATGATAAATGGGATGATAATGATTGGAAGCTTTATTCTCTTAATGCTAAAGCTATGAATGCTCTCATTTGTGCATTAGATAAATCTGAATTCAATCGCATCTCACATTGTTTAACTGCGCAGGAAATATGGCATACTTTGGAGGTGACGCACGAGGGAACGTCACAGGTGAAGGAGTCTAGACTTGCACTTCTGAGCACGGAATACGAGGGATTTCGCATGCTACCATCAGAGACCATATCAGAAATGTTTGCGAGGTTCACCAACATTGTCTACAAGTCTAGTTCGCTCGGTAAGCCATATTCTAGCCTTGAGCAGGTGAGAAAGATATTAAGAGCACTGCCAAGCTCTTTCAGGCCTAAAGTTACTGCCATCCAAGAAGCGAAGGATCTATCGCAGATGAAGGTGGAGGACTTGATAGGTAATCTAATGTCCTACGAGCTTGAATTGCAAAACGTGGATAAAAGGGAGAAACCTGAGGAGAAGGAGAAAGCTACCAAGCCACTTGCTCTGAAAGCTGACGAAAGCGAAGATGATGATGATGACATAGCGCTAATGGTCAGAAATTTCAGAAAATATGTCCAGACCAAGCAAGGAAGAACAGAAATGGCCCCCAGGTTTAATCGCTCTAACTTTTTTCAGTCTTCTAAGCAAACTTATGATCAGAATGCTACTAATAGAATGAATTGTTTTAAATGCAAGAAAAGAGGACATCGAATGAGGGATTGCCCACATGAGACAGCTCAGGTAGCTAAAGAAAAGTGAAAATCCAAGGTGCTAACATGGGATATGGACAGCGAAGCTGAGAGTGAGGAGGAAGAACATGAAGCCCACTCATGCATGGCATTGATGGGAATACACGATGAGGTAATTTCTGGTAGTAAAACTGAACTCCTTACTCTTTGTAAAGAAATGCAAGATAAAATAGTAGAGCTTGAATCCACTATAGATGATTATCAAAATGAGAATTTTGAAATGCAACAATCTGAATATGAAATGTCTAAAGAGATTGAAAAGCTCAAAATTGATATTGTTGCTCGTGACTCTACTATTGACACTTTGAAAAAGGAAAAGTCCAGTTTTAATGATGAAGCGCCTTGCCTCTCTTGTCCTTCCTTGATGAATAATATTAGCATGCTTAAACTTGATTTGATTAAGCTCGAAACTGAAAAAGACTATGTGATTAGAGAGCTTAATGATAAATTTTGCATGTTGGATAATGATTTTAAAAGAAAAATGATTGAATTTGAAAAGAAGGAAGAGAAAAACAAGAGAGCTTTTATAAGTAAATGCACATTGCTTGTGGAAGAAAATAAATTGTTGAAATCCAAAGTCTCTAATCTTGAATTGGCCATTAAGAAATTCTCTATGTGAAAACAATCGTTGGATACTATTTTAGAGAATCAACTATATGGCAATAACAGAAGAGGACTTGGGTTTGGTTTGAAAAATGTCGAAAAGCCAAAATTCAAGAAATTCCACAATGCACCCTCTATTGCAAAGAACAAATATGAAAAGTTCTTTACTTGTGATAGTGTAGGCCACACTTCATATTATTGTAAATTTAGGAACACAAATATCAAGTTTAAACAAGTGTGGCTTCCTAAAACTATATTGGCTAACACTAGTGGACCTTGTTGAATTCCAAGGTCACACTTAACACCTTTCATGTAGGTGTGATGGAGTTTTGGCGAGGAGCGTTAAATTCAATGTCTCATTCTTTTATCTCCTTTGTCAAAAAGCGACGAGAAGGTATAATTTTTATCCCTCTTTGCATTTCATTGCATACCTTCATAGATTTGTTTGTGTGCTTGATTTATTTTGATTTGTGTGCTTGTATGCATGATTTTTTAAATGTTTTATTACTGAAAAAAAAATGAAAACCCAAAAATAAAAAAAATTGTGCTTATTGATTATCCTCTTATGAATCTCTTAAGTGGTATTGTATGAATGATCAATCTATCCCTTGTAGAAGTCAATTCATTATTATTGTAGCTACATGAACATGATGTTATTCTTTTTAGTAGCCATGACATGTCTCATAAGTTTTAGACTTGACTTCTACACCTACATTTGCACTTTCACGATATTTGACTTTTTAGTACTTTTAGAGATTCTTTTGAAGAATAATGGAAAGTGAATGTAGGAATGATTAATTTCTGAAATTTTCTAAGGGATATGAAGTGTTTAGCCATGAATAAAAATTGAGCACAAAAGAATTGCAAATGAAAAAAAATATTAAAATTGCTCCGTATGAAAAATGGATACACTATTTTGGGACTTGTCTAGTTGGGACTAGACAAGTGGGACCCAGCTAGTTTGGGACTAGCTGGTAGAAAGCATTACTAGGATTGATAGTGAGAGAAAACACTGTGTGTGGGGTACTGAGAGCATGGCGAGTGTAAAGACGTAGAGGGTGCTCTGAGCGTGCTCTAACTTGTGGTTTTGTACCTATTGCGCTATTCAATACTGGTTCTGCTTTGGGGGCTGGAGTAGGTCGTTGGGACGACCGAACCAGGGTAAATCTGCTGTGTACTCTGTGTCTGGTTTTTATTTACCCTACTACTGCTATAACTGTGTGTGCTTATTCGTGGGTTGCACGAATTATTTTTATAAGCCTATTCACCCCCCTTTAGGCTAGGATCCAGATCCAACAGGTTTCACTTGAGCATACCCGCGTCTTAGACGTCTAGATCCGAATCCAAAACCCCCTTCGTAGTCTTGCTAGGACTCGTCGGGAGAATAGGAAGAAGAGATGAAACATAGTTTAAGTCGTAGATCGAGCTTGCTCAAAATTCGGAGCTACTCGATCGAAGACTTGGTGTATTTTTCAACGAAGAGAGTGTACCCCTATTTATATAGGGAGTCGGCACCTCTCTTTTCATCATGGGCGATGTGGGACAAAACAAAATAAAAGAGAAATTAATTTAGCTAACTGAAGTTAGCTAGCCTTTCACAAAGGCTTACTTCAACCAATTAATTATTCCTCATCATGGAGCTTCAGAAACGATACAAGTTATCATTTCAAAGGGCTTCGAATGGTGAACGCGTAGGAACGAACAGTGACGAATTCCGACTTCGTTTGACCCCTCAAACAATTGCCCAAAGATGGGCAAAAAGTCAATTTTCGTAGCCGTCAAAAGGGTTTCAAAAAACCCTAATTAAACTTAAGTTGCGGGTGCGCCCGCTAAGCTTAGCGGGCATGCCCGCCAAGGCTTGTGGGCGTGCCCATTCTCCTTGCGGGTGGACTCGCTTGCCCAAGTGGGTCTAACCCACTCTTGCCTTTGACAGTTTTTGCGTGTTCGGGCTCGTTTGATCTCCGTTTTGGACGCGGTTTGAACCTGCGTTTAGACCGAGACGATCCCGTCAACCAGGTAACTCTTTCCAATGCTTTTGTTTCTACAAATATTGTCGTAACTAATTTACGACACGTTTAATCTTGTTTGCATCGAAAGCAACATTGTCCCCATCTACGACTTAGTATCAAACGAGCTTGTGAACTTAACTATTCCATTTCATCGAATGAATTCCTCTTATTTATCTTTTCATTACTAAGACACGAATACTACTCGGTGTGAGACCCTACAGACTGACCTTACTACAGGTTGGGGCTCGAAATCCCTAGACAACTGTCACTATGAGCAGCAGTTGTCGTCCCTGTTTCAGAATCATCATAACGTGATCGACCCATTGAAAAAAGTATCGTTAGGTTCACATTGACTGTGTCAGTGATGAATAACGTTAGATATAGTCCCTTCGTCAAGACTGTGTCTCTGTTGGCCTAGGGTACGGTTTACTATCAATCCCATCAGACAACATTGGTCAGTATACAGCGGTCTTTGTTGTATTCACGTTGTACATCTTACAACGTACCCCGGCCGAGGATTAACACAAAGACCGTACTGAGCCTGTGACACTAACGTCCCTTTAACGGAAGAGACGCATCCCGTCTCAGTCATCTACTTGCCTCGAGAGCTTCAGATGTAACCCAACCTAAGATCTTTCAGCAGGCCTAGCCTCGAAGCTTGATCATAGGTCTAAGCTACACTGTTCACTCACAGGTTCGTACAAATGACTTCAGGTCTTAAGGACCAACTTACCTATCATCACACTAGAGTAATTATAGGCAGTTTAGTTAAAGTTAACTATTTAATAACTCTAAGTTGGTCGTTCAGTGAACTCATTCTCCAATAAGCACCTGTGTCTCGTCTCCGTCTTCACCATGTCGAATGACTATGAGATCATCATTACCCTAAGGTAAGACAAAGACACAGTAGTCTGTCCGATGTGCTGATATCCAGTTCTCGACACATCTATGACCACAAACCGTTTAAGACTTAAGTTTTTGTTCGGTCACTTACTACTCATAATCGAGATCTACATCTGGATACGTAAGGACCTAACTAAAAGTCTAAGGAAATTATCTAAGTATATGATTTAACGAATTCATACTTAGGATAATTGACACTATATTATATCTTAACAAGACGTATACTTAGTATAAATCGCCTTATGTGCATATATCCTCCTACATCCACCTTATTAAAATTCCGTCCTCGGAATTCTATCAGCTTGGGTTCATGAAATAGATGAGGATAGCGCTCACACTTACTCTTCCGATATACACGTACCACACTCTCTAATATGCACACACACCACCAATAAACAACAATGCTGTTACGCCTATTTGTCCGAGACCCATAAAGCACGAGCCCAAGAGCCCGACTACTGGTCAAAAGCCCATCGGCGTCCTCAAAGCCCATTCGACAAAGGCCCTACACGGGACCTTCTCGAACGTCGATCCGACCCGGCCCCAATAACCCGTTGGTCGCTCGCCCACTCCTGCGAAAACCACTCCCCCGGACGCGCGACCACTAAATAGCGACAATGGGGAGGTGCTGGCATGGCGGAGAGAGCGGCGGCGAGGGGGGACTGATGGGGCACGATCAATGGCGGACGTGGGACGTGGGTCAGAGGCAATCACGCGGGAGCTCTACAAAAGGGCCAGGAAGACGACGAAGAAAGGGACCACATCTCAGGTAACAAAACCTAAGGTACTCCATCAACGACCTCGTTCCCCCAATTCATCTCCTTCCTCCCCCGCTCGCGCCGAGAGACGCCGTTACGATCTCCTCACGAGTCGGACCGTCTCCGCCGGGCCTCCTTTCTCAGATCTCTATCTGACTTAGGCATCGGAGGGGATTTGGCCGGAACCAAGGTCCGGCCCCCTGACGAGCGTTCTCGTCTGCGCAGGTGGACAACAGATCAACGGGTCGAGGCTACCCCTCGCCCCTCTCCGACCACTCGATCAACCGGACAGTGAGGCTTACCCTCACCGTCAGCCTGCCGTGGCCGAGCACGCCCCACCGAGGCTGAGCGTCTTAGTCGTCCTAATTGGGTCCGAGATTCTCCCTCGCCACCCGTCGGCCGTGCACCTACCCGGGCGACTGAGGCTACCCCTCGTCCCCCTATCAGCCGAGGCCGAGCACACCTGTCCGAGGCCGAGCGTCTCAACAAGGGCCGAGGCTTCCCCTCGCCCCTTCTACACCGATTCGAAGCCCCCGAGGGACCCAAAGCGGGCCCCTTGACTAGGTTGACCGGGCTCTCCACGGTCAACGATTTGTAGTGAGAAAACACTCTGAAACATCTGGCGCCGTCTGTGGGAACCGAAAATCATCCCACGAAGCAGAAAACCACACCAACAATGGCACGAGCCAGCAATGGAAGGAAGCGCATGCCCCCCATCCCGGAGGAGGGGAATGGCGCGTCGAACGGCAACCCCGAGGACGTGCCCGTCGGCGACCACCCTGCCCTCTCAACCGAGAAGACCGACGGCTCAGAACTGGCCACGCAAGGACAGCTCCGCACCCTGGCTCAGGAGACCAACGCAAGCCTCCAGACGTTGGTCGCGACGGTGCAGCAGCTCGTTGGCCCTGCGCCGCCCAACGGAGGCACGTTGGACGATAGCCATCGATGGACAGGGGGTCCCCCGCACTTGCGGTCTGCCGTGGTCGACGACCACGGGGCCCAGAAACCGAACACGGAGCATCGGTTCACGCTGTCCAGCTCTCGTCAGGCGAGGTCACGCGCCTCCTCGCCCTATCGTGAAAGGAGCCGAAGAGAGACCGAAGGGACGAACGGCGAATCGATGACGGCATCGTCTCGTCGATCACGGTCGTCCCGCCGTAGGAGAAGCGAACGACACCACTCAAGAGACCGATCACGGCGGAGCAGGAGCTCCCGCAGGAGGAGTCGGGAGCGTCGGGTCAGCCCGACCCCCAGCGTGGCGAAGGCTGCGAAGCCAGCCCCGCCGGCGCCGGTGCTACCTCCACCCCCGATCGAGCCGGAAGCAGGCGAATACCGCATCCCCGGAGGCATCCACGGGGACCGGTGTCCCTTATCACGGAGAATAACCGACGCCCGAGTCCCCTCTCGATTCAGGATCCCGGTGCTGGGAAAGTACGACGGAATAGGAGACCCGGCACACCACGTGATGGACTACGAGGGGGACATGGCCTTCCAGGGAGCTGACGATGACCTGCTTTGCCGGGGCTTCTATTCTACTCTCAGGGGAGCGGCGAGGATCTGGTACCACAGCCTGCCCGGCCGCTCCATCGACAGTTTCGAGCAACTCGCCCAGTTGTTCTGCAAACAGTTCATGGCGGGGAGGCTGATCAAACCTGGTGCTGAACATCTGTTCAACATAGTGCAAGGCCCGGCCGAGCCACTCTGACAGTTCATACGCTGCTTCAATGCGGAAAGGCTAAACGTGAACAACCCACCCGACCTGGTGGTCCAGACGGCTCTTAAGAAAGGGCTTCGCCACAGGGGCCTCAAGAAGTCCCTACACAACGACCCCCCGAAGGACCTCCCCGGGATCATGGCAAGGGCCGAACGCTTCATGCTGACCGAGGAGGCCTTGGCCGAGGATGCAGGAAAAACCGCTCGAGGGACCAAGCGTGGCGACAGCGGACGAGCTAGCCCCGAAGGGTACCGGACCGAGAAGAGGCAGAGGAACAGGCAGCGGGGAGAAAACGTGAGGGACACCACCCCAGACGTCATTCTCACCCAAGTACAGAAGGAAGAGCGAGCTGATCTCCCCCCACCGAAGGCTAAAAGAGGCGGGAAGAACAGGGAGAAGTACTGTAAGTACCATAAGGACGATGGTCATGACACAGAAGATTGCTGGCATTTGAAGAAGGACATTGAGAAGCTGATGAGCCGAGGGCACGCCAGGAATCAGGCCGACGAGCCGGCCCACGGAGAAGGGACCTCCACGCAGCCAGACAAGGGGAAGAAGATCAACACCATCCAAGGCCCCCTCCGCATCATAGAGTGAGCAGGCAACGTCTCTCCCCCCGGTGGCAGCCTAGTATGAGGGAGTTATCTAGTTTTACACCCCTCTGTCTAGCTTCATTTCCTTTTTTCCATTTCCTCCAAATGTACCGGTCCGACAGGACTCATGAGAGTACAAACGCATTCTTTTTAATTGTCTTTATTTAAAATCCCGACGGAGTTGACATGTCGCCAATAACGCAAAAGGCCGGGGACCGCCGCCTCACTGGAGGAGGAAGAGGAGCTTTGCCCTCGCCGACCGTCTCCGGCACTCATAAGTCTGGGGGCAATTCCCCCAGCAGACGCGGACGCTGACCGGTCCTAAGCCGAGGAGCTTTGCCCTCGCCGACCGACTCCAGTGCTCATAAGTCTGGGGGCAATTCCCCCAGCAGGCACGGGCGCCGACCGGTCCTAAGCCGAGGAGCTTTGCCCTCGCCGACCGACTCCAGTGCCCATAAGTCTGGGGGCGATTCCCCCAGCAGGCACGGACGCCGACCGGTCCTAAGCCGAGGAGCTTTGCCCTCGCCGACCGAGTCCAGCGCTCATAAGTCCGGGGGCAATTCCCCCGGCAGGCACGGACGCCGACCGGTCCTAAGCCGAGGAGCTTAGCCCTCGCTGACCGACACCAGCGCTCATAAGTCTGGGGGCAATTCCCCCAGCAGACGCGGATGCCGACCGGTCCTAAGCCGAGGAGCTTTGCCCTTGCTGACCGACTCCTGCGCCTCTAAGTCTGGGGAGAATCCCCCCAAGACCGGTCCTAAGCCGAGGAGCTTAGCCCTCGCCGACCGACACCAGCGCTCATAAGTCGGGGGGCAATTCCCCCAGCAGACACGGACGCCGACCGGTCCTAAGCCGAGGAGCTTTGCCCTCGCTGACCGACTCCTGCGCCCCTAAGTCTGGGGAGGATCCCCCCAGCCAACGCCAGCTTCGTCCATTCCTAAGCCAAGAACAAGGCGACAACGCAAAGTACACAAGAAGTCCAAGTAAGTCGATTTCGTTTATAATAGCTAACCAGAATACAAAAATGCGTCTTATTTACAGGGGAGCAAGGCAAAGGAAACACCCTACAAACAATCTACTTGCGACAAATGACAGAGTTCTTCGCCTACAGAAGCTAGATCGACACCGACAGAGCTAAATTGGTTGACAAAAGACCCGAAGTAGGTAGCCCAAGCTGGCAGCCATGCAACCAGCAATTATTGGCCATGGAGCCGATAACGAAGCCGAAGGAGATAGCGGGGGCCAGGGATCCATTTCAAGTAGACTGGCCCAAAGCGAAGCGAATGCTTAAAAATTTGAGGATAAGGCCGGGAGGGACGGCTTAGGGAGATCGAGCTCGGGAGGACACATCATCGGGCACTTCGCCCTGCTCGGACCGAGGGGGATCGACCGGCGGTGGGGCTTGCCGAACACGCTCCGCACATTCCCGGAAAGAAGACTGGACGACTTCGACGATCCGAGGGGCGATGAGGTCTTCATACTTACTGAAAGCCCCCCTGAGAACCTCGAAGATCCTCTTCCCCAGGGTCTCGACGACGCCCTTCTCCACCTCCTCTGCAAGCCGCACCACCTGGCGCCGATCCGATAGTTCCCTCTGAAGCTCCTCCCTCTCCAGGAGGAACGACTCCGCCGCTTCCTCAGCCGACTGATGAGCATCCTCCAGCTTTCCCTGGAGGTCACCCACTTGTCCCTCCAACTCGGCCACACGGAGGTTGAGACGCCGAGACTCCATCTGGGCCTCCGTCATAGCCACCTCAGCCGCCCCGGCCCGCTCCTGAGCCCTCATGGAGGACTCCTCCAGCTCCCTCAAGCGGACGGCTCGACACTGCAACTCCACAGCGAGCGCCGAACCCTGAAAAGACGAGACATGGGCTAAGAAGAGAATAAAGAGAAAGAGAGGATAACAAGATAACCGAACCTGTTGAAGGATCCAGACCAAGGAATCCGACATCTTGTCGGCCGGGATCTTCTTGAGGAGGCTGCGGTCCTGGGGAGGGACGGAGACCTCGGCAACCTGCTGGGCCAGGGCTCGGTCAACAAACATCGAACTCCCAGGGACGACGATCGAAGCCGAGTCGCTCGCCAACAAGGCCCCGACCCCTGGTGATACGGGCGAAGACGCTGCGAGGGGGGTGGCCGGCAAAGCTATCGAAGGATCCCCGGCGGACGCCAAGGGAAGCGCGGAACCTTCCGGACCGGAGGGATCCACGTCCTCCTTCCTCTTCTTTCCACCGTGGGGCTCCGAAGGCGCCGGAGGGGAACGCTTCCGCCTCGCACCATCCTCACCCCCCGGAAGGGGATCGCCAGAAGAAGAGGCGGGAGGCGCGGCCACCACCTTGCCCACGGAAGGCTCGGCTCGGCGCACTTCCTCCTCAACGGTCCTCCGAGGCGCCCTTCCAGAGGTACTACCTCGGCTCCGAGCGGCTCCACGACGGATCAGCTCATCGACGTCACAGACGAATTCGCGGCCTGCCATCCCTGCAAAGGAAACCGAAATCAGGATGAGTCACAGGGCAGTCCGAGGAAGAAAAAGCGACCTACCCGGGGACCACAATATGGCCTTCAGGAGTAGGTCGTCCAACAAAAAG
Source organism: Scilla litardierei (assembly GCA_030789695.1). NCBI lineage: Eukaryota > Viridiplantae > Streptophyta > Magnoliopsida > Asparagales > Asparagaceae > Scilla > Scilla litardierei. Next base: position 33,810,391 of record CM061133.1, read on the forward strand.
CAGATGGACTTCGATTCCAAAGGAAGAGCCGACAGCGTCGCGGCGGCTGTCTGGTCAGCGTCGGAAAGGGCTAACGGTGAGCAAGGCTGGACGGACGCGCCCCAGCTTGTCAGGATCTGGGCATCACCCAAAAAGACCACAAAGACGTAATCCGAGCTCCAATCCCCCGACCAGCGGGGAAGCCCTATCAGACATTCCCTCCTTAAACGAGCACGGAGGTGCAGCCATGACCCCGGCCCGACCACCTGGATCTGATAAAAGTGGAAAAGAAGGGGGAGAGACGGCTCCAGACCGCGGATGCAACAGAGCGTTACGAAGCCCGTCAGTACCGCGATCGAGCACGGGGTGAACTGACACAGGGACACCGTGAGATGTTCCGTGACCTGGATGATAAAAGGATGGAGCGGGAAGCAAAGACCCAGGCGGAACATCTCGACGTAGGCGCCGACCTCATTGCTCCTCGGAAGGCAAATCCGCTCGTCGACAAATGGAACTCGAACCTCGTATGGGAAGCAGAGATATCTTTCCCGGATCTCCGCGGCCACCGAAGGAGGAGTCCTCGACCGAGTACGGAGGACGACCAGGGGCACATTAAGCCGCACGACAGCCGACGCAACATCGTCACGAGCGTAGTCTGGAAATAGTCTCCCCTTCCCCTTATCGTGAAGAGAACGACTCCCGGCGGGGGAACTAGACTCCCCTAGCCGGGGTTCGCCCCGCCCGGACTCCGGAGGACCCCTCGTCCTCCGGCCAGAACCGCCTATCCTAAGAGCAGCCATAGGATGAAAGCAAGAGAGGAATTACCTATTTTCAACTAGTTTGGAGAGGGCAAAGAAGCGAAGGCGACGGGGAACTCCGAGTTGCTGAAGGCTTTGAATATCGGGAGGAGCAAAGGAGAAGTGGAGATCAACACAACTGGGGATCTTATATGCCAGGGGAGAATTCGAAGCGCTTGACAAGAACGTGTGGCGAGGCTCGAAGAGTTGGCGGCGTTCCGAAATTGGCGCCAGTCGAAGTCCAATCGATCCGCCTCATCATGGCCTGCATTTATGGCCTCGCCTCGATTGAAGCGCCGCTCGGAATCCCAGGAGACATAACGGGTGATCTGAGCGGGCCCAGGCTGATCGACCCCACCAATGGCGGCTCACGAACCCTTCGGCTTCTCAAACTTAAGGCGACTCCGCGAGCGACGGGGATAAGCTTGCCGCTACACATGGCAGCATCTGAAGGCCGACGACGCTTCGGGACCCGCGCCTTGAAAGTATCGAACGGGCCAACTCATGATGACGACTAATAAATGAGTCGGCATCGACTGGCGAGCTCGTCAAAAACGGCAGAGGTCACATCGGCCGAGCCGAACCGGCCGAGGCCGATCAACCCGACCGATGGGGGCAATTGTTACGCCTATTTGTCCGAGACCCATAAAGCACGAGCCCAAGAGCCCGACTACTGGTCAAAAGCCCATCGGCGTCCTCAAAGCCCATTCGACAAAGGCCCTACACGGGACCTTCTCGAACGTCGATCCGACCCGGCCCCAATAACCCGTTGGTCGCTCGCCCACTCCTGCGAAAACCACTCCCCCGGACGCGCGACCACTAAATAGCGACAATGGGGAGGTGCTGGCATGGCGGAGAGAGCGGCGGCGAGGGGGGACTGATGGGGCACGATCAATGGCGGACGTGGGACGTGGGTCAGAGGCAATCACGCGGGAGCTCTACAAAAGGGCCAGGAAGACGACGAAGAAAGGGACCGCATCTCAGGTAACAAAACCTAAGGTACTCCATCAACGACCTCGTTCCCCCAATTCATCTCCTTCCTCCCCCGCTCGCGCCGAGAGACGCCGTTACGATCTCCTCACGAGTCTGACCGTCTCCGCCGGGCCTCCTTTCTCAGATCTCTATCTGACTTAGGCATCGGAGGGGATTTGGCCGGAACCAAGGTCCGGCCCCCTGACGAGCGTTCTCGTCTGCGCAGGTGGACAACAGATCAACGGGCCGAGGCTACCCATCGCCCCTCTCCGACCACTCGATCAACCGGACAGTGAGGCTTCCCCTCACCGTCAGCCTGCCGTGGCCGAGCACGCCCCACCGAGGCTGAGCGTCTTAGTCGTCCTAATCGGGTCCGAGATTCTCCCTCGCCACCCGTCGGCCGTGCACCTACCCGGGCGACTGAGGCTACCCCTCGTCCCCCTATCAGCCGAGGCCGAGCACACCTGTCCGAGGCCGAGCGTCTCAACAAGGGCCGAGGCTTCCCCTCGCCCCTTCTACACCGATTCGAAGCCCCCGAGGGACCCAAAGCGGGCCCCCTGACTACGTTGACCGGGCTCTCCACGGTCAACGCTTTGTAGTGAGAAAACACTCTGAAACAAATGCTATCATGCATAAACACTTAATTAACATTACTAATACTAATATCAATAACAATAATAATACTACCAATAATGCTAATTAATAGCCATACTAAGAACAACACCGATATACAACACTAATTACATACCAATATTAATACTAATATACCACAGCTAAAACGCAACACAATTAATACAGTACCATCATACAGTATAATTAAACCAATATTATAATTAAGGCAATTAGTAACACTTTACTGTACACACACATCAACTTACTAACTGCAAGTGTGTCATCACCTTGCACACCCACATTATTACTAATACACAATGCACTACCATATTTATACCATCATAATCTACAATCATATAGTATTACGCTTCGTATAAACACACTACTCAATACTATTACATAAATACAATCATATTCAGTCAAATAACACATCAATAGTACAATCACTTTACACACTACGTAATACCCACCACATATTACATATCACTACACATGTATATGCACGCAATACACTACACCATACCCAAATATAGACATACCCTGCTATGTGTACACACAAGTATACACAACCATGGCAATCTACATAAAGCTAGTATACTACTACATATACACGTCTATTCATAGATACAAACACACAATCATGTATACCTCCTAGTATACATCTAAACACACGCATATATATCACTCCGTAGGGCAAGCAATACGATATAATATATAACCCTACTACTATACGTAAGGCACGCATATGCATTCTATATGTATAGATACATATAACTAAGCACATACATATCCAGGCACGAGTACACGCCCATACCCACTAATATATAGGTCCTACAATAGATATATACACCCAACTACAAGCACCTTATCATCATGGGCATCTCAACCAACATGCACATAATTTTACTAGCATAAAAATACGAATATAGACAAGTACGTTCTAAGATATATACACTCATAGTAGATAGCCATACACCAATTCTAATATGTCCAGATATCCCTATATTGATATAGCTATCCACACATACATATAAGTATGACGCTTACTATCATATGTAACTATATATCTATCACATATATCACCGCACATGCATATACAACACAATAGGCAAACATACTACACTGATATACCAAGAGGATGCCCATTCATACATGAGTGGGACACCGAGATCCACACACACGGGTCCACACACTACCTACAAATACGCACTACAAATGTCACCATTAATACCAATAGATCTACTGTACATATACAATACGAATTGTAAAGAAAGGTTAGGCATTACCTGAAGTCACTTGTTCCGTAGTCTCATCCTTTGTGGCTGTCGTGGTGAACGCCTGGCACCTCGGTTGGTTCTGCCTTACCGGTTCATAAGCCTTTTGTTGTGGAGCCAGAGGTGGTCCATGTTGAGCAGTCGTCGGCTTGTCGATGTGGCGAGGGAAGTCTCTGGTAGTATGCGCTGATGCTCCACAGATCAAACATTGATCAGTAGCACTCGGCAGTCCTTCTTGACATGTCCCATTCGATTGCAGTGGAAGCACACCGTTTAAGATTGATCGTTGGCAGGAGCAGCGGGCCTCTTGAATTATGTAGTCAGAGCATGCCAGAGATTGTTCTTGGGTGGCTCCTGTGGACGTCTGCTCCCTCTAATCTGAAGCGCCTTCTTATGCTTCATAATGAGCACATGCTTCCTAGCAGCATCCAATACGTCCTGATGTGTAGACAGATTTGTCGAAGAAATCGAAGCCTGAATGTCCAGGTCCTGACCCTGGAGAAACTGATATGCACGGTCTTCGTGATCCTCTACCAGATGTGGAGCGAATCGACCAAGGATGGAGAATTCTGTCTCGTATTCGTCAACGGTACGATTGCCTTATTCCAGGTTGACGAAGCATTGTTACAGCTCCCTCTTACCTGATCGGGGAACATACTGAGCGTAGAAATGCTCTCAAAACATGGTCCCGTTGATGGGCTTGACTAGACGAGCTTCTTCTGAGTCCCACCAGTTTCGTGCATTTCTCATCAGTTGCTTCTTGGCTATTTCCACCCATCCTTCTTGGTCAATACGGAAAAGACTCAGTCGTCTTCCATACTTCAGGCCCATTCTCCAGCTTCCAGTGGCCCTTCTCTCCCAGAGAAGCTCTTCAAGTTCAGCTCCCGAAATTGCTTGGCTCCTGGTGCAGTCCGCAGAGGGGGGTGTAGGTTGTACAACTTGTTGTTCCTACTGAATAAGCTGTTGTTGGATCTCCAACATGCCTCTCATGCTCCCATGAGCTCGTGGATGTCGGCTGTACCATTCCCATTGTCTCCATTCCTGTTGCGAGTACTGGGCCATCCTGCCATGTTGCAAACAAAACAAGGTAAACATTTGTGTACGAATTTGTCTAAACAATCTGGTTAGTAATAATACTTGTAATGTCCCTGAAATGTCTCGCAGAATGCTAGAGGACTTGCATGTGCCGCCACTAAAACCTGTCATGCACCGCTTCCCATTGTACTTAGGAGAGAGAACGTGAGCGGGTCCGCATGTGCTTAAAGAAAATAAGAAGTATTTTTTCTTTCTTCTTTGACTTAAGCACCATAAGCATTTATGTCTAGCAATTCAGGTCCTTGCACTCTAAACTTCAGAAACACCACTAATAATGATTACCATTTTATTCCAGCGTTCAAAAACAGAGTACACAAAGAATTAAGGCCTAGCATGGCCGTACAATTTATTATCGGATGCAACACCTAAAAACAACAGATATAAATAAGTAAAGACTGCAACACGATGCTCTAGTCTTTAGCAGGGAGGATCTTGGTGTCCTCGTAACTACTGTCAACTGGGTCTACCTATAAGGTGGGATCCTCAAAAGTGGAGTCTTCAACGTAGCCTGACCCAGAACCTAACATATATTTCACATTTAAATTTGAAATATATGTCAGCGATAAAGCTCGTCAAGATTTTAAAGTAATGAAAAGTTATTAACTTGAGGAAGAAACAAAAGAGTATTAGTACACAGTTATGAGTAAACGAAATTTAAAGTATGAGCATGCTGAAACAATTTAACATGTGAATTGCATTTTAAAGGAATTAACACAATTACAATTGGAATAATTTCCGTTAATTGTGCACGTGCAAGTCCATGTCCGAGTAAGTAAAGTGTTCTCGATACACCCAATCATCGGGATTTACTGTGATGCTTCTTGCCATCCCTAACCTGGAAAATGGCCAAGATGCTTGCTTCCATTAGTGTGGTATGCTTCCATTAGTGTGGTATGGAAGTAGCCGTAATGTGTACAAGACGCACTTACAGACTCTACTATATGGGCCAACCCCACCCAAGTTTCTGTTTAGTCTTCGACTAGGTTCATCCCATCTGTATTCGATGGTGTCACATATATATTTCGACGGTTGTGTCCTACCCTCGGTCCAGTTTAGTCCATTTTTCTCACAGGCAGAAAGTAAATTGTTCCAAGCAAACAACTTTATTATTACATGTCCTTTTAATTGGAAGCAACTACTAAAGCAAAACATGCAATTTAGTTCGAAAGTCCACACACGTATTAATAACATATTTCAGCACTAAAGTTGAACAGTTTGGTTTTGCAATTTATTTACAACAAAATACTTGCATCAAATGTTGTTGGGTGTCTAGACGGTCGTAACGAGAGACGCGATTGTTTCTGCAAAGTTGGGGTTTTAATATTAGTTAAATAATTTTTAATGTGTCAGTCACAATATTAAGTTATGGTACCTTGTTATACAGTATATATTACTAACATTACATACTAAACTATATAGCTAACATGGTTGATATATTAATACTAAACCAACATTTTATATATATTGTTATATGCTAACTTTAATACTAACATATTATTTAAATAAACTGTGACATATTATATATATATCGGTTTATTTACTAACCTATGTACTGTTAGCTAACATTACTAAAAATTATATAAAAATTAATATCAACTAAAATGCTGTTTTATATAACATTAACCACTTACGTGCTTCGTGTTGTTCATTGCATGGGTTGCAGATGGCGGCGACGTCTAGAGGCGGTGCGTGGACGATGGTTCAGCGAGCTCGAGTGGCGGGCGAGGCATTTGAACGTTGTAGAAAGAGGGAACACTGACGTATGGGTTCGCCGAAGCAGCACGTGACTGGAAGCGAGGCATTGCGAGGACGATGGTGGCGTGGTCGCTTGGGGGTGAAGTGATCGTCGAAGGAGTGATGGCGATGAAGCTCTGCTGGAGTTGCTTGCAGGTTAAGAGGGGTCGTCGGAGGCGAGGAAAGAGGTGGAGGAGTGTTGTGGAGAGAGGATGCTGTTTTGTGGGGGTGGTGAGGCTGATGAGCCGTGGGCTTGAAAGTGGGGGCACGAGGTCGAAGGGGTTGAGTTTGAGGGGCGAATGAAGGAGCAGAGGCGGTGGTGAGGTACTTGAGGTCACCGAAGTTGGCGAGGAAGGAGGTGACGTTGGGAGGAGATGGCGGTGGTTTGTAGTCGGAGGAGGAGTGGTTGGGGTCGTTTGCTAGGGGGTGAAGGCGATGGTGGTTGTTTGGAGTGGGGAGAAGAAGGTGGTGCTTTGGAGGGTCGCTGGTCGGTGGCTCACGGGGGAGGAAGAAGCTGAGTTTGATGGGAGGCTGTCGGTGTTGGGTTTTATGAAGAAGGAGGAGAAGAATGGAGAACGAGTGGGGGAAAGAATTCATGTGGGTCGTTGTGAGTATCTCGCGTGCATGTGTTGTTACGATCGGGCTCTGCTTCGAAAGATCCGATTTGATCTGGGTGATTGTTTGGTTGCGGGGGTTCGAATTGAGAACGTGGGTTTGTGGCTTGCAAAACAAATGACGTGGGGTTGATTTGGTTAAGATCCTTACGGATCGACGACGACGGGTTGTGGGGTGAGCGTGTACGTGGGCTGCTGAGTTTGATGGCGCCCGTGTGCAAAGCGTGGGGATATTAACGGGTGAGATTTAGGTAGTGTTAGATTATTATTAGGAAAGTTATTTAATTAGGATATTAGGGAATCTCTAATTAAGATATTTTAGTATTTATTAGATGTATTAAGGTTTATTAATAATTATTTGATATGATTAGATTAGTGAATCTATATGGTTAAAACATTCCAGTTATTATGATCTTGCCACTGCATGTCAATGATGTCCAAAAACGACAAGATTAGTTCCAGCGTGATCGTAAAGTCGAGTGGATCGCTAATACAGTGTCCGATCACGCGTTCAGACTACGGCAATAAGTCAATAAAATCATAACTCGAATATCCACATATTTCAATACATCAATAATGCACGTACGAAATACGTATGATAAATACCATTGTTACATTTGTGTATGTATGCCTAGTGTATGTTTGTCTATACATGTGTGCAAGTGTTCGTGTATACACACACCCACCCACCCACCCGCATGTGTGCAAGTGTTCGTGTATATACACACACACCCACCCACCCACATGTGTGCGTGTGTTCGTGTATACACACACACACACATGTGTGTGTGTGTGTGTGTGTATGTGTGTGTGTATTTGAGTGGCATCCATTTGTAATTAACACTCCAAGATGTAGGGTATTTATTTGGGATGTTTGGATGACATAATGTGTAATTATACATCCAAGTTTAATGGCATTTTGTAAGAGGAGTATTTAGGTCTTTTACCCATTATGTCATCTTCTAGCATGTTAGAGAATTAAGGAAGAGATTATGGAAAAGTAAAGAAAAGAAGAGAGAATAGGAGGAAGCTCTAGAAACTCTCTTCCTTATCCTTCTTTCTTTCTTTCTTCTCTATTTTTCATGTGCTCTCCCTCTCCTTCCCTTGCTTGCTGGCCGAACCATCTCCAAGCCTCGCTTCCTCATTTTACACCGTAGTTGCCTCATTCTCCTTCATGTTGGTGCCATGGTGATGTGGGAATCATGTGGGTGGTGTTTTGGAGCTTTGAGGGAGTGATATCTTTAGCAAGTTGGTGTCTTTTGGGAGTTGAAGCTTGAGGAGAGATACATAGAGCTAGATGTGAATTTGAATTGGAATCTTGAAGGATTTATGGAGGAAAGCTTTTAGCTTTGAGGTAGGGAAGTTAATCTCTATGGTATGTTATTCAACTTTAGCTTTTTCCCTTGAATTCCTTTATGTTGTTGATGCCCCTGCTCTGTGCTATTTTGTAATACACATAAGTTTCACTTTAGTCATCCAAAAATTACACATTAGTATACAATGGAAAGCTTATCAAGTTAGCTACAACTTTGATTTAGAGTCTGATCTTAAATTTGGACTGCAACTAGACTAAAATTACTAATATGTATCGTAGTGTCAAATTCTGGCAGATTATACACCATGTTAGTAAACAAAGCATAACCTTCACTACAGTTGTCGAAATGACTCAATCTAAGACAATCTGGAATCCTAACTTAATTATCTACATTTTTCATGTTGAGACCTTATTATGAATCTGACTGTAGATAACTTAAAGTAACTGATCTTTACAAACAAATAATTCAGTTCAAGGACAGATTCATCACCCTTTATAGTACGAGCCATAACTATTAATTTAGATATCCTAAAATTACAATTCTTATTGCTATGGAAGGATAACTAAATGATCTACAACTTTTGTTTAGAAACCTATAGCAAATTCTAATTACAATTGTGGTTGCAATGTGGTTGATGTGGATTCATGCCATGAAGTTATCACTATTGCATGTTAGTGGCATAATTCATGCTATGTTGTATTGTTATGTTACTCTTGTTGCTAGTTATGATTGTTGCTACATAGAAGAAAGCTCCCTTGTGTTATTTCCTAATGAAATTAATGTTCATGTTATTATACCCACCACGTGCTTTTGGAAAGTCCATATGAAAACAAGTTGAATAAATATGAGAATTGCCCCCATTGTATATTTTTGCCATGGGCCAACCTATGGATTGGCGAATTGGAGGCATATGTGGCATGGAATCAAAAGTTATGACTTGTTGAGATGATGTGGATATGATAATGGGCATGGCATATGATGCATGACCCTTGCTTATGAAAGAAATATATGAAATAGGTGAAAGAAGGAGTAGAATAACATGGACCATGCCAACATTACTCCAAGGAATGTGTATAATGTATGATCAGATTGGCTATAAAATGTTCTTAGAATGTCTCAATCCTCTCTAAAGATGGCGAGCTTCCAAGATGGGGTTTGGGGGAATACTTGAGTAATGGCAGCCATAAGGACTGGACTAGGAGGTGTAGATTCTTGGCACCCACTCACTTGCAGGGAGTGGAATGACCAGTGGTAGTTGTGGTGATCATTCTCACTCTCCCTTACAAGGAGTGACAGGTTATGCGATACATGTGGTTATGTGATACATGTGGTTATGAGGAGGATATTCCCACACCTACCAGTGACGTGGAAGTTCGAGAGGTCCCGTTAAAATTAATCAGTGCTCATGTACCACTGGCGGGATAGTCTTTTTCCATCACACCTTGGGGTGAAGTCCATGTCCTTATGCCCTACATTTACCCAAGTTTCCAAATAACTATCAATAAATGAAGACACTTAACTTAACTTTACACACTTGTAACCATTTCTTCTATTTTTTATAGTTGTAGTTGCTATGATACTCTTTTCTGATCATTGACGTGATGTATTTCCTTATGTTCGCTTTCATGTCTCATTTCCTTTATGTCACTATTGGCATAAATGTTTCCATTTATGTTTCATCTCATAATGCCATAGTATGTCATACATTGCATCTTACATGATTTGTTGAATAAAATGCCATAGGAGTTAGGCATCCCTACTGGACACGATTTGACGTGCCCTCCCCTCTTTCCCTCAGGTTGGTATCAGGTAGCAGAGAGTTGGAGGTACTTGGAGACCTGTGAGCATGTAGCTGGGAATGTGGTGTAGTTTAGGGAGTTGAGTTGTACTCTGGGTCATGAAGTTTGGTATTGTACTTGGGAGGTGTAGCTTTGAGTTGTGGTTTGGTATTTGTATTAGATGTTGTATTAGACTTTGTATTAATAATATGGATGAGTTGTAACTTTTATCTTTTGTGCTCTTTCTGTTGTGATGTTCTTTTCTCTTAATAGAGCATTACATATACTATCTCAGCATATGTGCAGTGGCCTGCTGCATCTTTATTGTACACTCTCTCTTCCCCCTTTTCTCTCTATCCACCCTCGCCTCTCTAGGAATAATTGGGACGGATTCGTACTTCCCGAGTATCCTGGGGAGTGGAGCGTGACAAGCTAGCTGAGCCCTGATGGGGATATTGAGCTCTTTAGAGCAAGTTGAAGGGAACACAATGTGACTCTAACCAAGGTGGTACATCGAAGGTCGACTGTGTGACGAATGCCTAAATCTCGTTAGGGTGGAGATTTCTAAAAGTTGGTTCGATTGAGGCACTGAAGAAGTATTGAAGATGTGCAGACGAGTTATCTTATGCAGTGCTAGCTCGCTTATGCTCTGGATCCCACCTATCTGACTCTGCACAAGTCACATACATAGATTCCGAGCTAATGGACTTCTACAGTCATGGATTCTCAAGTTGGAGGATCGACGGCTCATAGCTCGGCAACTCTATAGTCCGAGCTTCAGATAGCTCGACCCGGCACTTCATCAATTCGATCTCCAACAGGAGTTTGACAGGAGCTGACCATAGGATGCAGTATCCTATTTGAAGTAGAGTTGTGATTGGATTAGAAATTCGTTTGAGTCGGAATTCTTGTCATATAGGGATTCCTATTTTATTAGAACACCTAGTGTGCCCTAGACTATACAAGGGGTGTTTACTGTGAGAGTGTGTGTTGCGATAATGAGAGCTGTGAACTGCCATTGTTGTGAGTCACCTTTGAGAGATTATATTGTGAGCTTTTGAGAGATCTTAAGTGTTTCTTCTCTGTTGATCACAGAAGAAGATTTGTATTGGCTCTCTCTTTCGTAATAAAGCTCATTGGTGTTTCCCAGGCCGGTCCACAACTAAAGTTGCAATCTTTCTCTGTGCCTGGTTGTGATCTGCTCGTCTCCTTCCCTCATCACGATCGTCGATGCTTCTAAGCTTCCTCTGGTGCACAAGAAATGCAACTAAGCGATGTAACACAAACAAGTTGATTCAGATAAATAACTTAGTATTCTATAATTGCATCATGGTTGACTCCTTTTATAACAACATTTTTAAACCTGACATCATACAAATTTTGTGCTTTCAGCTTATTTGGAAAATATTTTAGGAGTTGGCCAACCCTCGGTGATTTAGAGTAAATATTGCATAATTATGCCCTCATTTATTATCATTTTGTGCATATCTGATGAGTATTTGACCTCTAATATAAGCGTATTTGGAACAGTATTTAATATTAGAGCACAATCTTTTTCTATGCATAAAATGCCATTATTATTGCTTATTTTTGTCTTCTCTTATTTTTCAGGTGAAGATAGTAATTTTTCGATTCCAATGGCTATTTTTCAGATTTTTCTGAGATCTGTGCCATTTTCTATGCATTTTAAAGACAAAATACTAGTTCAAAAGGGAAAAATACGAAAATTATACTGGGACACGTGCGTCGCATGCCATGTGGTGTGATCCGTTCAACTCTTGCCTAATCAAACAGGTGCAACGAGCTGTCGACGCGGCTTGATCTCATCTGTAGCGCTTCAATCCAACGGTCCAGATGTACTCCCCCACAGATTCGGACTCGAGTGGTTGGTCAGCAACTCGCTAGGCCACTTGACGCCCTCTTGTTCCATCCTGCATCGATCGAACAACCGGAAATGAATCCCCATCGGATGTGAATAGCTACGGGTTTGGTCGACAGATCTGAGACACGTGGCGTGCGGAGGATCGATCGCACCTCGATCGAACAGTCTGCAGAAGAAGCGAGTGGCGGATCCGACGATTTTGCGGATTTGATCAAATTTGCAACATGCAGCCAACCTAAACCCGCAGCATATTTAAGCAGGGTATATGCAGCATAGTCTGCACAATTTATAGCGAATTCCAAAACATATTCTGAGCGCATTTTACGATATTTTGATCGTGTTCTTACGTAAAATTTGGGGGCTTTGGAGCTAGAGGCAGAGGCACATATATGCAGAAGATCTAGGAGCTAATTGAAGAGATTTGGTGATAAAATTTCTGTCTTTTGCTTTGTATTTGAGTATTAGACAATGTATTTTGAGTTAAAGATGATGTATTTGCTAATAAATTTTGATTCTTTTCTATCCATGCTTGGCTAAAACTCATATGTGTTGGTTGTGATGTAGTTAGTGCTAATCTTTGATTTTAATGTCTTTTCGTCCTATTTTCATGACATATCAAGTGTTTTATCGATTTCTACTTTTTCTTTATCTTTGAGTATGATCATTGTCGATGTGAGCATGCTTAAATCGAAAACGACCCTGGTAATGCTTATTCATGATGTGATCCTATCGGACGTATCGTAACCCTAGTGGGCACTTGTGCTTAGATTCCTTATGAAATAGATAATACATGTGATTACATATAGCACTATTTTATGCTCTTGATCGCTAAATTTTTCGACATTCTCATGCATTAGCCAGATGAAACATTGAGTTATAGAAAAGATATTAATAATCATTGATTGCAAACACCCTAACGAAATCACAACCGACACATGCTCTTCATATTGGTATATTAGCATCGACTTCTCCGTAATTGTTTTAGGAACCACCACCCCTCCCCAGAAGATGATCATCTTGATCTTGCACTTGCTCTTAATTTCATTGATACTATTGATGATTTGTCTCTTGTGCAGGAACTTGAGGTGGGCAAGGAAGAGCACCAAACCAAACCCTCGAAACCTTCCAGGAAGTTTTCCAAAATCTTCATCATGCTTTAGATTCATGATTTTCCTTGGATGATTAGATTTGGGAAACGTTTATTTTAGGGAAAATGTCCCCATTGATATTTAACACAATCCGTTTCCCCCATGGTGTAGGAACCCACTCCAAGGAGATGCTGGGGATTGTGTTAAGAAGCACCAATGCTTGGCGTGGAGGGGGGCGTTGGTTATAAGGACGCTCGCTGAGGAGTGCAAGGAGCTGATCGAGTAGCTGCCACCATCACTAGAAATCTTGGATCGCCATTGATCACGGTGTGTCCCATCCAGTAGCATAGTTTAAAATGAATAAATGTTTTACTTTTATCGTTTTAGTAGTATGCCTTTATTTCTTATGTTTTCTTTTCTCGCATGCACGTTGAATAATCTACTACCCTTTCTTACATTGAGGACAATGTAAATCTTTAAGTTGGGGGGGGGAGGGTGTATGGTTTTGCTTATTTTCCTTTATGCATGCTTATATACATATACATAGAAAAAATTTCAAAAAATTTCACTTTTGCTTATATATAGATATATATATGCCAATATAAAAAATAAATGAGAGAGTTAGTTTCCTCTCACCAAATTCATTTGTATTCACATGCAGTGAATATTCCAATCACTTTGCTTGAACACTCATATTTGTTGATTATATCATAGATTGATTAAGAATACTACACCCATGCATTGGACAACAAATCATCATAGTTTCTTATGGATTTGGTGCATTTGTTCATAATTGTTGCTTCATGAAGCTAATGTTTGGTGTAATGCATTTTCTTGCCATGTATGCATTATTAAAGAGGTAATCATGTGGATTAGGTTCTAAATTTATAGGATATTGGCCACACACATACACAAGCTTTTTCATTAGTGAAATGATTGAGAGTTTTATGCATACATATCTTATAAAAAGGAAAAAAGATGAATAAAATGACCGTTCTTCCAACTTCATTTAGTAGCATGGTCCTCATGTCTCAAGAAGCATTGAGGATTCGTGTCAAAAAATAGAGAATGGAGGAGTGCATAACAAAAATAAACTTAAAATGATTTGAGCCGTTAAGTCTGAGGGGTACCTCTTGGCCCAATACCAGAAGACCGTCCGGTCTAGGAGCTATTGACCCAAAGCTCGCTAAATGAATCCATTTAAGTTTCCAAAAAGAAGAAATGAAAATGAGATATGAGAATAAAGTGGATATTTGATGAATAAGCTCCAAATCATAAACCTTTGATTAGCAAGTGTCGTGTTGGCCATGTCGTAGAGGATTTAGCTACTTAAGCACTTGATTACCCACATACTTCCACAATTGAATGGCATGGACTTGTATTATGCAATATATGTGTGGATTGGGACAATGTTGTGAATTCTTGCACTAGTTCATGAAAACCCATGATACTTGTTGAACTATGTTGGGTAGTGTTATTTTTAATTCATTCTGTGGTCGATGAATTGAATATGATGTGTTTACTTTATTTTTGGAATGTTCGTTCACTTTGCTAGGGACTAGCAAAGAGCTAGTTGGGGGATGTGACTAGAAGTGAATATTGCATATTATGACACCTAACTAACTGCATTTGGTGCATAGATCATGCTTATTGTAGCTTCATTATGTGCATAATGTGAATATCATTAGAATTTGGAGCATATCCTTTATTTATACAAAATGCTATTTTTACTGCTCTTATGTGCTTTCTCATATTTTTCATGTGAAGAGGATCATCTCATGAGTCCAACGCATATTTTGCAGATTTTAAGGAGCTCGGAGCAGTCCTCCATAATTTCTGGAAGAAAGCACTGAAGAGTTGAGAGCAGAAATTGAGATCCTACACGGTCATGTGGAGTGTAACACTCACAGCCATGAGAAGCAGTAAACACGGTCGTTTACACGATCATGTGGTGATCAAAACCAAAGAGCAAAGCACACCCCTACATGGTCGTGTCATCAGCGACACGATCATGTCAGGGCAGTGAGCAAAAATGAATAGTAGCCTGGTTTTGGAGCCCTGCAGCCACGCGGTCGTGTCTTATTGACACGACCATGTCGATCTGGAGAAGAAGCTTCTGAGGGAGGTCGCAACACGACTATGTCGATGCTGCAGTGCGATTTCTGCGGCGAGAACCGCAACCCGAACTCGATTTCAATCAAATCAATCGAGGCCTTTGATTCAAGGGCCTCGATTCAAGATCGACTGGAGGAGATCTCTTGTGGGATTTAGGGCCTATAAATAGAAGATTGAGATTAGGGTTAAAGTCTCTCTTCGTTTTCTCCATCTTCTTCATTGTATTTTAGGTTTAAGGTTTTATTTTATAATTTGGGGGAAGTGTACGGCCGAGCAGGAGGAGATTAGGGCTGAGTTTCATCCTCTCTTGGTGATATCTAATCTAAACTCTCTCATTTGGTGTTGTTAATTAGTTTCTCTCTTTGTTTGAACCTATTACAATATCAATGAAAGTTCATATTTTTATTATCATGATTGGTTGATCTCTATGGTGTGTGATGTGATGAATTTAGGGATTATACCTGTTGTGATTCCATTCTTGTCCATGTTATTTAATGCTTAAATCATTGGATTGGGGCTTTCTATGTTTTTATTGCAATGCATCACCCATCGAGGGGTTTGATTAGGATGGGATGCCGCGATGCATCTCCTAAGTGTATAACATTACTCGTGAGGGGTCCCAATTAGGATGATGCACTGCGAGGCGTTATCTACATGTGCTTACATGAACCGTCAAGGGATCTAAGAATGGTGTGCTGCGAGGCATTGCCTAAACGCATAAGACCCGTTGAGGGTCCCTAGACATAGTTAGCGTGGTGTGCCGTGAGGCACTACCTAGCGATTAGAATATAGAGCCCATAACCTAGTTGACTACCTTTGACACTAACACTATCATGCTCGATTCCTATACCTTCCGATCTTCATACCTTGGCATGGATGTGTGATTGAGTATTCGACGATGCTAGCCCACACGGTTCATCATCAAGAAGCGAATGTGATGAGTGGATATTTTACACATTTTCAGTGGGGTTATTCCATGCATAATTTTATACTTTTTCCCATTTTATATGCCACATCATCCCATTTTCGTTCACTTTCACTCTTTGGGTATTTATTTACGTTTCATGTCAAAACCAAGCTTAGAGGAGCTAAATGGAGCTAAATAATTAAAAGAAGAGACTTGGTGTCATGCCCTATTTTGCACTATACGTGTATTCTACTGAACACACGTGATATTTCTACTTACGATGCATGGGTAGGCATGAAATAAGCGTAGATATTGATGTAAGTAGCATAGTCTAAAGGGGATTGGACCGTATGCGTGGCTAAGGGAAGAGAATACGAATGTGAATGCGGGAGAAGTGCAAATGACGTCGTGGGTGTAAAACGGCAGGAGTGTGTTAGTCATGTGTGTGAAGCATGTATGCTTGCATGGATGTGCATGGATGTGTGTAGGAAGATCCATGCAAGTGTGAAAGGGGTTAGGGATCAATGGCAACCCCCGTAAATTTTTTGAAAGGCGGGCAAAATAGTCATTTGGACTAAAAGTGCTATGCGTACATCCTCAAGTGATCGGTGCATAAAGTAATGGCACACTTGTAAATTGTGGAAAGTTAAGAGGGTATTTAGGTCATTTCAAAATCTTCATGGCTTATTCAAGAAGCCATGACATGGCTTAAACTTTAAGAAAAGGAGTGTGTAGAAACTCCTTGAGAAAAATCTCCTCTTTTCTTTTCTTTTCTTCCCTTTTCTTCCTTTATCCTTATCTCCTCTCCTTCCACTCAACTCCCACCCCTAATTTCGTGCTCCCCCTCATACCCATCTACGTTGTTCCAAAAGAAGAAGAAGAAGAAGAAGAAGAAGAGAAAGAGAAAGAGAGAAGGAAGATGGAATTTTGAGGTAGGAATTCTCTTGGATTTGGAATTCCATTAATTTGTTTTTACTCTCATGTTTTTATAGCATGATTTACTTAATATGTAATAGGGTTAGTCAAAAATCTATGTATCATGTTCAATTTCACAATTTTCCCCTTAAAATGCTAAGCAAACATATCTCCTTTAAAATTTCAGAAATCTTGATGTCTGATTTTACCTTGATTGTGGTTACTGTAGCTCGAATTAGGGTTCGAAAAAAATATGAGCTTGTAGATCTTGAAGTTCTACCCCAAAATCATATAAATTTTGATATATGTTCAATTCAGAAATTGAGAGTAATAAATCCATCTTTACAACATGTCTGTTTGATTTTCAGTGTTGACACAGTTTAGTAAAATTGGCCTAGACACATGCACACATCATGGAATTTTATGATCTTGGTCTTGTTGAAAATTTAACAAGTTTTTCTAAAAATTCATCAGATATCTTATATGTCGAATTTCTGCCTCCAACATGTCCAAAATTGGCTTTCAATACAGACCCTGAAATCTGTCTGAAAAACAGATTTGACACACTTCACTAATTAATTCATCATAAATCATATAGTTCATATTTTTGCATGAAATTTTATCTGTAAATCCATAACTGCCATATCTTCAACTTTCATTTATAAAGTATTGTCAAATTCCCAAGAGAAATAAATGAAACGTGTTCATTTTTATGGTTGTTCTTGCAATTTCAGCAAGCTGAATTCATTAAGTGCTATTCTTATTCATTAATTGTGGTTAATTGGCTATCATTATTCTTGCTTAATATGGTTGTATGGTGAGATGAATGTTCATGCCCTTGGCACATGTAAATGTTATTGTGTTGCTTTGATATGAATGACGCCCGTCAGGTGTTCGATGAAATGCCTCAATGAAGGCAATATCCAATAAGTTGAGTAACTTGCATGTGTTAGTGTTGGCTTTGAGCCACATTGATAATTAGTGAAGTTAGAGGCTTGAATGGCATGGATATATTGTAATTGTGAATGGGTGATGTGTTGTGATAGAGGGCATGTCACGTGAGTGCATGACCCTATGTTTAATGATGGACAGCTGAGGTGATATGTGCATACCCATGCCATCAAGACCCCTAACGTGTCACTTATGATGTTAACTTATAAAATTAAATAAATCTCAGTCCTCTCTAATGAGGGTGAGTTAGCAAGGCCCGGTTTTTAAGTGGGATTTGAGTAAATTGTGGATATGAGGCCTGGACTGTGAAGTTGGGAGATGATTATGTGATGTGTGGAGTTTACACCCACTCGCCTTTACAGGGAGTGGAGGGGATACTTACACCCACTCGCCTTTACCGGGAGTGGAGGGGTCATACGGAGGTTGGGTTATATGTGGATAGCCTCACTCCTGCCAGGGACGGGGGAGGTGAGAGGCCCAGCGTACAGTGCCCGTGTCCACTGCGCCGTGTGCTATATTAACCCCAAATTTGGGGTGAAGTCCAGGTCCTGGTATCATACAGTTTACCCAAGTTCCAATTAACTCAATTATGAAATAATAAAATAAGAATTGCGTGTTCTTCTACTGCTGGCAGCACTTCCCCTCCCTTTGCCTGTTTCTTGGTGACTCTGTGTCATGCCTCATGCACTTGCACTTATCTTATTAGATATTGGTTGTTTGAACACTTGTGTTGTTGTTGTTATTATTATTATTATTATTCGTGCTAACCCTTTCTTGCAGTAACTCGACATTGGACCGCAGGTATGATTCCCTTGTTTTAGCTATTTAACTTTCATTATATCACTTAATTACATGCTCTATTTCTCTTGGCTTGCCTTGTGGATTGATAACCTTAAAATGGAGTTCCAAATCCAAGTTGGTTCCTACTGGGGCACGCATTGACGTGCTCCTCCTAATTTTTCAGGTAGCATGGCAGTATGGTTGGTGGTGACTTGGAGTTGGGTTCAGGGGTAGCACTTGATGTGAGCTGTCTTGTGGTGTGATATGGTTGTCTTGGGAGGTGGAGAATGACGATGTTTATGTAGTGGGGTACCTGGGTTATGTATATAAATAGAAGTTGTTGTATATATGTTATGTTGTTGATTTATATATTCATGAGATCGTTTTGATGTTATTGTGAAGCTTTACTTGTACTATCACAGCATGTGCGCAGTGGCCTGCTTGTTCAGCTTCTTCTCTCCGTTTCTTTTCCTGCCTCATCACCCTCACTCTTCAGAATACTTGGAATAAAAAAATTTAGATGCCGGGTATTCTGGGGAACGGGGCGTGACACTTGGCGAAGAAACATGATCAAAAAATAAAAATTCAAGAGAAAAGAGCTCCACACGACCGCGTGGAAGGGAGCAAAGAAGGGCCCAAGAAGCAGCAATTTTAACACGACGTGGTCGCATGAAGGTGTTACGAATGACCACGTCAAATGGGCTAGAGAAGGAGGTTTCGAAGCTTGGAGATCCAGAACGATGCGGTCATTTCGCTGGAGTGACGTGGGGGGGGGGGGGGTAGAACGGCCAATTCTCTAGAATTTTGGCCCCCATTTATCGTATGATGAAATGGTCTCGTCACTTCATCGATGCGGCTGTGTAGAAGAGCTCAGCCAAAGCCAAAGAGAAGAGGAGCCTACCCCACACGACTGCGTGGAGGAGATATCACAAGAAAACACACAAGCCTTGTAAAGATTGAAGATCTGCTCACAACTCTGTGGTTATCTTCACTTCTATTTAATTTTCATGCGAAGAGCGTCATGTCCCGATTCCAACGCATATTTATTTTTATTTTTCTGAGATCGGAGTGATTTTATACATTTTCTGAATGAAGAGACTGTGCTACTGAAATTTTGATGCGACCACGTAGATTGCTCCATGCGGGCGGGTCGGGTCGGTTTTTTCTCGACAAGTTAGGGTTTCTAATGAGTTATAAAAGGGGTTTGTGCATCGTTTTGAAGGGGGCCCGACCATTGGCGGCTTTTTCTTCCTCTTTTTCATACTTTCTCTTAGTTTTTAGGAGTAGGGTAGGTTAGATTAGGTTTTTGTGCTTTGTTTTCATCCGTTGGAGCAATTATAACGTGGATATCTTGTAATTCAACGATTGAAGCTAAGTATTTATTTTTTCATTTTGTGTTTTAATAATTGTTTTATGTTCTCTTTATTGAAACTTTGTTATTCTCTGTGTTTCTATATGTGTAGTGAGTAGATTCTTGATCTAGGGCAATGGTGTTGCCCTATTTGTGGATTTGAATATGTATTGATGAAAATTGATTGATTGTTGTATGAATGATGATTAGAGATATGTTAGGATGATTATTATCAATGTAATTCGAATTCCACATTCGTGGGTAATTAGATTAATTCATGATTGACGTCGGGGTTAATCTAAGGTTTCCGAATGCTTTGATCGATACTATCGATACGGCTGACATAAGTCAGGCATCGATCAGAGCCCTCCTAACATAGATCCGGATCCTAATCCATGAAAGTGGTGTGAAGGAAGATTGGGGGCATTCACCGGACGTAATGCATCTAGCGTGTATCGATGCACGACGAAAGTCGGTATCGATACGGGCTAGGTAGTCCTATCATGCACCACAGAAGTGGAGGGTATGGTTAATATAAGGGGATATCTTATCATGCGCCACAGAAGTTGGGGGGGGGGGGAAGAGAATACCCTTATATTAGACGACCTCTCTCTATCCCTTGAGTTCAACAACCAATCAATCGAAGTCAATTCGTGTCCAATCCATAATTGGGTGACACCTAGCTCTAGGTTCCTTTTCATTCTATTTGTTTTTCCATATTCTATACATACTCCATATATCCTTCATGTAGTTAACCGTGGCCTAGGATTGAGCAAGTACTCAATTACCCAAACTCGATGCGGATGAATCGTTAGCGCTACGACGACAGCCGTGTGCTTGCGGTTTATAAACGTAAAACTCCCAACAGAATGCATAGTAGGGCATAACCCTAATGAAGTCGTAGCACACGGGCATAACCCTAATGAAGTCGTAGCACACACACACACACTTATCTGATTGCAACACCAACACCAACCCCGACTTAGTTTTTGTTTTATTATTCTTTCACTCGACCTATCATACAGACCCTCTCACCTTCGAAAGGTGGTTCGTATTTCACCATACTATCTCCTAGCCTTGTAGACATGATTTGTCCCTGTGGATCGACCCTGAGCTCATCAGAATATATTGCATTGCCAACTCCTATTCTTAGTAGTTGCGCAATATTTTGCACGTGTCAACCAGTCACCTTCACACGAAGAACTTCAGAGTGTACCGCAGACTTAACCTCCACCATGAATAGTGTGTCCCGCCCATTTACAATGGACTAAAATCATATGTCATAGAACACATCAATATCATCGCCAACTGCTCTTCCTTAATGTTACCCCAAATTCCACAAGTCAGGCACAATCTTCGTAATGGCAGCGATATGATCTTTAACATGAGTGCCATCCCTAATCTTCAGCACATATAACGGTTGCATCAAATACAACCGACTCGTCGGACTCTTCTTCGTGTATAGTGCCTCCTGCTTCTTCCAAATCATGTCTGCAGTTCTTTCCACGAACACATTCCTTAGTACTTCATCTAATAATGATAACTGTAGTGCACTCAATGCCTATCTCTATATCTCTGATCTCCAAGCCTCAGTGACGTCCTTATCAAGGTTGTCTTTCTCAAAGACAATCTGGTAACACATGTCTCTAATCAGAAACGCCTTCATCTTCATTCTCTGTAGATTGAACTCATTCCTTCTAGTGAACTTATCCAGCTTGAACGATGTGGTAGAAGATGACATCTTGACCTTCTACTTTCTTTTCACTAATGCTCTGATACCACTTGTTGGGATTGGACACAACAGAATAATATTGAGAATAAAATCTGTCACCAACTTTAACAAGCAGAGTAGGATCTTAAAATAATAATAGAAAGTAACAAAGGTAATCACCACAAGTAAGATCAAGCAAACATCAGAGGGACACAAGATTTATACTGGTTCGACGCAACGTGTCGACTACGTCCAGTCTTTCATTGTCATGGTTTCCACTAGATCAGAGATATTAATTCAAAAAATACACCGACTACCAAGATTTTCTCCAAACAATATGTAAGCCATCTTGACAATGTAAATTTAGCACTCTAGCAATTATAATATCTCATACACACAAAACACTGGAGAGATCTTACAAGAAACTCCAGAACATTGAAGACATCCTCTCCCAAAGCTCGTAGTAGTCCCAAAGCCCATTCGCCGTCTCTTGTTGTCGAAAAATCTAGCTTTTCTCTCAAGCTTTTTTGGTATTCTCTCTTATACCGTCAAAAATGTACTCTCATGGTATTTATATCATATGAATCTTTCCAATGATAGAAGAGAGCATTTTAAATCATGGCCATCCTATTTGACCCCAAACACAGATCAATGGCTCAGATCAGAAATCGAAATTCTAATCGATTTTGACTGGTCAGTGTTTCAACACGGTCGTGCCGATTTTGGCATGGCTGTGCCGCTCTTCCTCCCTACAGACTACGCAAGCCCCCGTTGAATCCGCACGACCATACCGTTTGAACTGTGACTGTGGCACTGTCTTACTATTTCTTGAACAATCTCCGCCAGATCCGCACAGACGTACCAACCGAACGGGGAATTAGGCACTGTCGTACCATTCCCAGGTTGAGATGGCCGTGCCAATTTAACCGCAAACTTGGCATGGCCGTGCCAAGCCCAGGTTGAGGAATTTGAAGCATGTTTTCAACAGTATGACAGAGTGCACATAAATGTATGTGTTATTTGTAAAGATCCCTTAAGTTTCTCAGTGTTTTTCCTCCCGAATATTTAGAAATGATATGCACATATAAGCAGTGTAAGAAACAAGCGTGTCACTGGTCAGTGGTCATAGATTGTACACTTTCCCAACATGACCACCTTGTGATTATACTACCAAAAGCCTACTTCAAATTAGGCTTTTTGCTCAAAACAAGCATCATATCACCACTTCCACAATGATTAACAGACCGACCTTCACAATAAAGCAAGCACTAAGATTCCTAGTATGATCTCTCATCCCATTTTAAACAACTGCAATGATTTCCCCACATGGTGCTCAATTAACTTTCTCACCGTGAGAGAGCATAAAATATAGTCTTGCTCTCTGTATATATAGGACTAGCTTCTCTTTTCATCTCTTCCATCAACAATGAGCAAGTTTCAAGAGGAGAGCTCTGTGGTTCAGGAAGGCGAAATCCGAAGGCCGAGTATTGCTTCCAAGCTGAGGATGTGGCCTACAAGGCTCTTGGGCCGCCGCCGCTTTCGGAGGATCCTGATGTGCTTCTTCCATCTTCCTTCCAGAAGGCCGAAGGCAATCCGTACAAGGGCAAGTGAATCTAGAGAGGCTCCAAACACTCATTACTGCGAGGCCATCTCAGACTGCATCGAGTTCTTTAACAAGTCATCCCAAGAGGCCGGGTTGAGTAACCATCAGACTTCTTGCTCTTGATGTCCCTGTGTGTGTGTGTGATGTGTGGACGAAAAGAACTGCATGTATATATAAATTATGAGATATATATAACTTCTGAATTGTGTGAAGTTTGTGTAATGACATTAACGAAGTTAAATGCTAAAGTCATGCAAGGGCTCTTATTCTCATACACTGCTTCAAGCAAACTGAAGCAAAATCTGTCAGCGAGTTTTAGGCAAAAGACGATGCATCTTCTTGATACAAGTTCTTCTTCTTGGAGAAGAGGACGCCCATCAGAGGGAACGGCTTCTTCTTCTTCTTCTTCACCGGCGCCGTCGCCGACTCTCGGTCCAACGAGAGCTGCCTCCGCAGCACCTGCCCATCCGCGCTCATGGCTCGCGCAAACGACGTCGGATTCGCGAACGTCACGCATCTCTTGCTCTGAAATTCGACCATCGGCCTCTCACTCTCATCGTTCTTGTGGCTTGCTTCGTCCTTGACAAACTTGACGTCCTCGCAAATCTCCGGTGGTTCTCGGACCTGTTTCTCTGATTCGCTGGACTTCAGTTGTTTGACCTCCTTCTTGGTCCTTTGTAGCTCTTCTTTGAGAGATGCGAGCATTTCCGCCATTTCCTGCCTCTGGTCCGCGGCGTTTTCGAGCTCTTTCTTCGCCCGTTCGAGCTCGGCCTCGACCGATGCCAGTCGAGACAGGCCGCTCTCATTCTTGACTGTTGTTGCCCTCATCTGTTTCAAGAAACAATTGGTGGAAAGTCCAAAGAAATTGCTCCTCAAAAGGAAGAGATTTAAAATAATGCACTGGTTAAGGAGAACTAGTTTATTAGTAGCGAGTTTCCACTATTAGTAGCGAGTTTCCACTATTTGGTCCTCAACTAGTTTATTAGTAGCGAGTTACGTGTATTTAGCAAATTCCTAGTAATACAGTT